>CM031701.1:8405876-8836834 GCA_018466805.1 Hippocampus abdominalis | reverse complement strand
TTTTATCTTTGATCCTCTCCTCTTTCATCTATACTGCTTCAAACAACACAGATTAGCAGAAAAGTGGTTACGATTGGCTGTTCGTGTGTTGTGTTGTATTATTTTGTTATTATACTTCAAGATGGTGTCGCGACACTGGCTGCCTTTACAGCAGCTCCTATACTTTTTGTTCTTCTACTTTCTTCCTTTCATTACTTTGCTGCTGTAATATGGGAATTTCTCCATTGTGAGATTATAAGGTGTTCTTATTCTTATTCTTTTCCTGCTATTCCTCTGTTCACTCTCCCTCCCATGTGCTCAAACAACAGATGCCAACCTGGCTCCTTGCAGTCTGTGAGACTAATTGACAATCGTGTATGGGCTCTTTGAAGTAAACTATGAGAGCCAGTGGCTTTGTTTCATTGGTGACAGACAAGCACCTTCATCACACATCACCACTTTATTGATTGTCACTCGTTTGGTTCTCAGTTTTGCTAGACAGTGTGTATTAATGAGGCGCCAGGTCGACAGTTTGAACAGCAAACTGCGATGCGAAACCGCTTGTTTGGAGCCTTCTACACTGTCGTTTTTGTTTCATCCATCCATTATCTGATCCGCTTATCCTCACATGGGTCTCGGGCATGCTGGAGCCTATCCCAGCTGTCTTCGGGCAACAGGCAAAGTATACCCTGAACTGGTTGCCGGCGAATGGCAGGGCACACAGGGACAATTTAAACCATTTTATCAATCTACCATCATGTTTTTGGAAAGTGGAGGAACCCGGGTACCGGGAGAAACCCCACGCAGGCACAGGGAGAACATACAAACAGGCTAGGGCAGGGTGTCAAACTCATTTCACATTGTGGGCACAAACGGCCTCGTAGATGTCAAGTGGGCCGGACCATTAAAAATTATACATACTCTGCTATATATAACCAAAATAATATGTCTTTCCTATGTTTTGGTCTAAAGAAGCACCAGAACACTAGGAAAATGTTGAAATTTAATGAACATTTCTTTTACAAAACATTTCATGAAGCACCTAAACATTTCTTAGACAAACGTGCAATTTACTTTATGCATTGCAACTGATCCCACTGACTGTACATAGGCACAAAACCTTAACAAGTAATTGATATTGAAAAATATAGTAATGCCCTTTTAAGATTAAACGAGATTTATAAAGAGGAATTTTTAAAACCATTTACATGAGTATATAAAATCTAAATGTAATCCCTGCCTACCCTTACAAACTAAGGAGAGTGCTATAATATGTGTAAGAATAAAGTATTCACATTTCCTTGATAGCATCTGCTGTGTTGGGTCTGTCTCAGTGACAGGCTGCGGTTGTCTTCTTCTCTGATCAAAACAATGTTGTCTTTCCTCTGATCAAACAGTGTGTCCATTCCATGAATTGCACCTTATTAAATTATTCATTCCGTGTCTTTTATGCATTTTTTCACTTTCAAATTATCCTGTGGGCCTGATCAAACCTCCTTGCGGGCCGGATCCGCCCGCGGGCCATATGTTTGACACCCCTGGGCTAGGGCCAGCGCCAGATTCAAACCCACGACCTCTGCACTGTGAGGCGGACGTACGTACCAGTCGACCACCATGCTCCAAAGGCTGCATTTTTCATCGCTTGACGTCACTTCCAGTGCAACCCGACCCGCGACAGCGTGGTTCCCAAATTCTGGAAAACGATTCACAGGCTGGGTCCTTCGCCCTTTGAAGCCTCCTCATATCGCCTCTGCGGACCACATAAACTGTGGCAAATTTTACAGGCTTAATGTAAATCTGGACACAACGTGTTGTCGAGTTGCGCCAGAGGTGACGTCGTGCGGTCGAAAATGTGACCCAGCACGTGGATACAGTCATGTTACAAAAATAGCTTGCTTGCAATCCCACTTATGGCAGGACAATTTTATATGCCATCATTTTCTCAAGCATCCCCTAAAAATCCCACTGATGACAGTAGTAGTATCCCACGACTGCCTTCATTTATGTTATTTACTTCTTAATTGTGTTATTGATTGAGCAGCAGTATGGAACCACGCTTTCTCCACCTGCTCCTCCCCATTTCGTACAATTGTGTAAAATCAAAGGGCCCCTCTTGGATAAACGCATAATATAGTCCTGATTTCAGGGTAGCGTGGTGATAGGAACAAACACAACACTAGGTGCTGACAGAAGCGACACAGGACTAACCAAAAGAGGCAATCTCGCTCTGCCTCGTTGAGAGGAAGGACACTTTCCCAGCCTGCGGAGAACAAGTCCACCCACCTCAATGGGGTTGGGGTAGCAATGCATCATATACATGATGTTGATCGCTAGATCATAGACAGAACAACCAAAGCTTATATCTCCAAATCAATGATACCGGAAACCCTGTAGCCTCCGCTCTCATCAGCTTGCACAAGCACATTGAGATCGTTTAAGTCCCCGTGAATGAGGGCTGAGGAAAGACAGACATAAAGCAGGATATAAGCAGTTGATATCTGCAAAACATCACATCAGAGATAAAAGTAGATGTAAAAATTACAAAAACTTAGACTGCTATTAGACAGATAGCTGAATTGTTAAGCGCAAACTAAGCAACGGTTACAATTTAAAGGCTAATTTAGCAAACAGGGTTTAGCAACGTCTACTATCACTTAACCACCTTAATATGTGATTAGGAAATAATAATACTTACACTTGCGGAACTGGGGGATTTGCGGAGGAGACGGTGGTTTTGTACTGATGGAGGACGGACTTTACAACCTCCTGAAGAGGGTCTCCATCTAGTACATGAATGTATTTCTCCAGAATGGGAAAGTTTGACATAGTCCACTTGAAACTATCCCTTTGCAACTTGTTAAGTTGAGGATGTTCCACCTGGGAACAAAATAGAAAACGCATTTTAGTACACGGGCAAAAAGGGAATTCAAATTAGCTTTGGGCTGGGTTGATGTGTGGAGTTTTTATGTTCTCTCAAAGAAAAGAGAAAATGTAGAATGGCAATCTCACTGGAAATGCACCTTTATGGAACTGAAACAGGGAATGTACATCCAACAAGAAGCACGGGTGTTGCTGTACTGATTAGACACACCCTCATTCCAAGTAGTTGAGTAGAAAGATTTTGTGTGGTAAGGTTTGCCTACAAGTATGCAAGAAATCAGGTCTGATTATAGGAGGGTGGAAATCATTCACTCTTTTTTTTTTTTTGTTTGTTTGTTTCCTGTTCTGCCACTTAGTCATGCAATAAGTGTCAGGATCTAAATGCCTTTTTATTTCATAAGAGGTTTGCTGTGAACCAGGAAAGCTTGATTATACTGTGCAATAATCCCTCGGTTGCAATTTGTATTGACGTGCGGTCAGAAAGAGGTTTGAGAGGGGAAGGGGAGAAAGAGACAAAAGAAAAACCAACAACTAACAACTGTTTTGGACACAGTAATAGTATTATGAAGCAGTTGGAGTGTATCTCTATGTAGACTGAAGGCAGTGTCGCAATCCTACAACAGTGTGTCACCAGTAGAATTATATATAAAGCAAATGAAAATTCAAATATGATTAAAACATGTGTGCTCTGTGCAAGAGTTGAAATATACGATTGAAACACTACTAAACCACTAAAGGTTCTGTCCATCCCATTTATTAAAGGCCAATCAAATAATAATATTAATATTAATAATGTTGCTCATGGTGTAGTGGTACACTCGCCAGACTTGTGTGCAGGCAGCGTGGGATCTGTTCCCACTCCGTGACAGTACGAATGTAGGTGTGAATGGTTGTTTGTCTCTATATGTGCCCTACAACTGACTACAGTTGAAGGCGTAGTAGCTGGGATAGGCGCCAGCACCCTCCCGCGACCGGTTCAGGATGATAAGTGGTGTTGAAAATGGATGGATGGATAATAATAATATTATAATAATAATATACTCATTATAATAACATTATTATTATTATTATTATTATTATTATTATTATGGGCACGGTGGTCAACTGGTTAGCACATCCACCTCACAGCGCAGAGGTGCAGGGTTCGATTCCGGCTCTGGCCTTCTTGTTTGGAGTTTGCATGTTCTCCCCGTGCGTGCATGGGTTTTCTCCGGGTAATCCGGTTTCCTCTCACATTCCAAAAACATGCATATCAGATTAATGGAACACTCTAAACTGTCCCTAGTTGTGAGTGTGAGCGTGAATGGTTGTTCGTCTAAGTGTGGTCTACGATTGTCTGGCAACCAGTTCAGGGTGTACCCCGCTTACTGCCCACAGACAGTGAGGATAGGCTCCAATATGGCCGCTTCCCTCATGAGGAGAACCAATCGAAGGAGGGTGTAAGACATGTCACACTATGCGGCAAGACGAACAAAAATTCTGACATGCCAGACTTTCGTAGTGGTCGTGAATCGTCCCAGATGCCTTACAACCAATCGTTGAGTATGTCATAATACACGAGCTACGACGTGTCAAGACAACTCAAAATCGGCTATCAGACACTATGGTTGGCAGCTGGGAAAAAAAACGGATTTCTTCGCTCAGCTGTGTGTTTAATGCACAGCATGTTTGCATGCATATTGCACGGAGGAGTGAGAGAAAGAAATTTCATCTATGCTGCATGTCACATGTAAGCATATTTGACAATAAAGATGACCTTGATTCCTTGATTCCTTGATGGTTGTCTGTGACATATCTTTCGGCTCACAACTGGCTACATTCATGTCGTTGGACGTCATTTTAAGGGAATTGCAATTGAAATCCTTTGTCGGATTTTCATCCAAAATATGCTGAAACATTAAGGTTGGCAGCTGGGAAAAAAAAACGGATTTCTTCGCTTTTAGTGTGAGGCAAAATAGTCTTCATGCAAATGGTGTACACTTGCACCTCTCTGAGGATGTTGTCCATTCTGGCTGTAGTCTGGCCTACTTCATAAAGTAGACGTGGTGAGAGAGGAGCCTTGGAAATAGGGATTCCAGGCAAATAAGTCAACAGGCGAACCAGGTATTTCTGTGAGCCAGAGCCACAATCTGTCAAAGGTAACAATCCAATAATTAGCCTTCAGTATTCTCTACAAACTACTAATATTGCAGAAAACAAAAAACTATCTTATAGACACTTTTTTTTTCATTGCATTATATGAACATGTGTGCACAACTCCCTCGGTTTTAGGTGATTGAGTGCCTACCAATGTCTTTCAGGATCATGGCCTGTCCTGTGGTTGATTTGAGGATTCTTGGGCTCGGAAATCCATTCTCACGCAGGAAGTTCATAACATAAGTCTGTACTTCAAACAAGATGGGCTCCTTACTGCTCTCTGAGTTGATAATCTTCAGCACGTACTCGCCACCTTCGACCGCCGCAATATAAATGTTCTGGTCGTCAAAACTGGGCAGATGGCGGAGTTCAGAGGGAGTCAGCTTGTAGTGTTTCTTCACAAGCTCTTCAGTCTGAGACAAGCTTAGGGTGGGTATAGCATGCTTCTCGGACATTTTGCTGAAAAACAACACAAAAGCTAATGATGATGCTCATTTGTCATATTGCTGATCCCCCTGTCCATTCTCATGCTCTGCAAATCCAGATGTCAGATGAACAATGAGGGACCCAGCATGGTTTTCCCTCTGTGATGGATATGGAAATGGTGTGTAGGTGAAACCTGACAACTGTGACACTTTTAACATTTGTGTCTCTAACTTTGAGCTCTTTTCATCTAAGGTGTTCAAACTGCTTTGCAATATAGCTTCGAGTGTCTCCTAATCAATGGCATGGAAAATGTCTGTCTGTGCAGCATAAACAGAAAATGCATGAAATACAAGGAGTAAAATGTTACAATTGGCCCATTGGCCCGGGTCAGTTGTAACGTACTTTGGGATAAAACTACACTACATTGACTCACTGATGAGGTAACCTGCATTTTAGACAGAAAAAAAGCAGCGCAATTGGTAATGCAGTTCAGGGTAGCAGCAGGTACAGTGTGTGTGCTTACAATGTGCCAGCTGTAGACACACACGCTCGCTTAGATACAATTGTTATTTACATTTTTACATTTACATTAGTTGTTAGATGCGTCAAAGTTGGCAATCGACGTAGTTTGTCTAACTCAGCTGGAATGATCACCAAGTTCATCAGACATGGCACTGTGTTGACACGTCATGCAAACTCCTTTACACAGTACAGTATAAGCTTTTGGTATACTGTAATGTTCATATCGACAAAAATGTTAGCAGAAATTAAAAATGATTATTATGTCAATTTAAAATAACAATAATAATCCTATTGTTGGTGTTGTATGAAGGTGACTCTTCATTTAGTTAAACCACACTCCCGTGTCAGAATTTATTGAATCCAATCTATACAATATAATTGACATAACAGCACGCAATACCAACCAAAAGTGGGTGTAAATTTGTATCAACACCCGCCAACATTGATTTTCATTTCCTAATCCATACTTGTCTCTTCACATACCTCTACCAGAAAGAACTTTGATTCTTCTTTCTTGAAAATGTAATTCAAGAACAACGAACACATTTTGAGCAATTCACGTCTTTGAACTCAATTTTTTCCAAATCGGCTTTTGCTGTATGCGATGTCCACGGTAGTTTCGGGTCCCAGAATTAAAAGGACTGCAACTGAATAGCACTGATTGCCGAACAGGAGTACAAACGTCAATTGAAAATAGAAATAGAAATTCTTTTTAAATGTTGGAAACTTTAAAACTCACCTCAGAATATGTGGTGCTCCGTGGTGCAACTATTCAAATCATCTGCTGCAAGAGGGCATTTGTCTGCCTAATAACATACCTCCTCTCTGTGCCTGTAGTTAAACTGTGTCGATGACTGTACTAATGATAGTCCCCGCGGGGATCCGGGATTCCGCAAAACCGAAATTTCCGGCGGATTTCAAAACTCCCCGCAGAATTGAAACCAGTCCTTGGAAATCAGAGCAAGGTGCAGAATTATATGTAGTTTTCAACGCAGCCGCTCGATGCCGAGGTCAGACAGGCTACGTTGACACTACAGGGTGCGATGCCATATTCAGACAGCTGAGACAGGCTTCAGCCTGCCCGCAACCCTCGTGAGGCGTGATCCTCCGCAGCAGTTTATTCCCCAAATAATGCAGGCCCAGACATGATTTCAGTGTGTATGCATATATTTATTGAACAGTAACAGAAATGTCGTTGTAGTTTGTTTTTGAGTGCTGAGTGTTGCTGCTGGTGCTTCTGCTGCTGCTCCAAACCCTGTGTCACCCCACAATGCCCCGCAGTCACCCTGAACTGCACTGCTTTTAAACCCATCACCAAGTGGTCAAAAATAATATGGGCTATTCTCTAAATCATAATACTGTACAGCACAGGTGTCAAAGTCAAGACACAGATCTGGCCCGCCGCATCATTTTATGTGGCCCGCAAAAGCAAATCAAGCATGCCAAGTTCCATGATGCTTGCTAAAGTCTGAACCAAAATGTCAAATTGTCATATGTAATCCGCAATAACAGGCATTATTCTTGACTTCTTATTTTAAAACTAGTTATCTATCAATTTGTCGTGCGCTGTGTTTGTCATATGTGGAGGTGTGATTCGACATTTATATGGTTTCCTAAAATTCATTACGGCCCTCTAAGGGAAACTGTGACCACAATGTGGCCCGCGACAAAAATGAGTTTGACACCCCTGCTGTACAGGCTCATACACTGATGTTGATTATTTTGGAAGCACAGTGTTCCACAGTGTTTTTGTTTTGCAGCTAATTTCCTCAAATCATTCTGACTTCATTAGTACATTAATTTGCCCTGTGACTGGTCATTTTAGATGGAGTTTAATGTTCACGGTAATTCACTTTTCAAGCCACCGAATCAAGATTTGCTCTCAGCAGAATCAGGATTGTTCACCTAATCAATACTTTATATACAGATTGCAGGGTGACTAACTGTACTTGTGCCATACAGTACTGTAATTACATTTAGTGACATCTAGTGGCAGATTATGACTGCGGTCAAACCAGCCTCCACTCGCAAAATCGAAGTCAAGTAAACCGCCACTGCGATTGTCAGTGCTCTGCATTACGGTAGTCTGCCGCCAGCGAGCGGCGTTGGCCACCTTCAAAATAAAAGCGTCTCCACTAATGCATAAACGTCATTTGTTCGGGTTAAAAGAAATTAATACAAATATAAAATAAGTAATTTCTTGGCTGTCAGCTAACGATACGTTCACCCCGGAAGAACAAGAACTCTCAGAACAGCACAAAAAAGCGTTCTCAAGTGGAGATAGAAAATAAAGGCAATGGTAATTCTACATCAATTTCACCTGATATTAAAAAAAAAAAAAAAAATTTAATCAATCTGGGTGATCGCGCAACACCAGGTTGTCAACACACTCGGGCACCCCAGGTATCCAACCTCAGTACTGGCATTCAGATCGAATGTTACATTACCAATTAAAATGCCTCTCAAATATGACATCTCCTAATTTCAAAAGATTCTTAAAAATGAATTTCAGTTAACCCTCAATCAAACCAGACCTGTGGGACACTAGAGCACTCCAGATATCCAACCAGACCACCCTCATTCGGATCTGATGTCGGCCTCTGAAAAATGGCAAGATGGCCTGCGTTCTGACATGACCTGCATTCTAATATGTTGATCTTTTCGCCCATTTTTAGAACATCTTAAAAGAAGGAATCCTTGTTATCTCTCAGCAGGACCAGGTCTGGGGGACACTAGAGCACCCCGGCTCTCCACCCATACCACCCTCGTCCAGATCCGATGTTGCATTTGGGAATAAAAGGCAAGATGACCTTATTTCCGACAAGTTGGCCTGAACGCCCAACATGTTGACATTTTCGACCGTTTTGAAAAATTATTGAAAAACGGAATCTTCGTTATCCCGTGAGTGAACGTATCGTTAGCTGACAGAAGAGAAATTAGTTATTTGATATTTTTATTAATTTCTTTTAACCCAAACAAATGACGTTTATGCATTAGTGGAGACGCTTTTATTTTGAAGGTGGCCAACGCCACTCGCCGGCGGCAGATTACCGTAATGCACAGTATTGACAATCGCAGTGGCGGCTCACTTGACTTCGATTGTGCGAGTGGAGGCTGGCTTGACCGCAGTAGATTATGTAACTGGCATTAAAAATGATTTGGATAAGAAACATTTGTTCCCCAGTAATTTAGTCATGCCATGAATTTCAATAGACATTTCTCAAAGGCTTTCGTACCATTTTCACCATTCTCTTTCTTTCTTTCTCTCTCTCTCTCTCTCTCTCTCTCTCTCTCTCTCTCTCTCTCTCTCTCTCTCTCTCTCTCTCTCTCTCTCTCTCTCTATATATATATATATATATATATGGGTAATTCAACAGTGTTTTATGCGAAGCCTAACCTATGTATTCAATTAATTGTGACTTTTATTGATTATGCTAATATATGAAGACCCATCATGTCTGCAACGCTCTGCTCATGATGCATTCACGTGTTTAAGATTTTTCCTAAATCTCTTCAAAATGGGCATTTGCGTCTTTGAATTAGATTTCAATATCAGTTAATTGAATGCTTATCCATTTCATTTTTTAAGTGTGAAAATATGCTTTCAAATTTCTGAATTGTACGTTGACGTCAAGTGCAGAGCGAGACGATAGCGTGGTGGCCAACGGCCTTTGAATGCAGTATCGAGGGTGGGCGGCTCTGATCATCCACATTGAGCACATTTGGCTAGCAAGAGAAGCTAAGCCACTCGACGCTAAAACACTCCCAACATGTCGGGAAAGAGCTTTCGAGTAAGCGACGGGGACTGGATATGTCCTGATAAAAAGTAAGTTACTGTACAATATAAGGTGACCATAGATTGTTGGAATAATTTATTGTTAAGGGCCGAATGTATCTTGAAGCAGCTGCGGGTCAACTTTGTTTCGCTTGCTCGGCCCTCTACCTCGCCAGGCACAAAGTAGCGAGCGATTGTTATCCGTCTTATTATTTATCCACGAAGCTGAATAAAACCAACCCACGAAACACATATTGGATTTACATTGGAGATATCGTGGATTTAATTTTCGCTGATTCTAATTGTGTTTGGTGACTGGCTTGCAAGCTAACGAGGCGGCTAACGTTAGCTGCTATCGTCGAGGCTCTACTAGTGTAGGTCGTGCAGGGGGTGTTTTTTTTTGGGGGGGGGGCGTCATTTGAGTTTATACTCTGGCCATAAATATCAGTACACAGTTCAAGATGCATTACCAGCGTCTCGAGTAGCGGACAGCTGCAGTTCTTACTTGACTCTCTTGCATAATGGGAATTGTGTCAAGGTGCTGCACGAAGTGAACCCATGCATGCTCTGTGTATGTTTTTGCTTTTTTAAAACTCATTGCTTACATGTGTATTAAATGTTGTTTTTTTCCAGGTGCGGAAATGTGAACTTTGCAAGGAGAACAAGTTGTAATAGATGTGGAAGAGGTGAGTGTGTGGTGAAATGACTGTGTACTCTGTCAGGTGGTGTTTCTCAACTTGTATCCCGTCAAGGTGCATCTTACATGAGAAACATGTACTCACCTTTATTTACTCGGTGTCAAATGTGGGCCCCTTTAGAGGAACTTAAACTAAGCTATTTCAGTACTGTACTGTTTGAATGGCAACAGGTGAGTACACAGATTAATTGGACCTTCTGCCACCTAGTGGAATAACATATCATTGTTTTGCCTGTTACTTGGGTCACTGGCATACATGTATGAATAAATACATTTGTTATACACAAATAAATGTTGAACCAATGAAGTGGATTTGGATAATTTTCTGCAGCACATCTTATAGTATCTCACGGGACATGAGTGGTTGGAATCGCTGAGCTCAGATATTTGAACTCCACCGTATTTGGGTTTTTGTTGGTTTGTTTGTTGAGTGCAGAAAAAACCACAGAGGCCAAAATGATGAAAGCAGGAGGAACAGAGATTGGGAAAACTCTGGCAGATAAGAGTAGAGGACTGTTCAGCGCAAATGATTGGCAATGTAAAACGTAAGTGTCAGTTGTGACCGCATTTCTATCAAGGTGAATGTCCTTTTATTTTATGCTCTCGTTTATTGTCATTTCTCTCGGCCTCATGAAGATGTGGAAACGTTAACTGGGCGAGGCGGTCGGAGTGCAACATGTGTAACACTCCCAAATATGCCAAGCTTGAAGAAAGAACAGGTAATTTAGCAGAATGTGCCGCGTTGTAGTATCTGTTCAATTATGCAATGCAATCTCTTATGCATGTCTCTCCGATATACTTTCAGGTTATGGTGGCGGTTTTAATGAAAGGGAAAATGTGGAATATATTGAGCGAGAGGAATCTGATGGTGAATATGATGAGGTGTGCCCTTCCTCATGGTGCATATTTGTAAATGAGTGTGCATATTGTTGCTATTCAGTGACAATCATGCCGCCTCATTTTTTAGCAGCAATAAGGAGCTTCTTGGAAAGTAGTTTATAAAAACGCAAATGTCTCGACAGTGTTTATGCATAATCCATGTAGCATTCATTCATTGATTGAAAAAACAAAAACGAAATCATGGCTGATCTCAATATTTGCTCGAAAGACCAAAATGAAAAAAAACGATAACCACTGGATTTGTATTTTGTGCATAAATGGAGGGCGGGGGGGGGGGGCAGCGGAACAGCGGTTTGATTTGGACTTTTCATGCACCTGACTCACGAGAACTTATTTTATTTCTATTGAGGCTTAAGGCATGAGCACACTTGGGGTAAAATATCACAACTTGCTGAATTTTAAGTGATTTTCATGTGGTTTGTATTGTTGCAATCATCAGACTTGTGCCTAAGACGCAAAAAGTCAGCGTGCTTTGAAAATGTTTCTTTCCTTTAAAAAGTCTGACTTGGAGAGAAATATTAAGTAAAACAGTGTCCATCCAGTTAGATGTTTCATGTCGCTTGATGTCAGAAAACTCCACTGAATATTCACCAAATTTCAGTCCTCTCTACTTATGATCACTTCAGCCACTGCAAATATTAGAACGATTGCTCCAACATGTTTTTATTTTCTGGGTGTTCTGCGTCTTACTCCCAAAAGGCGCTTATTAACCTTCGATGAGGAGACCACTTATTGGTTATCCAAGTAAAAATATTGGGTTTATCCGTCTGATACTTTCGGTGGTTGAAGTTCGCATAAGTATTGACATTCCACATGAATTTTGGTGGTTATTGTGAGCAGTTTTCTGACATGCCGCATGGTTTTCGATTGCCCTCGCTTGTCTTCTTCCCCATAGCGATACTAGTAAATAACCACTAGAGGGAGCTTCGCCATCTTTAACCAGCGAGAGTCTTTTGAATGCATTCACTTCAGTTGAAGTTGAGTTCTTCGGCTCGAAATATCTTATTATAACTTGTTGAATTCTATACCGACCTTGACACAAATGTGTTTGATAAAGACATCAGATAGTATTTGTAATTGCATTCAAGCAAACAAACTTTTAAAAATGTACATTGGTGTGATATAATTAATTTTTCATCCATCCATTTTCAACACGCGAGTCTATCCCAGCTTACTTGAGGCAGAAGGCATCCTGAACTGGTCGCGCATGTAGAGACAAACGGCCATTCACACCCACATGTACCACTACACCATCAGCAACTATTATATTAATGCTTCTTTCGTTTGTACAAGACTTGTCAGAAATTGGAATTGTATATTTTTGTGTTATTATACATCTATCAATATGCCTGTGGCTCCCAGGCATCTAACTGGAAACAGTTTTTCAACTTACCATCTGCTTAAATGTTGGCAATTTTTGAGTAAAACATTTTCAACGCACACTTTTTGGTATCGTAGCAACGTCTGACATTTGCAACAAGAAAAATCTAAATGGCTTAAAATTAACTGATTTTTTTTTTTTTTAAATGTGTTCATGCCTAATTCTCAATCTAAATTGGTGAAGTTCCCTCGAATCAGGTGACGGCTCGCTTCTGGTTTAACTTTTCTTCCGGTTCACGCAAGCTTGTGTGTGTGCTTGAACAAGGACATACTTATAAATGATGAACGTATACCTACAAGCCATAAATGACGCGAAGAAATAAATGTCATGATGCCGCGGAGCATCCAGACTAATGGGAAATACAAAGATGAACATGGACGAGCAGATAAAGAAATAGAAGAAGCTGTCCTAACCGTTAACTTGTCTGTTCACTCCAATTTGGTTGCAAACTCTTCTCTTCGACATTTACATTGTGGTGAATGCCTTGGGGGGGCACGCTAGAACGCAACACGTTCGTGGCATTACAAAATTTATAATCTACTTTACAAAGCATATAGGAGAACAGTGAGTGTTCTGTTGTGAAGTTATCGTTGAACAGCAACGACATTGTTTTTGTGGTGTCCTATTAGCCGCATGGAAAAGGCACTTTCTAACAATAAGTTGACATCTGATTTATGTCACAGTTTGGGAGGAAAAAGAAAAAGTATCGTGGGAAGAGCAGTAGCAAGACGTCTTCCTCAAAAGGAAGTGAAAAGAAAGAAACGGCAAAAAAGGCTCAGCCTCCCCCGCCCCCGCAGCAGGCGGATGACGAAGAAGAGGATGACGATGAGGAAGACGGTGACCTGTCCAAGTACAAACTCGATGTAAGCACACAGGCCGCAGCGTGACACAAGACTTTTAGCGCAAGCAAGCTGTAGAGGACGCTGGCTTTTGAAAGCATTTAACAATCTTGGAGAAGGTGTCTGACGTTTTAACATCAGCAAAAACTTGGCATTCAGGATGATGACGAAGATGACGAAGACGGCGACCTGTCCAAGTACGACCTGGATGCCAGCGATGAAGAGAAGGAGCAAGTGAAGAAAAGGGGCAGCCGCTCGGGCTCGTCCCGTTCCCGCTCGTCCTCGCGCTCATCCAGCTCAAGTTCTCGGTCGAGGTCCAGGTAAACGGGTGCAGGTCAAGGGTAACTCCCGGAAAAATGTCAGTATCAGCTCTCAACTTTCCTTCTGATGAACCGATCGACATACTTTCCATGTTGCTGCTTCTTGTTTGTCCATTTGTTTTGATCGTGTTTTAGTCCCTCCCCTACCGTGCTGTCAGGACAGTGTAGACTGAATGAGCCATTCTAATACTGTATGTGAAGCTCCGTCCGTGTTGGAATGATTTGATGCGGCGAATCCATTCACAAGCTGCCTTTCACTTGCCACAACAGTAGATGGTGCTATAACCGCAAGTTTTGTAGCCAATGTGGAAAGCCACCTGGCTTAGTAAGCTGTTACTCTGAAGGCGTTAACTGCAAATTGTGTGGTCATGCATAAGAGATGAGCCAAAATGAAACACTGCTTTTATTGTCCTTAACCCCCCCCCCCCCCCCCCTCGTAACTTGTGGGAAAGATTTACATGGCATCGACGTGCAGCACAATGATAGTTCCTCCTCTTAACAATATTGGAGAGATTTTGTGTGTTTTTGTCTTTCAGATCCGGCTCTAGGAGCTCCTCTAGTTCCCGATCCAGATCTCGCTCGAGGTCCCGCTCCAGGTGAATGAGGTGACATGCACTCTCTCCCCGCAGAGAGTGTTTGAATGGGCCCCCAAGGCTCCCCAAACAGTGTCGTTATTTGTGGCTGTAAATAGCAATACCAAAAAAAAACCTCCCTTTTTATTAAAGGACCGATCATATTTGGTTCCTTTAGGTACATATTTGGCCCCAATGTCATTTGTCATGGTTGCAATTTGGCCCATCTTGAAAATCTTTATTTGACCTCTGGATGTGCTCATACCTGGTCTTAGTATCTTCTGACTGGCGTTGACCAAAGTCAACTGATCAGTACCTGTTCAAAGCCCTAGCTTGTACTCTGAGGCTTCATCCTGGTATGATCTGTGCTAGACCCTTCTGACCCCAGTGCTTGGTTTATCCCTCCAAAAGATCCAGCTCCAGGTCTGGAAAGGGCTCCTCGCCTCGGAAGAGGTCAGTCTCCCTGCCTTCCTCACCCGAGGGGGGACAGAAGCGGAGTCGCTCCAGGTCGTCATCTGGAGGCAGAAAACGGAGACGCTCTCGATCCCGTTCGTCCGAAAGGTTTGGGTTTAAAGTGGAATACCACAGTGGCACTCACTATAGCCATTTTAGCACCTCGCTCACGACCTTGTCGTGCTGGTTTTCAAGCTCTGACCTTGACTTGATACCGTACAAGTATGCTGTGCTGAATGTTGATGACTGTCGGTGCTGACGTGTCTCCCCTTCCCATCATGTTATGTGCTTTCAGGCGCAGCAACCAGTCCTCCGGATCGTCCCATTCTGGCTCCAGTTCTAAACAGAAAAAAAATTAATGATAATGCCACAGTGAAATGAACCTTGGTGCAAGTGCATGTTACCATGAGAGGAACGACAAATCCATATACAGTATACTGTTCACCGTCCCAATTCACACACACACCCAGACACTGTAGTAGCAACGCTTCCTATCCTTCAACACCCTCTTTGTCCAGTTTGTGACTCGTGTCTCCCAATATATATATATAATATGGCCAAATAATGTAAACGGATGGTCCGTATTTTGGGATAACGTTGGTGGCAGTATTTCTATTGATCTTTGGGGAAATTTACATTCTTCCTCAGGACACACCCCTTTTAAAGATAAATGCATCTGTTTGGGGACAAGTAGAACTGATTACCGGTACAGACATTTTACTTTGTTTTTAAGGTAAGTATTACCAAGTTTTGTTCACAAACGGCACCAATTTCAATACATTTAGTCATAAATGTTTCCATTTGTTTAAACACTAGTAATTAGTGTTTACCAGAGGAAGGAGCAGATTCGATTAACATTTATTACTGTTCAAGACTTCTTTTTTTTTTTAGCACATTGACAATTCATGCTTTATATATGATATTATGTGTCCGTGTGTAAATAAAGTCTTGTCAACTTCGTACCTTGTCATTTATCTGAAAATGTCCTGCATACAAAATGTCAAACCTTACAATGTGCGGATCCTATTTTGCTTGCAATTGGTTTGTTTTTCTAGTTATTTAATCAGATGCAGTGTCCTGTTAACTACTTAAACTTGTAGCCAAAAATGCTCCTGTGCCGTTCGAGCTGTTAAATAGCGTCGATAGGTAGAAGACTGATGAAACACTCGTGCTTTTTTCCAGCATTGTTGTTAACTTTCTAATTGAAATTCTCGAACCCGTCGCCATTTGAACGATTTGTAAGTAAAGTATACTTGAGCGTTTAACCGTCCTGTAACCCAACCAAGCTAATTCTCTGAGAACTCCGAACATGAACAACTGTAAGCCGGAGGGTATCGCATATCACTAGACCCAAGTTTTACTGGGGCGTTTTAAGATTTGAAACAAAAATAACCTAAATAAAACACCTGCATACAAATAGACGAAGAGGTCCTGGATCCAAACCAGAGGGCTACTCGAAGCTGACCAAGACATGTTTTAAATAAAATTCACATTATGGACGATGTCATACACTACTAATTGCACCCAAGACGCCAAATACTGTATGCGTATTTGCGTTGTGTTAAGCTCCGGCGGGTAAAAATGTGTCTAGAGCCAGCATAAAATCCTTATCTCTCGTGTGTGGTGGCACGAAGATGCTTTACATTTTTACGTCTATCGGGTAGTTTGGAATGCAGGAAGCATTTTCTGTTAAATTAGGATGACAGACCCCTCAAACTGCCTAGGGTAGGAGCTCGCCTACAATGTCAAAAAAAGAAAACAAATTAAAACGTTGCTGTACTTCACATATTTCAAACTGCAGTTACTTCAACCATTTTATTTTTGAGGAGGCAGTGGCGGGAACCCTCCCCGCCAGTCCCGCCTCCGGCGCGTCAAGGGTCTGAGGGCGCTTTTACGCACAGAGCCACTCGGCTCAGTGTGGGTCTCTGAAGAGATGGTGCACACACGCACGTCTGCTGTGATTCGCCTCTGCTTCTTAGCCCGTCCGAAAGGATGACTTCGGACAAGTGTGACTTTCTTGACGGCTCGAAAAACAGACTAGGAGCTATGCTGACGTCCAATGTGACCAGGTCAGCCGGTGAAGAAAACGTTACCAGGACGGAGACCGGTTGCGGTTACGTATCGGTTGTCTTCCCCATCACCATGATGGCCACGGGCATGGTGGGCAACTCTCTGGCTCTCATCCTGGTCTACATCTCCTACAGGAAGAAGGAGAACAGAAGGAAGAAGTCCTTCTTGCTTTGCATTGGGTCTCTAGCGCTGACAGACCTGTTCGGCCAGCTCCTGACGAGTCCGATAGTGATCTCCGTTTATCGCGCCGACCTTAGATGGGAGCGCATCGACTCGTCTGGCAACCTGTGCGCGTTCTTCGGTGTATGCATGACCACTTTCGGCCTATGCGCGCTCTTCATGGCCAGCGCCATGGCCCTAGAAAGGGCCACGGCCATCACCAACCCGCACTGGTACTCCAACCACATGAAGACCAGCGTGACCAAGCAGACTCTGGTGGTCATCTGGTGCCTGGTGTTGCTCTTCGCCCTCCTGCCCGTGGCAGGGGTGGGCAAGTATACGCGCCAGTGGCCCGGCACCTGGTGCTTTATCAGCACCGGGGACAGAGAAGTGCCGGGGAACGTCTTTTTCGCATTCACTTTTGCCTTACTGGGGATTTTCTCGCTGCTTGTCACGGTGTCTTGCAACGTGGTGACCATCCGTGGCCTGATTGTTCGCTGTAAGACCAAGTCTGGCACGTCTCAGGCCTCCAAACACTGGGAAAGACTCACCACGGAGACCGTCATTCAACTCATGGGGATTATGTGCGTCTTGCTTGTGTGCTGGTCTCCTCTACTGGTATGTTTTTATTACTTCCTTACAGTGTAGTTGACCATGTATCAGTGTTTTTCCACCCTCAATAGAGCAAAAGGACATGCAATGGATATAAAAAGTCTACCCCCCCCCCCCCCCCTGTTCAAATGTTTAGCTTTATTGTTTTGTAAGAAAAAAAGGGGGGGGGGCTGAGACAAATCTTCCCTATAGGATTTGTAAAATGCAGATCAGTTGAGAATGTTTCTTTTTGAGAGCCGGAGTAAAAAGAAACACTTAGTATATGTATAAGTGTGCACACTCACTTATAATGACATAAGGTTGTGTTGAGAATTAACCAATCACATTAAAAGTCATGTTTAATGGGAGTCAGCATACATCTACCACTTTTTTAAGTATGTTAAATTTGGCATCATAACCTTTTCAGTCATCCTACAGCACAAGTCATGATCTGCAGAGAGCTTCCAAAGCATCAGAGGGATTTTATTGCTCAAAGGTATCAGTGTAAAAAAAACCAACAAACAAACAAAAAAAACAGGGCAGGGCAGTAAATTCCATGGAACACAGTGAAGCAATCATCAATTGCTGGAAAATATGACACTGCAATGACAGTAACAACTGGATGTGCCTCAAGCTGATGAAAAGAGGAGAAGGGATGCTCCCAATAGGCCAACAGCAACAGTGATTGAGCTGCAGAAATTTCTGGAAAGTACTGGCTCAAAAGTACATGTCAGCAGTCTCCCATCTTTTCGTATGTCGGGGTTATGGAGGAGAATGGCAAGACAGGAGCTGTATCTGACAAAGAAAAATATCAAAGCAGGGAAAGCCTCCTAGAACAGTCCGACTTTGTTTGGGGTTGTACTTTAAATGATGGCAGTTGTATACTGACTCCAATTTAACATGTCTGATGTCATTTGTTAATTTTGAACACACCCACTTTCCACGTGTAGGATGAAATGATGTATCTTTTTTTTCAATTAGAGATGGGTCAATATTTGAACAAAGCGTGAAGAGATGTTTTATATATTTTGTATTTAGCATTTCAAAAGAAGTTACATCACAAAAAAACAAAAAAATCCTCACAAGCAGTCCTGCCTTTATGCTGAAGTAATGATAACGCATTTTACATGTACCAAATGGAAGTGCATTTAATTGTTCTGATTGTCAACTATATGTCACTGGAATGGATAGATAGATAGATTGATTGATGAAAAATACATTATTTAAAGTGAATGCACTGTTTGTTTTTTTGGGGGTGGAAATGAAATGTACAAATGGGAAATTAGATAAATTCCCACTGATCACCTGATAGCAAATGGCACGATCATCTGCCATATTGTAAGGGTTGGAATCAATGAAGTGAAACCCTACTGATAGTCTTCCACAATTCTGTTAATAGTTTGATGTTGGATCACTTTGAGGTTGGACTTGCGGCACAGGATGTTTCCTATTTCCTTGTACAAGTGCAGCCATATATGACATTAGCCACTTTAATTATTTTTTTTAAACACATGTAAATCATCAAAAAAATCTAATACAGTCGCTCTTTTTGAGGTTGCGGCCCTGGGAAGTGGTTTATGATGAAGCAAGGAAAATCATTCCTTTTCTGTCCATGATCTCTTCTCTTGAGTGACGATTACATACTAAAAAGTGCGATTAAAAAAAAGCTATCATGAAAATGTAATGCACAAGTGTTCCACTATTTGCTTCTGATGAGGTATAAAACCGCTGTGACATTCTGTTATGATAACGTAATCCGTACGCAATTCAACAGCCAGATATGGACACGCGTGCAAAAAATAATGTGCACGTGCGCGCACACACCGCCACGCATTTGCAGCTGTTTGTCTCTGGAGATGCTTCATCTCCTTTCAGCAGCACACTAACAAGAGCAGACACCACAGTGTTCCGTTTGATCCGACGCTAGTCGAAAAAAAGGGTGTCCATTTTCGTGCCTCGAATTAGAATCCAAGGGGAAAATAATTGCATTTCACGGTGTCTACCTTTTAAAGGTGCTAAAAATGTTGGCGTATATTTTCAAGCTGACAGACTGTACTTTTCGTTTCTTCACATTGCCATGCCTTGAGCAGATGAACGGTGCCCTCCCACCCTCCCGATTCCTCCTCAAGCACTGTCCCTGTTATCCATTAAGGGCCAATCCACTTAGCTGAGTTCTGTTCCAGGGGTCTGCTGCATGAATTTTGAGGGCATTCATTGTCAGTCACATGTGTAATTGTCTGACCAAGGACGTTATTGGAAAGCACATGTCTGTGAGGTCGCGGTGTTTGTAAAGCGGGGTCCCCGTCCTGTGGCAGCTGCGTATTGTCATCCTGGGAGCCGTATTAAAAGAGGCAACAAATTGGACTAAATAGTATCATGAAGGTATTGTTATAGTATGCGTTTTGTATTCTTGCATTTTGGTTATGTGGAAATTGAATGTGAATCTGGGAGCTGCCTCTTCCAAGCTTTCGCCGCAGACGCTTTCACTCTAAAAACAGTTGGGTCAAAAATAACCCGATTTGGGTGAAAAGGGACCATTCCCATAGCCTGAGTCAATTTGACCTAACGTTCTGGTTGTTTTGTTTTTTTTCCAGTGAATTTCTTTGAGGTGGAATCATCCTGATAATTCTGGATGATGTCAGGTGATGGGAAATAATGAAGAAAGTTGTGGACACAGTCTTCTTTAATCTGTTTTATTTTGAATACAAGACTGTGTACTACTTAGGCGGACCAGTGGGGCCAGTGGTTAGCGCGTTGGCCTCACAGTGTAGAGGTGCATGGTTCGATTCCGGCTTTGGCCTTCCTGTGTGGAATTTGCATGTTCTCCCCGTGCCTGCGTGGGTTTTCTACGGGTACTCTGGTTTCCTTCCACACTCCAAAAAATAACATGTGGCAGGTTAATGGAAGACTGGTCCCTAGGTGTGAGTGTGAGCGTGGATAGTTGTTCGTCTATGTGTGCCCTGCGATTGGCTGGCAATCAGTTCAGGGTGTCCCCCCGCCTACTGTCCGAAGACATCTGGGATAAGCTCCAGCATACCCCGCGACCCTTGTAAAGATCAGCAGATCAGAAAATGGATGGATGGACTATCTCTTAAAGATCCAACATGGCACTCGCTTCAAACCTTTGATTACCTTCTTATCAGGGCGGGCAATCTTAAGACTGCACTTCTGTACTTCGTAATGAATATGCAAAAATGTCCACTTACAAGCCAGCACCTTAAATCATCAATCTTGCCTTTGTACAAAATCGATGTCAGACTCAAGAAACCAGACATTGAGTTACCTGCGTAGCGCAGGCCACTAATTTATAACCTACAAATGTTTAGCTTTTGTTTCGACGACGTACTCCTTTCCTGTTCATCCAGATCTCCTGACGCCTGAATGGTTCTGCAACAAGATTTAAATCACACACAGGATTCCCAGTTATCTGACTGCCCATTGTTGTCATGATTCGTTTGTGACCAACAGGTGGCACTGTAGGGCTCTCCTGCAGCTGCACACCTGTTGGTCATTATGTAATTAGCAGTTTAAAAGGACTCCCTGCACGACAACTCGCTGTTCAGGTCATTGTTTGTTGCTGTTTCTTTGCTGCTGTCATGTTTGTTTGTTCTGTCATATTTAGGTCATGTTTCTGTTACTATTTGTTTTGAGCTTCTGCCATGGGTTTTGTTTGATACTTTGGACTTTGTTTGTTTTGGATTTAGTTTTCTCTATCTTTTAATACAATTTGTCAAGTACACCCTGCTCCTCCCTCCTGCCTGCCTTTTGGGATCCACCACCACCTGGCAACGTGACAGTTGTGTCACACCACAGTAGTTCAGTACATCAAGCTAAACAATAAATGATACACTGGTCAAATTCATTAATTCATCCCATCCATCTATCCATCCATCCATTTTCAACACCGCTTACCCTGAACAGGTTTGCGGGGAATTGCTAGAGCCTATCCCAGCTAACTTTGGGCGGAAGGCAGACGACACCCTGATCTGGTCGCGAGTCAGTCGCAGGGCATATATTGAGACAGACAACGACTCACACCGACGCTGAATGGGAACCAACTCTCACGCTGCCCGCACAAGTGTACCACTATACCGGGGGTCGGCAACACGCGGCTTCAGAGCCGCATGCGGCTCTTTAGCGACATCTAGTGGCTCCGTGGAGCTTTATCGAAAATGTTTGAAAATGGAAGATTGTGATAGTAGGCTAATATAGCTCAAATAGATATAGATACATGTTGCAGCTCCGAAAATGGAGAGCTGTGGTGTTGGTTTTTTAAAACGTACACTTTATTTATGATTTTAACAGTCTCGACAAACAGACACGTCTGCGTCCTCCGTGCCTTCTCTCTTCTCGTTCGACTCGCGAGGCGTTCAAAGACAACCTCTGAAAAACGGAAATTCGTGATAACTTTACTGACACTTAGAAAAGCGAAAATAATGCACCAAAACAAAAAAATCAAGCGAGGAAATCACAAAATAAATTCTATGGGGGCGTTTGTGAACACACAACAAAGGAATGAATAACATAAACAATTCTGAGACAGTCCAGGTTTCCTTCATTGTAAGTTTTATAGAAGGCTTTTATTTTTTTGCGGCTCCAGACATATTTGTTTTTTGTTTTTGTTGGTCCTTTATGGCTCTTTCAACATTTTGGGTTGCCGACCCCTGCACTATACCACCAGCGACCCTCATTAATTTCAGAATTTAAAAAAACTATTGTAAAGTTGAATTTATGGATAATGTCATACCACACATATCGCACAAAACTGGGTTGTTTAAAAAAAAAACTTCAAATTTGGATGAAATTGACCCAAGTAGCAGGTTAGTTCCTTTTTGACCCAAATTGGCTAATTTGTGGTCCAACTGTTTTTCGAGTGTTCAGTTGTTTGTTTTGCCAGTTACACCCTACAGACCCATTAGAAGGTAAAACAAAAAAAAAGCATACTCTCTAGGGTTTAAGTCTGCTCGTCCAAAAGCTTCCATTCCTTGCTCCGGTAAGCTCCTTTATTGATGAGGTAGTGTGTTTTGGGTCATTATCTTGCTGCATGATGAGGGAACTCTTAATCAGTTGTGTTGCATCTTTATTTAAATTGTGCATTGTTTGTGTAGACTTCTGAGTTGTCACTTTACATCAGTGAAGATGAATGAGCCTGTTCTAGAGGAAGCAATGCAAGCCCATGGGTTTTTACAGATATTAAATTTGTACTTAATCTTTGTCTCATCTGGCCATGAAGCCTTCTCCCAGCATTTGTGAGGCTTGTCTCAGTTCTTTGTGGAAAATTTCCGCCTCTCCGTCATTTGAATGAGTTATGTTTTTATATTCATGTTCACCAGCTACACTTCTGCCTTCTGGGGGTTGTTGTAGATGTCATGAAAAGTTGTTTCGGGGGTCTTACGTCATCAGCTGCTAATTTGTTTTTTGAGCTCCACGTTTGACATCTGTTGCTTGGTTTGTTTCCTATTCGGGATATTCCGCATTGTATTGTGTCATTCATCTCTAACAGGGACGTGCGGTCAGGGTAGAGTCTCTCTGTCCCTTTCCCTGTATGTGAAGAGTTTTAAAAAAAAAATCTAATAATTGCATTCGATTACTTGCCATTTTAGTTCTCTGGTCCGTCCGTGCTTTACATTTTCAGTTTTTGAAGTAAAATGACATACTCGCACACTGCTGGCGCAAAAAGAACGACTGGATTGAGCGAAAGGAGCATGTTACAAATTAGCTAATGACAACCGGTACTTGTTTAAATTAACATGTTTTTTTACATACTGCCTAATAAAAAATTAATTAATGTTTTTTCAATGGCCACAATTCCATCTTTAAATGTCTCTTGTGCTCTAAACAGACATTGAATTGACTATCACAGACGGTTAGAAAACAGAAGTCATAACTTTAAGCAAAACTTTAATAGTCAAGTAAATGATAAGGGGTTAATAGTCAAAGTTGTGCCGATAGATCACTGAGATCCATGCTGATAACTTCCTCTGGTGCAGGAGCAGGTGGATTTGGTGGGGCAACCAAAAATCTTTCATACTGTTTCTTTTTTCGACTCTACCATCACATACAAAAAAATAAAAAAATAACAAATGTGATTCTCAAAATGAAATACAGTCAAACCTTGGTTTTCGACCAAAAATTGCGATTTTTTTTTATGCCTCGGATGACGAACAAATTTCGGTTCTCGAACAAACTGAGCACACTTGAATCAGAATCAGAATCAGAATCATCTTTATTGGCCAAGTATGTAGAACACACAAGGAATTTGACTCCGGTATAACACGCTGCATTAGTATCATCATAAACAAGGACATGACAATAGTATGAAAGGACATTTCGTAATGTAGTGAACCGTAGTGCGGTAGTACAGTGACAACTGTGAGACAAAGTGCAAAGTATTAAGCAGAGCTAAAATGATCAGTGGTAGGATACAATACTATAACAGTTGGTGCAGAAAATCATTGAACCATTTTAAAGTGACCAGTAGCAGTATTTGTTTACAAGAAGTGTGCAATTATGCAGATGTCCTTGAGCGCTTTAAAGTGTCTGGTGCGGTGGAGTATAAATCAGTGACTGTTTAGGGAGTTAATGGCTAGAGGGAAGAAGCTGTGTAAGTGTCTGCTGGATTTGGTGCGCATGGATCGGTAGCGCCTGCCTGAGGGGAGTAGCTGGAAAAGGTGGTGGGCAGGGTGCGGTGGATCCAGTAGGATTTTCCGTGCCCTTGTTTTGATTCTTGCAGTGTGCAAGTCCTCAAGTATGGGTAGGGTGCCAATGATTTTTTCCGCCGCCCTAACTGTCCGTTGAAGTCGGATTTTGTCCATTTTGAAGTCCATTTGACCATTTGACTCCTCTCACCTTCCTTACACGAGGAAGTTACGCTTCCTCGTGTTACTTTTCATTGTGAGCAGACGTGTTCAGTAAACATTTTTATTTTAAAAAGAGCGTGGTTTTGGTTTTTGAACAATTTCGGTTTTCGAACAGCCTTCTGGAACGGATTATGGACGAAAACCGAGGTTTGATTGTATAATCCATTTCTCACTTAAAGATCCCACTTTCAATTTCCGATCTTAATAACAAATGAGGTAAAACATTGGTAAACATTGATCACGAGTTAATACTAGGGGTGCAACAATTCATCTTAACAAAAACATCAATGTTTTCAGCCTGCAGAAAAGAAATCAAGGTACTGGCCTGAGTTCCAACTTCTTGGAGGCCATTGCATATTATTTGTGTGATACATTGAAACTATAACGCATGAACACATATAATTTCTCAGTCTGTTTATTAGTAATGCATGTTAGATGATGTCCAAAGACTGAATGAGATTGCTGTCCCCCCAACCCCCTCCCTCCTGCCCAGGTGCTGATGCTGAGAATGATCTCCACCCAGGTGTCCTCCCACGAATGTAATTCCTCACACGAGAGTTCCCATCCCAACCCGGTTCGAGATGTTCAGTTGGACTGTAACTTCTTCCTGACCACCATCCGCCTGGCCTCGCTCAACCAGATCCTGGACCCGTGGGTTTACCTGCTCCTCAGAGAGATCCTCCTTCGCAAGTTCTGCCTGGTAGCCAACGCCGTCTCCAACTGCTCCATTGAGGATCGGAAGGGGACTCAAACGGCTCTGGATGCGCTTAATAAGCAGAACCAAGAAAGCCTCCAGAAATCCCAAAGTAACACATGAGACTTGAATCAGAACAGTTTTCTGAATTGATGAGACATTGAAGTGGAGATCCTGCATGTTGACGCATATGTTTCATTTTTTTAAAAACGTCCCCTGATCATCATGTGAATACATTTCGTGTCATATCCCATCAAGACTTCTCCTTATCCTACTTTTCAATCATATCAATCCCAAGAAGTGTGACTCTAAATTGAAGTGATGCATCTTTCTTTTGTCATCACATTTTTACATGAAGATGTAAACCATTTATTGTACAGGAATGTTCCTATTTTTCATGAAAACCAGAATGAAAAAAAAACGGGATGGAAGATTATTTATTAATGATGAATGTAGTTATATACGTTTTTTTGGCCAAGTGCTTACAATGCTACCTATTGAATATCACTGAATGTAAATAGTAAGTAAGCTGTAACTACTGCAAGACACACAAGTCTACAGCTTCAGTGTCGCAAATGTGTCCATGAATACAGTATGTGAAGTTGTATTCAAGATGTACAATACTTTTTTTTTTTTTGAAGGATTGTGAAGTTTGTTCTTTGTGCCAAATGCCTAGTAGTTGCTCAGCATGAGGAAAAGGCAACTGAAGCTTTTATGTCACGTCCAGACACCCTATTTCCCATTCCAGTTTGATATATATATTTTTTTGTTTGGGTATTTAGCGGACTAATTGCATGCGGGTCTGAGGATTCTCGTGGAGGAAAATTCATAACAAGATGCCACAACTGTGCCTTCTCAGCACATTAGCCGTCTGGATGAGCTTTTGCTGGCCCGTCACGTGCATACAGTCCAAAACAGTAGCTGTGTGCTGAACACCCTGTGCCAGTGTACATTTCTCATTCGCCAATGCTCATCCACCCAATCAAGAATGTGTCATAGGTTCACCGAAATCACCCGATTAAGAGCCAACGATAGAATGAGTTAATGCATGTGTCATGAGCTTCGCACATGACCTCTTGATTTTTGAACGTGAACATTAAGCTGAACGAGAAATCACCACTTGGTGTCTAATTAAGAGGCCGCTCATTTGAAGGTGCTGCTTTAAATAGAGAGAATCGATTCCAAGCACTTATTCAGATGTCGATAAACATCTCCACAACATGTTTGTCACTTTTAACTTCAATGTGTTGGCTTGACCCGAACAGGTTCCACGTGAATCTGTGGAAATGATAGTTTTGTGACGTTTTTAAAATCTGAAAACAGGGGGAAAAAATGGCTCCAGTGTTGTTTCATTGTTCTTTTCATAATATATAGAAAAATTAGGTTTTAATTTTATCCCCCCCAAAATGGATATTTTAGTGTGTTCAGTCTGTCTGAAAAATGATAAAGCTGTAATTCCATTGTCATAGAAAAAAACCAAAAACATCAATTTTTTTCTTTTGATCCACAAACATTGTCTTTGTGGTACAGATCAAAAGAAACTGTATCGTTATTTTTCTTTTTTATTCCAAAACAACTTTGTTTTTCAGATAAAAATGAACTTGACATTTTTATGCCTAGAAAAACAACCAAGTATTAAAGATCTCGCCCCTTTTAATTGGAGAGCAATGTAAAGATGACTGGAATGATTGTATCCGCTCGAACCCCCCCCCCCCAAAAAAAAAGAATACTAATGATGTGTATGTTATAGCATGAGCGTGAACTGAGTAAAAGGAGGGTGTTTTTGCCAAATATTTAGCCCTAATGAATTTACCAGCTCATCAGTTCTCAAAACATTGAAGGTAATGATGTTTCGGCTTCATCAAGGTCACAAATGTTACTCTCGGTTTTTCGTTTTAATTGGCAATTCTGTTTATCTACATAAACAGCCCCCTTTCAAAAAATGTTTTCATGACACTTTTGATGACTGACTGTCTGATCAAACAGTTTTGGCTGGTCAACACATCACCTTATAATGAGCACTTGAAACGACACTGCACCTTGCATGTTTGTCTTTTAAATGAAATGGTGCAATAACTTTTATATTCATACGTTTGGCAACATTAACACATTCCGAATGCATATCTGTATCATATTACGAACATGTTATACAAAGTGAACATTTTTTTAATCAAACGAAAAGGCAGAAAAATGAATAAAGTGTCATTACTAATGACCCCTGAGACCCGATTCTCAGATGAGGGCTATTTACACGTACACACTGCATCATTGCAATTGTTTCTTGTTTGTCCTTTTCGCTTCTTAATGTCCTATGCTTCTGTGTTGAGTCTGAGAGTAAAAAATAGGAATGATGTCATGATGCAACCTTTGACCAAGTCTTTGAAATTGAATGCGCATATTTGATTCATTCGCAGTCGCAACGTGACTTACTTCCTTATGTGGTGCTGTAATGTTGTGAGTCCAAGTCGAATAAAGAAAAGAAATACTTTGAGCAGGTCTTTTTTCTGAGATAGATAGATAGATGATATATGGATGGTATGATAGGTCATCAGATAGCCTGATTGATGATAGATAGATAGATCATAATCACCTTATAGCCTTGTGTATACAGTGATCCCTCGCTCTAACGTGGTTCACTTTCCGCGGCTTCGCTGTAC
Source organism: Hippocampus abdominalis (assembly GCA_018466805.1). Lineage (NCBI taxonomy): Eukaryota > Metazoa > Chordata > Actinopteri > Syngnathiformes > Syngnathidae > Hippocampus > Hippocampus abdominalis. The sequence continues at coordinate 8,808,923 of CM031701.1, read as the reverse complement.
CAATTATTTTTTGTGCAGTTTTTCAATGCTTTTAACCCTTTAAATCAGAATGCGTCGGCGGCGACGCGTGTCAACAGTACAGTATTTCCAAAAACTATTATAGTTATTTGTTGAAAACGTTTTTGTTTTTTTTGTAATTGGGCCTGAAAACAGGTTTTGATCTTTAATTTCATTGTATATATAGTTAAGTATTGTATAATAACTGTTAACAATATAAAGTTCACTACTTCACGGATATCACTTATCACTGGTTCTTTTTGGAACGTAACCCCCGCGATAAAGGAGGGATTCCTGTATAATAGTACTATAACTCAAGAAATAACACCGGTCAACTCATTTTTATTAATTTTTTTCATTGCAAGATGCAAGAAAAAAATTCTAAATGAATTTTTTGCTCTCATTTTCCTCGATAGCATTTCTGGTTTTCATACTACTACTACTACTCATACGACTATTAATAATAATAATAATAGTATTATAATAATAATTATTATTAAAATAATATGCATCTTACTCCTAATAATAATAATATGTAAGAAAAATATATATTTAGTAACTTTTATGTATCAATGAACAGGATCCCCTGTTCCTCCGTGTGTCCCAGTGATCCTATGGTCATAGTTGTCATTGGTGAACCATAGCAAACAGGTGCGAAGTGAGGGACTAGACCAGGGGTGTCAAACTCATTTTTGGCGCGAGCCACATTTTAGTTACCATTTCACTTGGAGGGCCGTTATGATTGAAACCATATCAAGAAGTCAAGAATAACTGTTCAACTACGGTTTAAGTTACTATCATGAGGGGTTTGGTAACAAGAAAAATGCCTAGAATATATCTCTTGTTTACTATGAGAATGTAATCATTTTTGAAACGATCACGGAAGTTGACATATATGAGCTGCTTTCGCGGACCACATAAAATGATGTGGCGGGCCAGATCTGGCCCCCGGGTCTTGAGTTTGACACCAGGGGACGAGATAAAGCACAGCTCAAAAGATGCCTTACTGGGGGACTTTAATGCTCACGTGGGCAATGACAGTGACACCCGGTGTGAAATTTGGGCCTGTTTGACCTGGGAGGAAACTGCTCAGAACCCGAGGGAAAAAAATGTGAGCAAGAATGTGCTTGCAGCCCTGTGGAATTCCTAATGTGATCATCGGTGTGTTGGACAGGCTTCAGGAGGTCAGTGATCCACAGCGAGTGACACCCAAGCAACCACGTGTCGGCCTTGAGTCTGAGAAGCTATCTCACAGGACAGGATGAGGCGAAAAGATAATGAGCGGATAAATGCCACTTAAATGGCACCAACTGTAAGGCCCATTTAGCTGCACTTGCGTGTAACAGGGTACAAAAGGCAGTCATTAGAATGAAATGAATCTCCTAATTGCACTATACTGACATGAAAGTCCACAAGGCACAGGTAAAAGGAAAAGGTCTGCCATCGTGTTATCGGAAAATTCAAAGGCCCTAAAGCAGTGTCTCCATTCGGCCTCTATTTTACATGATAAAAGTCGGACGGTAGTCCATGAAACAAAATGTCACAAAAGGTAGATATAGGACACTCGGCGTGAAATTGTTCTGCTGTACTGAGAGGAACATCTGTGTGGCACACAACTGTACTACATAGCATGGATTAAATTCTCAAACACTACACTGACCACATCTACAACTTCACTGAACTATCCAAGTGTTGCTTATCAAAAACTCAAGACTGCTAACTAACGCTCTGTTTTATGAGCTCACGTATGAGCTCACGTATTTAGGTGCAGTGTCTCAATAGAGGCGGCCCGGTAGCCCAGTGGTTAGCACGTCGGCTTCACAGTGCAGAGGTACTGGGTTCGATCCCAGCTCCGGCCTCCCTGTGTGGAGTTTGCATGTTCTCCCCGGGCTTGTGTGGGTTTTCTCCGGGTGCTCCGGTTTCCTCCCACATTCCAAAAAAAAACATGCATGGCAGGCTCGTTGGGCACTCTAAATTGTCCCTAGGTGTGAGTGTGAGCGTGGATGGTTGTTCGTCTCTGTGTGCCCTGCGATTGGCTGGCAACCAATTCAGGGTGTCCCCCGCCTACTGCCCGAAGACTGCTGGGATAGGCTCCAGCACCCCCCGCGACCCTAGTGAGGATCAAGCGGTTCGGAAAATGGATGGATGGATGGGTGTCTCAATAGCTTTGAAAAAGCCCATTTCACAAAATAACCCAAAAATGCACCAAGTACATATCCTCTAATAAAACAACGGTAAACGTGGTGCTTTTTATCAACAATAAAGCTGACAAAGTCTGGAGTCTCACGTAATGCGATACTGTATATTCAAGTTTGCTTCCTGCATGGCATGAAATACCGTTATGACTGAGCCAGGGGTCTGCTTGTGCAATACATTTTAGTGGGCACATTAAAGGCATCATTGTCCCATCATTTACAACTTCTCCTCTGAAGAAGCTATCCGTCTAAACTAAATGTGTGTGTGCATTTGTGTGTGTGTGTGTGCGCGTATGTATGTGTGTGTGTGTTCGCGAATGTGTACGTGTGTGTGTGTGTGTATGCGCGCATATGTGTGTGTGTGTGTGTGTGTGTGCGCGAATGTGTGTGTGTGTGTAGTGTGTGATGTGTGTGTGCCTGTGCATGTGTGTGTGTGTGTGTGTGTGTGTGTGTGTGTGTGTGTGTGTGTGTGTGTGGTGTGTGTACTGTACACGACACGCCCCGCCCATTCATCTCCGTACAATATGATTGAAACAGTAATGTAGTGGCGGGGTAAACAATGAGATTTTCTCTTTGGAGCTTGTGAAACAAAGTGAAAGGTTATTATAAAGTCAGACTTTTGGAAGGAAATATAAAAGGTAAAAACAAAGTGGCGCAAGTGCCCTCGTAATTTATTTCTTTTATCTTCACCGGGGGCGTGGTTCCATGCGCACACAGACACACACACAGACACACACACACACACAGTAACAATTTCAAAATTGCTTGATAGTACTCTGCTATTCTTCTTTATGCTTTATTATATAATTGCTCCTTCAAGTGCCACTCTGAGGAGCAGAGTCATGACTTTCGAGGATTTCATCAAGTTAATGCTGCTTGACATTGGTTCTGCTTTGGATGCATATGAAAGCTTCGTAAGGGTCATATCTTGGACAGCGTTTCGGATAGGGTCCGTTAAATGCAAGTTGAGAGCATTTTATATCCCTTGGTGTTAGCTTGATCAAACTCTATACACTGACGAAATGGTGTGTTGAGTTTATGGAACAGCTGAACTTAAGTTAATTTATCAAAGGCACTTTAAATGATGGCAAAAGTTTGAATGTGATTGATGAATTCTGAACAGGGCTATATCGCGGGTTATAAGAGGGTGTGCACACTCACAAAAGCTTTATAAAAAAAATCTATTTACTTATACAAATTATGCAACACATTAAAAAGTTTGGTAGAAAACGTTTTGAAAAGATTTACCTTGGTGTCATAAAACGTGGCATTTGAAAAGTGGTGTGTCGACTTTATATCCACTGTAATCGGTCCAGTCGCATCATTACGTAATCTTCGCCAGTCTATTCACGTACGCAATGAGAAGCTGTGGCTGCAGAGTAGTGAAGTATTTTCTCCTCAGGGAAGCAGCAAGGAAGTCACCAGAGAAAATGCTGAGCAATAAATGCATAAAAATCCAACATATTGTTGGCATTGATGTGTTGCTGTTCCAGACTATTGGATTACAATGCCACAGCTGTATCACTCACTGAATCATAATGAGTCTAAGATGTATGGCGATATGTAAAGTTTGATTACTCACCAACAGTATTCCATTACAATCTTTCCCTTGATTGATATTTTTTATTAGGACAGTAAGAGAGCAATTGCGGTTCTTTCCAAGATCCCAATCAGGCTCAAACCTGCTCCTGTCACTGGTGCTCGCTGCGGTCCAAACACAAACTAATGAAGCCATAAATCCAGACCAAATCTGTTTAGAGATCCGAAAAGTACATCTGTCAGTGTAGAACATCTCCCATCGCGGTGGCTTACTAAATGCCATGTTCATTAAGGTGACTGCAATATTTGATAGGTTTCTTTCTAACAGCATTGCTTTGGATGAATTTAGAGAGCGGAAAAATAATTCTGTGACCTGACAATGTGCTGTGATGAGTCAGCTATTTAGAGAGCGGAAAAATAATTCTGTGACCTGACAATGTGCTGTGATGAGTCAGCTTGTTGACTTCACAATTATAGGATCACATATAGGCATGGACAGTTGCAAAAAATGGGCCCTAATATTTTAACCAAACAAAAATATGTAAATAGGTCCAAATATTTAGGCATGTACAGATACAGTATATAAAGGTACACATAAACTCAGCAGCACACAAATACATGTTGGAGTTAGCACGAAACCAGTCAAGCACATGAAGATGTGTACGCTTCTTATCCTCTCAGTACCTGAGAAGTCATTGTTTCTCATATTATCCACAGTCATGTTTTCACACATCCAGAACCTTGCTCAACACACTCAGAAAACAAGCAGGATACGTAAAAAGCAAGGTCTTGCTTCATTTAAACCATGTCTAAAAAGCACAATGATACAAATCTCTCTTAATTCCTCCCAATTTAAACACCACTTTTTATTTTAGGTTTGCATTATGAACGAGTTGAGCAAGATTTTCCTTATACAGTACATTAATTTGATTTCATGAAACCAGAGCTATATGGTGAACAATGACTTCTCATCCATGCGCGTTGCTTGTTGGATGTGTAGGCAGTTAAGTTGATTAACATTGATGAGAAGACGCAAGTAATAACAATCTATGTTAGAAAAGGCCTTTGAATATGTCCGCCGTCCTAATACCCCAAAATGTTTTGTATTTAGCAGAGATTTGGCCCCCCGCTAGATCATGGTACATGCAAATACTTCACTCTCATCTCAAATCTCAAATCAACAATGAAAATCAGCTTGTAAAAAACATATCCGGTCTAAACTGACATACCATACATGCTAAAATTGAATGATGACAACATAAACACCACTCAACTTGACAACCCCCTCTAGGTTGGTTGATCGAAAAATAATCCCACGTGGATGCAAATAACAAACCACAGATGCATTCTAAGTACAGTCAAACCTCGGTTTGTGAACGTCTCGGTTCTCGACCAATTTGGTTTTCGACCAAAAATTTCGAGTTTTTTATGCCTCGGATGACGAACAAATTTTGGTTCTCGAACAAACTGAGTGCACTTGAATGCACCATTTGACTCCTCCCGCCTTCCTTACACGAGGAAGTGACGCTTCCTCGGATAGACGAGGAAGTGACGCTTCCTCGTGTTGCTTTCCATTGTGAGCAGACTTGTTCAGTAAACATTTTTATTTTAAAAAGAGCGTGTTTTGGTTTGTGACCAACAGGTGGCACTGTAGGGCTCTCCCTGCAGCTGCACACCTGCTGGTCGTTATGTAATTATTGACTCCCGGCACGACCACTCTGTGTTGGGTCATTGTTTGTTTGTAGCTGTTACTGTTGCTGTTTGCTTCTGTTGCTGTTTCTGGTTTTTGTTTGTTACTTTGGATTATTTTTGTTTTCGTGACTTTGTTCTGGATTTAGTTTCTCTGTGTTTTAAAAACAATTTGTCAAGTACACCTTGCTCCTCCTTCCTGCCTGCTTTTTGGGGTCCTCCACCATCACGTAACGTGACAGGTTGCCTTTGTCTCACCTCTTTTAGGCCAGACCTTGGAAAGCTTAGTCATTGCAGTCCTTTCCAAAGTCACTCCTGAGTAAACTCTTTTTTCGGCTGATAAGAGTCCTTGTGTTTGAAATTCACTGACTTTTTGCAACACCTTCGTTCAGTTTTCACACCAAGGAGAATATATTGGAGGGGGCATGCGACAGAAACCTTGAGTTTCTGTCCTCTTATTGATATATCACCTTTCAAGCTGCCCAAGATTCTGACGACGTACACCTCATGTTTCACGCCAAATCCACCCTAAAGTCTAAAAAAATTGACCAGTTTTGATTTGAGTGAAACTTGCTGTGATTTTTGATAGAATTTTACGACATTTGAAGGAGGGGTTTGGGAGCCAGGTTCGTCAAACTTCTGGTTCAATCTTCACAAAACAGGTATTGTTGGAAAGGCAAGGAATCAAAATCTATAATCACTTAGAACACAGGTGTCAAAGTCGAGGCCCGGGGGCCAGATCTGGCCCGCCACATCATTTTATGTGGCCCACGAAAGAAATTCATGCGTGTCAACTTGCATGATACTTGCTCAAATCTGTACCGAAATGTCAAATTGTCATGTGTAGTGAATGGCGTTGCCATTTTGCAATAATTTTATTACCCTATTTACACTCACCTCAACAACAACAAACAAATAGCTGTCATAAGGAAGCAGTGACAGCTCCGATGAAGGCTAAAGTGACAGCCGAAACTGTCAGCCAGGTAAGAGTTGAAGACAAACTTCAACAAAAAAGAAGAAACTTTAAACCTAATTTAACAAATAGTTGACTTGAGTGATGTCAAAACAATTAATGCTTAGAGCTGATTAAACATTTATTCGGTTTTACTGTTTGAACCGCCCGCCAAGGGAAAATGTAACTGCAAAGTGGCCCGTGACAAAAATGAATTTGACACCCCTGACTTCAAAATTTGGTGCATGTTCAGCCCTTCTCTGATTGACGTAAAATTTGAAATTTAGCCTTGTGCCATCACTATCAACAAGTACAGTTTCATTCCAATCGAAATAGCTCGGTTAAACCTGCTGCGTGATTTGACATGGAATGACCCTAAATTGTCAAGTATACTTGGGCATGAATGGAGTTTGTTTTGAAAAAAAAAAATCCTTCTGAAGAAACAGCGGGGATGGCATTGAAAGCACGTTGCTATGGTAACAGTATTGATCCTGACAAATCGTGTGTGGCACCGAGTAAAATGGTGTAAAATTAATTGTGACAATATGACAATGGAGGCGGCCCGGTAGTCCAGTGGTTAGCACGTCGGCTTCACAGTGCAGAGGTACCGGGTTCGATCCCAGCTCCGGCCTCCCTGTGTGGAGTTTGCATGTTCTCCCCGGGCTTGCGTGGGTTTTCTCCGGGTGCTCCGGTTTCCTCCCACATTCCAAAAACATGCATGGCAGGCTGATTGGGCACTCTAAATTGTCCCTAGGTATGAGTGTGAGCGTGGATGGTTGTTCGTCTCTGTGTGCCCTGCGATTGGCTGGCAACCAATTCAGGGTGTCCCCCGCCTACTGCCCGAAGACTGCTGGGATAGGCTCCAGCACCCCCCGCGACCCTAGTGAGGATGAAGCGGTTCGGAAAATGGATGGATGAATATGACAATGGTGGCTTTCAAAGGACGCTTGAAATAAGATCGACATGACAAGTGCTGTTGTGCATGCCCGCGTTGATCAAATAAATGCGATGTCATCCGTCTGAAAAAAAACAGCAATATGGTTGCCATGAGTTAGTCATCCAAGACAACATTGTAACAGCCCGTGGTGCACTTGAAAACCAAACTCCACGTTTTAAGTGGCCTTCTGCAGACAAACAGGCCGCCTGTGATAAAGAGAGCGAGATTTAATTTTGCAAGGATTAAGTCATAAAATAAAGCAGTCAGGGAATTGTAATCATCTAATAGAGTTAAACGATACAGAGCAGGAAAGTGATGAATGCATATTTCATCTTTAAACCTTACACAGCATGGAAACTTTGGAGTGGTGCTTGATTGATCGACCTTCTGGGAAGGTCTATTCATAAGGTCTTTTTTGTTTTGTTTGTTGGTTTTCTTAATGATTTGTTTTTCAACTGGTACAAAGGGCTTCACTCTTTTCTTCAAAGCTTGTGCACACAGGGTCACCTGAATGACACACGTTATGATAATAGCTCCGCAGTTGGCAAAATGTATGAAGACTTCCTCTAACTACATGTTACTCAGCCTTTGCTAAATATGGAAATGCTCCAAGGCTCGCTCAGATCTTTAAAGACTCTGCAAACAGAAACACCGGCGTTCAATCCACTGGATGTTTATTTCCACTGCTTAAAATTCATAATGATTTGGTGTCATTCGGCGTGTTTACGGTCCTTGGAAATGGCTCAGGGTGTGATGTGATGGGATTTTGCCTCCTTCACGATGCTGGGCTCCACTCGGGTTGAATTCAACCGATTGCTTTACATCTATTTAACACAAATCAACACCAATTCCGGGAGTGATTCATTTTTGGATTGCAGAGCAAGTATGTAAATGAGACGGCCAGTCCTAGTTTTCAGAATGAAACAACAAATAAAGGTGACATAAGAGCACAATTCAGACTTTGTGTTTTGCAATATTTAAAAGAAAAACTATGACAGCTTCTGGTTGGCTATTCACATGTTTTATTACAGATTAACAGTGGAGTTAATATACCCTAGACCACGGGTAGGGAACTCTGGTTCCTCGAGAGCCATATCCTGCCTGTTTTAGATCCCACCCTACTGCAACACACCTGATTCAAATCATCAGCTCATCAACAAGCACTGTCGAGGCCTGAAACAATCATGAACAGTTGAATCAGGTGTGTTGGAGTTGGGAGGGATCTAAAACAAGCAGGATAATGGCTCTCGAGGAAACGGAGTTCCCTACCCCTGCCCTAGACTCACCACAAAACTGATTTTTGCCCCCAGGCTTCCACAAATACATGAAGTATATTTTATTTTCAGCCCACCGTGTATTAGAAAAAAAAAGTTTGTCAGATTATTCTTACTTTTTATTGTTGCAATAAATCAAGTCTATTTTTTCTGTCATAGTTCCAATTCACGACAGAACTTTTCTCAAGGACTTGAAACCACTGAGCGGTCAAGAATCTCTCTCCTTTTATATATATATATATTTTTTTTTTTCTGTGTATCTATAGGGTTAGAGAACAATGGGCACAACAACAGTCCTATCGACCACAATGATAGTCCCATGATGACAGGAAGGACAATACTGGTCCACTCCAAACGCCGCCATCCCCTGCCTCACCGCTAATAACGAACAAATAAATGTGAAGGCATAGTTTGCAGAAGCAGAGAGCGCCAACCACGGAGAGAATTGTTGAAATGTGTTGGTTAGCACCACCATTGTGCTAACCAACACATTTGGTTAGCACACAGGACACACAGAGAGGACACACAGGAGAAATGGAGGATCAAATTATCAGTGATTAAAGTTCAAAATCATTATAAGGTAGACATCTTTTTTTTTTCCACAGGACAGCGTCAATATGGAAATGGCGAAGAGCCAGCATATTCCATAACATACAACAAAACGGCAAGCTAACATTGTTTTGAATGCACTTTGAAAAGTCATGGCCATGAAGAAAATGAGCTCTAAATAGCACATTGTGTTTATTATTTTCAATACACATTGTAAATGACATTAAGACTGCTTTGGCATAGAGCGCCTTCTTTTGACAGCATCGGTCGAGGAGGAAATGGCGGTGGTGAGGAGATTTGGCGCAAAATGATTTACAGTCTGTTTTTTTTGTCACTTATTGAATGGTAAACTGGACATTTGTTTTTCAATCTAAGGAATGACAGCTTCGTTTGTACTACATAATACATCGACCACTCCTCTTCTATAATTGAGTTGCCTTCCAGATGTAATGAGTTTTCCAATATTCCTTACGACACTTCGCAAGCAGAGAACGGTCACAGTCTCTCTCTGTTTCGCCTGTGGGGGAAGGAGGCGGATTTCAAACGACCGTAAATGACATTTTTGCAGCAGTCAGTGTGTTTGTGTGTCCCAGTTTTTGAATATGGAACGATGACAAGAATCTGACAGTGATCATGTTTTTCAGACCTGCATTTGAATTGGATTAAGCCAAAATGTTGTTCTTAAAATCTCAAACACATTGAGACTCTGTCATGATTTGGTTTGGGACCAACAGGTGGCACTGTAGGGCTCCCCCTGCAGCTGCACACCTGTTGGTCGTTATGTAATTATTAGTTGTATAAAAGGACTCCCGCCCGAAGACTCAGTGTCGGGTCATTGTTGCTTTGTGCTACTGTCATGTTTGTTTGTTTGTTTGTTTGTTTGGTTGTTTGTCATGTTTAGATAATGTTTTTGGTATTGTTTCTGTCATTGATAGTTTTGAGCTTCAGTCATGGTACTTTGGACTTTGGATTTAGTTTCTGTGTTTTATTCTGTGTTTTATTAATACAATCTTTCAACTACACCCTGCTCCTCCCTCCTGCCTGCTTAATGGGGTCCACCACCACCACCACCACCTCAAAACGTGACAGACTGCTTCAAGAGATAAACACTCAATTTGAAGTAATCAACAGCATTTAAGGATCAATTGCCCATGCTAAGAATTTACCAAAGTGTATTAAAAGTAGATTAAATATTAATGAAGCTTAACTGTAGAGCCGTGAAGCAAAAAGTTCGACATGTTTCTTAATGCCACTTAACAAAGTGAGAGAGCAGCGTCATAATTTACTGCTGAATAAGCAGTTTCGGCAGAGGCTTTTTGCTAAGAAATCAACTTTGAATTTAATTATTCCGGGATTATTATTCAGTAGCAGTGGTAATATACAGTTTTTGCCCTGCTCGCATTTACAGTGAACATGATTTTTTTTTTCCATTGGTCAACTTCTCTGCTATAATCGTATCAGCTCATTTTAATAGTCCAAGCTCTTGCTATTTATTTATTTATTTTTTTTTTGCTTTTTCATTTAGGGAATTGCAAGTTATGATACTGAGCAACATTAACCTCTGACAATTAACAGACTCATCACATATAGTGTTGTTTTGAATGAAATTATTTTCTTCTTATCAGTACCCATTGTTGTTGGGTTTACAGCCCCTCACTTAACTGTCAACTCCTGCACCATACCGCAATGTTTGTGTATCTGCCGTTCATCAATAATTTACACTTGACGGCTGCAGGGAGAGAAAGAAAAACAAAAACAAGACATAATCACACTAAAATCACTGCCCTTCGCACAACCTGTTTGCTATAATTGAAACGAAAAGGTGTTTTTATATATTTTTGAAATGTTTTCTCGGAGGGTTACACAACCAAAGGAGTTCAAGGCCATCCCTCTTCTTTAGACCTTGTTTTTCAAAAAGAAGACTTAATGCCTATTCTCACTGCCGCAGTGTGCTGTCGGTATTTCCGTGGCAAGACGGCACAACAGGTTCCAGAGGTGGTCTTTATCCAAATGTCTTGCCTGCTATTATACAACGAAGGGTCAAGAATAATAAAATGCTGACTCGTTTTTTTGGGGGGGGGGTTCAGAAGAGGGTCTAAACTTTTCAACGTTTGTGCTGACTGTTTGCCACTGCTATTGCTGTTATTCAATCCAAGTCGTCGTACAGTTCTCAAATGAGTCAGCAGATTTTGATGAAATACAGTGCATCGAAAATACCATTTGAATTTCTGAACACACCTTTCCAGCACAACGTTGGGACAAATTCCACCGACGGTAAACACATATTTTCTAACGATAATGTATCCAAATGAAAAGAAAACATCATCCAATGACATAATCAATCAATAAAAAACAGTTAGGCCAGAAGACCACTTGATAAGTGGTTTAACAGTTACTACCTAGCAAAGATTGGTATACAGTCGTACATCTGTTCAGTGGCGGCCCGGTAGTCCAGTGGTTAGCACGTCAGCTTCACAGTGCAGAGGTACCGGGTTCAATTCCAGCTCCGGCCTCCCTGTGTGGAGTTTGCATGTTCTCCCCGGGCCTGCGTGGGTTTTTCTCCGGGTACTCCGGTTTCCTCCCACATTCCAAAAACATGCATGGCAGGCTGATTAAAACTCTAAATTGTGTGTAAAGGTATGAGTGTGAGAGTGGATGGTTGTTCGTCTCTGTGTGCCCTGCGATTGGCTGGCAAACAATTCAGGGTGTCCCCCGCCTACTGCCCGAAGACGGCTGGGATAGGCTCCAGCACCCCCCGCAACCCTAGTGAGGATGAAGCGGTTCGGAAAATGGATGGATGGATGGATCTGTTCAGTGCTTTCCTCCATGTCACAATTGTCATTCTGTGTCAAAAGAGCTGATGCAAACCTGTGATGTGACGAATTCAATTGCATTCTTGTACAAAAGCATCTACAAAATGCTTTGACATGAAACATTTCTCCTCTTCTAATAAACCTCCAACAAAATGGCCTCCTCCTTTCGATGAGTAAAGATTTCGTGAAAGAATTGAATGAAACATTAATGACCTGTCAAGAATGAAAAATGTCCACAGATCGATATTATTATTTATTTATTTATTTGTAGAAAAAGCTTGATGGATTGCTATGGTTATTAAATAATGGATGAAGGCCACATACAAACCCGATGTACACAAATCACTTCATTAGGTTCACACAATGAGATCCAATGCAAGAGCTGTATTAAAAATTCTGCCTCTTCAAAGATAATAGCACAAAGTTTTGATACGTTGAGCTGAGCACAGCCAAGTTGACTTACCCGTCCGTAATGGGTCAGAAAAATACCTATTTACAACAAATGCAAAAAACTAAAATTACAATTCACGAGTGCAACCACGTAACTGTTGCCAGTCATACAGCATAATCAAACCTTCGCTTTGTGTTTGACGAAACAGGCCCAAATTTCACACCGAGGAAGAACATTTGTAAGTAAATTTAAACAAGATCATCATTATTTTGGGGCAGGGGTGTCAAACTCATTTATGGCGCGGGCCACATTTTTAGTGACCGTTTAACTTGGAGGGCCGATATGACTGACACCATATGAAGGAGTCAAGAATAACTGTTGATTCAACTCCCGTTTGAGTTACGATCATGAGGGGTTTGGTAACAAGAAAATGCTTCGAATATCTCTACTCTTATTTATTTCCATCCATCCATCCATTTTCCGAACCGCTTCATCCTCACTTCGCGGGGGGTGCTGGTAGACATTGAATTGGTTGCCAGAAAGGACACAGAGACGAACAACCATGATGGGACAATTTAGAGTGCCCAACGAGCCTGCCACATGTTTTTTTTGAGTGGGAGGAAACCGGAGCACCCGGAGAAAACCCCGCAAGCCCGGGGAGAACATGCAAACTCCACACAGTTCGCGGGCCACCGACGTGCTAAACTGGACTAATTTATTTGTTTATTAAAATTTTGGTAGACATTTTAGAAAGGATGATGGAAGTTGACCACATAAAATAATGTGGCGGGCCAGATTTGGTCCCCGGACCTTGAGTTTGACACCAGTGTTTTGGGGTATCTACTTTTGGTGACATTTTTGTTTGGCGGTGGCCATTGAAATTTTTCCACTGTCAGATATTTGTGTTGGATGCAGGATTCAGTGGATGCAGTGCACCGAATGAAGTGTCCAATGAGCGTGTTGTGTCAATATGTATGTGAAGGAAACTCTTCATTCTCTCGGGTTACCACTTCCTGAATGAGCGTATCCAAGCATTATTCATTCAGCTGGGCGACATTGATAAGAGTTTGTGGTTGTTGTTGTTGTTGTTTTTAAATACGGCAGTGTTCAAATCAAATAGTGACGGATAAACGAGATTAAACCGTGAAGAGCTGTCAATCCCACCTGCTGAAAGGAAATCTAAGCGTTGAGTAGTCTTACGGAACAGAAGAAATACATTCGGAAACAGGACTGTTTGATGGCACAATCTAAATTAAATTGTGTTTTATTCCTCCCCGGTGTAAAGTAAAAATAGTGGAACGGAGCACTGGTCTCTGCCAAGTGTGATAACACTTATTAAAAGGTGTTTCTTTTTCAGTTGTCATGGCTCGGAGAAATTCAAGGAAGCCACCCGTGAATTTAATCCTACTTATATTTATTCATCGAGCAAGTCCATTGATAAAATTGATGAAGTGTTTCATTGTAATATGAAAAGAATAAGAGACCGCATGGCCTCTCAGGGGTGCATGTTGGAGGAAACTAATGAGTCAAAGTGATTGATATAATGGAATGCAACTTAGAATGCTGGAAGCTTATTATTAGGTGATTGTGTTCACCTCATTGAGTGTGCCACTGACTTACCAAAATGTCAGGGAGGAAATGAAGGGTGAAACTTAATGGGCAGCTTTTACAGGCCTGCGTTATAGGGTTGAACAATGTATCATGTTTCGATGGAAATTGTGATTTGAGACAACGCGATCGCATGATGACTAAAGCCACATTTCTTAGTTTTGTTTCTTCAACACTTGAGGTACCATGCCACTGTAACAGAAAAAAAGGAGAACAGCTACATAGGAAGTGCATGTGCTGGAAAACAAGAAATTAATCAATAATGAATCAAAAGTATGTTCATATTTTTAATGTTAGCCATGTTATTTGCGTTGTCTGCACCATAATTTGAGTTTGATCAGATAGATGCAATAAAAGGAGTCAACATTATGGAATGTTTTTTTGTTGTTGTTGTTTTTTTAATGAATTTGACTTGGCTAAGAAACTATTTCATATGTTTTTCAACCGTTACATTTATTTCAAAACATAAAACAAAACTGGGCGGCATGGTGGTTGACTGGTTAGCATGTCGACCTCACAGTGCAGAGGTGCAGGGTTCGATTCCAGCTGCGGCCTTCTTGTGTGGAGTTTGCACATTCTGCCCGTGCCTGCGTGGGTTTTCTTCGGCTACTCCAGTGTCCTCCCACATTCCAAAAACATGCATGGCAGGTTAATGGAACACTCTAAATGATCCCTAAGTGCAATTGTGAGCGTAAATGGTTGTTTGTGCCCTGTTATTGGCTGGCACCCAGTTCAGGGGGTATCGCGCCAACTGCACGAAGACAGCTGGGATGGGCTCCAGCACGCTGATGACCCTCGAGAGGATAAGCGATTTAGAAAATGGATGCATGGATGGATAAAGTACAACTGACATGTTTATAGGATAATGCAAAATTTGAATGAAAAGAAGTAGAGAGCCTGTACAGGATGTAACACTTTTTGACTTTTTTTCAAACAGTTAATATGTCCAGTAGGTGTGGATGGAAGCAGGAAAGGAAGATAAGAGCATTCTCCAACAATCATTTATTTTAAAAACTAAAAGCATGGAAATATCGAGAATACTGCATTAAAAGCCCCAAAACAAGATTCAAAGTCACAAACAAACACAAGGACAAGGACTTGAAAATGTAACAATTAACTGGAACTGAGAGAGCAAACATAACAACCCCACAAAGACAGAACGCAGGAAATGAAATACAGGCAACCTGACTGTGTTTATTGTATGCATCAAAATTACAAAGCCACGTATACTGCATACGGTATAATATTCGGCCGAAGGGTTAGTGTGAACGAGATGTATCACTTCTCTCACAGCTCTTGAATGCCTGCATGCGGTCTGCAACACAGAATATATTGTAAAATGTAAATTCAATTTCACCAGGATGGATAATAATCAGTATAATTAATTGAATTTTTAAAATGTTCTTTTAACTTCCAAAGTTAAAGTGTGTCAAGAGATGAATAATCGGGAATGAAAAATGATTCATGACATTAGTACCACCTTGAAAAAGTCACAACGTCTTACTGATGAGCAAGGAGTGCTAAAGCGAGAGGAATGTGCCGTCTGTGTGGAAAGTGAGGGTGAGAGGGTTTGATAAATGAAAGATAAAATTTCGTGCGCCACTCTGTTCACCTGTTTAGCCCAGTCAAGGACATTTCCAAAATATCTTGGCAGGATCATACTGCTTCGAAACAGTTGGCACCCCCTACTGTGGCATTTTCCTGCACAATCAGAGTGACTGGAAGTCGTTATCCGGATGTTTCTAGTCAAACGATGAGAATGCATTTTCTGTCTGTGAGGCGGATAAAACCATGTGGCCCGGTGCCATCTCAGCTTACATCGTATTCTTAGTGTAACTGCCCCTTCTTAAATCCATCTGTAAGTGCCAGAACTGTCTGTGTGGAGTTTGTTAATGTTGTGAGTAGAATAAAGATAACAGACTAATGCCTCACCCAAGGGAAAGAGTCTGTCATCTAATCGCATCTTGCCTGCAAATTTAAATTGATGATTGCTAAAGCTTGTTAAAAGTTTTACCCCCCATTTTTTTTTTATTTGTCTGATAATACCACCCTTTTCTCCATTCTGTTTAAATTTAGCTAGAATTTGTTTGATTCCATGTATCCTGCTCAGGCTCAAAAGCTGGGTACATGCTCGACTGGTCACCAGTCAATCAGAGGGCATCATTGTTTTCATCTATGGGCAATTTAAATTCTTCAACTAGCATTCTATTTTGTTTGTTTCTTTATTGAACATATAAACATATAATAGACATTTTGGCAGGAAGTAAAGGGAAGTTAAAAAAAAAAAAACGACCAGAAAAGACAGTCATCATTCAGCACAATTTATATGATCAAAGGTAGTAGAAAGAAGTTTAAAAAAAAACTTATCTAGTCCTACCCCTTATTTTTTGTACGTTTTAATTTAGTTGATATTAATATTGTAATGCATGTATTTGAATGGGAGAGTAAATCACAGAAAACATTTTAATATAAGTGAAACAAAATGGTCAGATAGCAGGGCTGGACAATTTGGCGATTTCCCAGTGGGACGCACATTAAGTTCCTCTGGCCTATAGTTCTGTCCTGAAATGAGCAAAGAAAGTACATTTGCTCTATTTTCACTTGTCCATATAAATGTAGTACGAACATATTTTTGGATCAAGATAAGCCATGTTATTATATATTGCATTGACTGCACTATCTTTACAACTCAGGGTGTCACCAAGTCACAATACTGTAATTCGAAAACTAGCGATAATGGAATGCATGACTGGAAACAACATCCCTGTAACTACACTACATCCTTTCTGTACAAAAGAACACATTTAACCCATTTAATCCCAATTTTTCCCCAGAAATTAAAAAGTCAAAATCAGGTGTCATTGGTAGCCCCTTTAAGTAATCAGTAATAAAAAAAATTTAGAGCTCTGTAAATTAAATCATTGTTGTCCTTCATAAATGTGACCGGTGGGATTAAATGGGTTAGTACACCGTCACAATTAAGTTGTAGTGACAAAAAGTTTCATGGGAAGGCTTCTGACTGTTGCTATAGCGATTGTTAGGTTAGCGTCAGTCAAGCTAAGTAGTGCACCAGAGTGGTTTGAAATAGGTTTGAAAATGTGGCGCTAATCCAGACCGGATTGGCAGACCGGGGTGGTGGTCCCTCTTTTTAAAAAGGGGGACCGGAGGGTGTGTTCCAACTACAGAGGGATCACACTCCTCAGCCTCCCTGGTAAGGTCTATTCAGGGGTGCTGGAGAGGAGGGTCCGTCAGGAAGTCGAGCCTCAGATTGAGGAGGAGCAGTGTGGTTTTCGTCCCGGCCGTGGAACAGTGGACCAGCTCTACACCCTTAGCAGGGTCCTCGAGGGTATGTGGGAATTCGCCCAACCGGTCTACATGTGTTTTGTGGACTTGGAGAAGGCGTTTGACCGTGTCCCTCGGGGAGTTCTGTGGGGGGTGCTTCGGGAGTATGGGGTACCGAGCCCATTGATACGGGCTGTTCGGTCCCTATACTGCCGAGGTCAGAGTTTGGTTCGCATTGCCGGCAATAAGTCGGAATCGTTTCCAGTGAGGGTTGGACTCCGCCAAGGCTGCCCTTTGTCGCCGATTCTGTTCATTACCTTTATGGACAGAATTTCTAGGCGCAGCCGAAGCGTTGAGGGGGTCTGTTTTGGTAGCCTCAGTATTGCATCTCTGCTTTTTGCAGATGATGTGGTACTGTTGGCTCCTTCAAACAGGGCTCTCCAACTCTCACTGGAGCGTTTCGCAGCCGAGTGTGAAGCGGTTGGGATGAAAATTAGCACCTCCAAATCTGAAACCATGGTCCTCAGTCGGAAAAGGGTGGAGTGCCCACTCCGGGTCGGGGAGGAGATCTTGCCCCAAGTGGAGGAGTTTAAGTATCTTGGGGTCTTGTTCACGAATGAGGGCAGGAGGGAGCGAGAGATCGACAGGCGGATCGGTGCAGCGTCTGCTGTGATGCGGACGTTGCATCGGTCTGTCGTGGTAAAGAAGGAGCTGAGCCAAAGGGCGAAGCTCTCAATTTACCGGTCGATCTACGTCCCAACCCTCATCTATGGTCACGAGCTATGGGTCGTGACCGAAAGAACGAGATCCCGGATACAAGCGGCCGAAATGAGTTTTCTCCGCAGGGTGTCCGGGCTCTCCCTTAGAGATAAGGTGAGAAGCTCGGTCATCCGGGAGGGGCTCAGAGTCGACCCGCTTCTCCTCCACATCGAGAGGAGCCAGATGAGGTGGCTTGGGCATCTGATTCGGATGCCTCCTGAACGCCTCCCTGGTGAGGTGTTCCGGGCATGTCCCACCGGGAGGAGACCCCGAGGACGACCCAGGACACGCTGGAGAGACTATGTCACCCAGCTGGCCTGGGAACGCCTCGGGATCCCCCGGGGAGAGCTGGAAGAAGTAGCTAGGGAGAGGGAAGTCTGGGCTTCCCTGCTAAAGCTGCTGCCCCCGCGACCCGGCCCCGGATAAGCGGTAGAAGATGGATGGATGGATGGAATGTGGCGCTAACAGGAAGTGCGAGGTTCCTAAACTATTGCTGGCTCAACAATGTTTTGATAAATCAACCTTTTTTCATGTGAAGTGTAAAGCGTCTCATCCCATATTATGTGTACTTGCCTATTGGTCCCTTTTTGTCCATTTCAACCACTTATGGCCTCATATTTGTTCAAATAAACACTGATTGTTATCTTGTAAGCAGGTTCAATTGGAACATTTGTGCTCACTCAGTTCTGCACTGTCGCAAATGACAATCAGAGATGTCGGCTGCTGTCTAAGCCATGATTGTTCTTGTATGCATGCTTCTTTTCTCTCCTGACAGCAAACTGTAGCGACCATGAAATGTGTAAAGGAAAATCTAATATTCTCTCATGAACCCGTGCACAATGGCGAAGAATATTGTAAAGGAACAGTCTGCCTTAATTCAATTGTAGAAACCTAATCTGATATTTGTGACGGTGCAAACAGGAAGTGACAGGCCACAGAAAACTGCTGCGTAACTCAGTGTTGGCAAGTCAACACTCATAGCTCAGCTGCAAGCAAAAAAAAAGGCGTTATTTTCAATCTTCAATTTTGTTTCACCTCAGGGGGCAGGAGAGAAAATATTTTATGATGAGCATCATGACAATTATTATTATTGTTATGATGATGATTGTGGCTGGTAGATGCACTTTGTATTGATGAATCCTCTTTGATTACTGTTTAATCTCCGTTTATAGTCAGATGTTGTTTATGTCCTTTGTCTCCGGCTGTCGCCTCGACTGCCAGCAGATGTTATTTTGATTGTTGTCCTACGTTATATCCATCCTCCATTTTCACAGTTGACATACCAACAATAAATGTACAATTTTCAGAAAACTCTGCTTTGGAGCCATTTGTTGTGTTCAGGCTCTAAATCAGACAGTTTCAATTAAAAATAAATAAATAAATACAATATTGAAATAATTAAACGAAAAGTTACACCACCCTTAAATTTGGTCAGCCATAATATGAATATAAGCAATTTTTGATAGACAGAAAATGTTTAAAGGTCAGTGTGACTCATCCTTTTTTTCTGATGCTCATAAATATCAAAGAGATTTGGTCCGAATGAGCCAAACACGTCAGGTGTCTGCATCTGAGACTCAGTCACGGAAGAATTTTGATCTCTCCGAACAGATGGCTCAATAAAGTCATCAAATTACTTTACAACCTTGTCTATGTGTATTTATAGATCCCAACCTTTCTCTGGGAATCAAAAGAAAAGAAGGACTCAATTGGCAAGTTTCTGCCTAATGGCTCTGAAGATCGAGGAGTCATGAACCACAATCAGCCAGGCTCTGGTTCAGCTTCGGACCTTGGTGACCTGTCACTTTGGCTAATCTTGTGGAGCTGCGGTTTCTATGGAAATCCTTCAGGAGATTTATTTACTCTGCAATACAGGTTCCAGTAAATGAGCATGTTTTCCCCCCAGCAGCACTCTAAATGCATCATTGTTTGCACACAAAGTGAGCTCGGTATACAAGATCACAATGAAATGAGTATGCATTTTTCTATTTAATGCCAGCAACATTGTTGTAATTCCTCAACCAAGGTCTTGCTAATTGGTTAGTTAATGGACAATGTTTGCACGTTGTTGTGCTTGAGCCTGTTCCCTGCGACCAGTTCAGGGTGAAGTGTGCCTTTTGCCCGAAGTCAACTTGGATAGGCTCCAGCACCTCATGCGACCATGTTCAGGATAAACGATGTTGAAAAGGGATGGATGGATGGATGGATGTACTTGAGCCCTGCATAGCAACGCTGTTTGACTTGACGACGCTCGTAATGACCTTGAAGATGCTAAACAAAATGCAGTCTGCCAAAGAACAGGAGGGACACGTGGCGGTTTTTCAAATTGGGATTTAATGGAGAACCAGCCGCAGTAAATCAATAAAGGCCTGAACTCAAAAGTATGCACTCAAGTTGCAATAAAACTGCTTTGGCACATCAAAGTTGACCGCGGTGCTGGGTTTTCCATTAAGTGGCGTTATTGAGTCACAGGATTCCGTAAATCATAAACCAATTACACTAAGACGCGAGCTGGCCATCGGCTTTCACCATTAGCAAACCACAGCTGCAACGTTTTCATCACATCTCAGCGTGTCACTGTAGCCGTGCCGCAAAATCAATACTAAGCGCATGTAAGTCTTGTATTTAAAGGAGGAAATAAATAAATAATCAGCTGTATAATCATACCCTAAACATTGCATTCAATTTTGTTGCATTTTTGCTGTTGTTGACAAAAGCAGAGGTTTTTATCTTCTTCTGCTGACTCTACCACAAAAATCCAAAGTGTCCTTTCCTGCCTCACTATACAGCCATAGGTCTTGTTACTTCCCGGCATCGCGTCTCTATTTAGCTTACAATGGCTGAAAAAAAGGGCTCATGGTCCTGACCTGAGACTGAACTGAATTCCAATGAGCCAATACTCCAACAAATGGACGCTAATTGCTTGAGTTTGCTCATGCCTTTTGAGTCAGAATGGAAGAAAGTAATGTATGATTTGATTTCCAACTTCGATGGATTGGATCCTCTCAAATGGCTTGCTTGTGATTGTTCTCAGTGACCTTCTCAAAATTGTTGTAGATCTATTCTAGGTCTGAATACAACCACAGATAAGCCTACTGATGTTTTTTTTTTAAATGCAAACCTGTCTGCACAAAACATTATTTCAGATAATTTATGAAAACATTTATATTAACCCCTGTTATTGGCTGTCGCCCAGTCCAGGGTGTATCCTGCCTCTCGCCCAAAGTCAGTTGGGATAAGTTTCAGTTCACTCACAACATGAATGAGTACAAGCGCTCTAGAGAAGTAATGGATGGATCAACAAAATGGAACACAAATACAGTGAATGTCGCACAGCTAATATTTAGCGAGAAAAATGAAGCATTTTTGTTTTATTGCATCTCCGTATAACCTGTTTAAAAACAATATGGTATAATCTTTATGCATTAATGTGCAAAAAATATCTATATCATCTTTAGCTTTAGTTTTATCTCTGGAAATGTGCTAGTCTGGAATCCTACACTTTGGACAGATGAAAGGTCAAGAGGAAAGTATGGCAAATGAAGGCAACAGCTCATGGAACCTCTTACCTGGTAACGAGGGCGTTTCAATTCTGAGTCCCATGCTTTTTCATGCTTTATATTTGTAAGTATGCTATTGTTAAGTCAGTATTGTTTATCTCTTTGTTTGATGTTGTCATTTTTTTGTTTTGTTTGTCTGCTCATCGTCATTGTGATTGAGGGCCACGTTAGTGGCCCAAGAAATTAGATAAAGGTGAGCGACGATTCAAAGCATACCACATAATATCAAACATGGTGGATGAAGTTGTGATTTGGGCATGATTGGCTAATGGAACTGGCTCTCTGGTGCTTATTGATGACGGTATATGATTTTTGACAGATCCAAAAAACTGTAGACTTTGACACATGGAGAAAATAATACAGATATTGATAAGTATTAGTGGAGAAATTGTATACAGTACTGTATATTCTGCTCTGACGTTCAGACAAATGCCATTAAGAAAATCACAATGCAGATAGATAATCACAGTCCTTGAAATGTGAAGCAATTGTGCACGGGTTCATGAGGCAATATTAGATTTTCCTTCACACATTTCAAGGCAAAACATTTGTAAATGGTCATGTCAGTTGCATGATTTCAAGCCAAAGGAGCATTCTTTGCTCTTCCAGCAGACAAAAAAAAGAACACAGTGAGACCCACAAATAGCAGATCAAGACGACTGTAGCGAAGGCTTGCCAAAGAACATTCAGGGAGCGGTCTTTGTCGATCTAAAATTTCCATCCAAGTCTTAAATTAAATCTGGAAGTGAATCAATTGTTTTATTTCTAAGGCATGTTCATGGTGTTTAAGGGTGAAATCCTAAAAATTCACTGTCACTGTCCTTTTAAGCTGTATTCTTGTGGAATGACTTTGGTGTTTAAGTTGCTCATGGTGTATATTCTTTGCTTGTATGTTTAGTGAGCACAAGTTGCACATCAGCAGTCAAGCCCTGAATAAAAAAATCGATGGTGACAGTAAGCAGTGTGATTGTTGTGGTGATTAGTGCTTTCCTGGACGTGACATGCCTACTGGACAGATAGACCCGCTGCACCGCTGAGGAGCCCATGCTTCTGTTTAAACAAATTAGCACCAAAGAGAAACTTGAATATTTAACTGCTGGCTGCACGGTCGAGTTCACAAATCACCAATATCCATGTCCCCGAACCTGACAACAGATGGTGACAGTAAGCCAAGGAGGATCCACGGGAAAACACATACTCTATTTGCTCCACAGGATTATTCTATTAAACCCATAATCCTGCATAAACTGTTGGGTACAGTATTTAATGTTACTTTGTAATGACATAATCTGAAGAACAATGGTGACTTGGGGCCATTTTATGTCACCAACAGTAGAATTGATTGGACAGCATTTACAGGACTCCTCTGACATTAAACCAGGGGTGTCCAAACATGGTCCTCGCACGAGGACCCTGAGCTTAACATGCCTGCATTAAACATACAATATTACATTGCTCGGTAACACTTGCGTAATGAGTTAGTGGTTGCTATAACTTAAAAAATATATATTTTAATGAGTAATCATATTGTTTATTCTCCTGTTTTTCTGAGTAGTATATGTAATTTATTCATTTTTATTCTTTATATAAATAATTATAATATAATATATAATTCTTGATACAGTGTATTTATATCATATCTGCATAACTCCCAAGAATTATAATTATTTGTAATTTCTATATTGCCGTACATGTTTTCAAATTACACTCAATGTCATTTATAAATAAAAATACATGTTTTCCAACACATCATATATTTATTTTCTTGCCATTGTCTTTTTACAATTATTTACAGTTATTTATTTTGTGTATCCATTTTCTTGTCATCCACATCATATTGTTACTGTCACTGTTACACACAAAAACAAGGATATCTGATACAGATGCACGGAATTGATTTACATAATAGATTACATATTGTTTTACATGTGTATAAACTGAGGAAAAAGCATCTCAGAGAATGGATGGATGGAAGGAGTTCAAAATGACCACAAATTACAAAATGTTTTCAAACAAATATAATTACAATTTGGTATGCGTTAAATAATTCTATAGTTAGAGCACAAACCAGTGACAAACTGTTGAGTGTAAATGGGCTTTGCTTGGATTTTCTGATTTATGATGTTCTTAAAGTCTGAATCTGACAGCATGTGTACTTCTATAGGAAGATCTTCAGAATCATCGCCTCCATGCCTAATGGTTGGATGATTGTCTTGGTGGGTTCTTATTAAGTGTACATCACATGTTACCCGAGCAGCTGAAGCAGCAGCAGTGTGGGCTGCTGCACTCCCTTCAGGATAAGGGAAACGTTATTATTGGTCCATTTCGGCACAGTGCTGTGCATCGCGGCAAGGACGAGCATGCAATTATTGTGAGCTGCCCAGACATGCGTTGTCGTCGAGGGCCGCTGGGCTTTTTCCAGGGATGAAAATTGGCTCGATGAAGACAAATATCGTATCCTTAATTTTTAGATCGATTGTTGAAACAGAGGAAGGCACTTGGAATTGTTTTGTCTTGGGGCCAGACACAAACCTTCTGCAGCTGCTTATTCTTGCAATTCTGACAATTACCGGTTGTCCTCATGTGGGTCATGGATGAGCTCGCGTCGATCCCAGTTGACTTTGGGCGAAAGTCCAGGTCCACCCTGTACTGGTTGACTGCCAATCTTAGGCCACAAATCAACAAAGAACGTTTCAAGCTACCCGTCACCTACGGACAATTTAGAGTTTTTAAGTTTTGGGGAATGGAGGAGGAACCTGGCATACCCAGTGACAATCCACACAAGCAGGGGGAGATTCAAACTTAGAATCATAGAACTGTGAGGAAGATGTACAAGCCACTAGACCAGGGGTCGGCGACACGCGGCTCCAGAGCCGCATGCGGCTCTTTAGCGACATCTAGTGGCTCCCTGGAGCTTTATCAAAAATGTTTGAAAATGGAAAAAGATTTTGATAGTAGGCTAATATAGCTCAAATAGATATAGATACATGTTGCAGCTCCTAAAAAGGAGAGCTGAGGTGTTGGTCTTTTAAAACGTACACTTTATTTATGCACTTTATTTATTATTAACAGTCTCAACAAACACAGACACATCTGCGTCCAACTCCGTCCGTGCCTTCTCTCTTCTCGTTCTACTCGAGAGGCGTTCAAAGACAGCCTCCGAAAAACGGAAATTCAGGATGACTTTGCAAAGCATAGCGAAAACAATGCACCAAAACAAAAAAAATCAAGCGAGGAAATCACAAAATAAATTATATGGGGGCGTTTGTGAACACACAACAAAGGAATGAATAACATAAACAATTCTGAGACAGTCCAGTCTCCTACGTACATACAGCATGAGTTTCCTTCATTTTAAGTTTTATAGAAGGCTTTTATTTTTTGCGGCTCCAGACATATATATATTTTTTTTGTCCTATATGGCTCTTTCAACATTTTGGGTTGCCGACCCCTGCGATTCTTTATGTATTATTAAATCTTCAGCGTGGGCCTGTAACTGATCTGTGGGTTACCTGAAAGAGAGCAAGCATTATGACTGCACTCAGTACCATTGAATAATTGTATTGTATGTTGTTTTGTGACAAAGTAGAATGGCAAAATATGGCATCTCGATGGTGAGACTTTGCCGACCTTGAAGAATAAATACTCTTTGAGAGAAAAGCCAAAACAGGGCATTTATTCCAAAATCACGCTGAGTATTGACAAACAAATTTCCCTCAGTCTGATTTCAGCTGCACTGTCCATAAGAATATGCAGTGCTCTTTCTAATAGCATAGCAAATTGGGTGTTGTCAGATGGTGTCAGGAATGCAAATTCAGCAGTAATGGAGTGTGACTTCCATCTTTGTAAAGCGGCTCTTCTTCAGCATCGCACCCATGTGGGGAAAAGCACTTTGTGCATTCAAGATGGTGCAAGTCAACAGGTTAATGCGTAGAATGCATCCCGGCGAACATTTTTCACTGGAATGGTCACGCTAATAGCGGTATAATTCCCGCACTTTAAACAGCAAATATTTCACGATCAAATGAATAGCATTCTTTATCTTTGTCATTCAGTGCTGTTGTCTTACGAGATAGAATAGGCCACTGAGCAAAACAAACAGGAGCATTTTGTTGTAATAGATCACTTGAGAAACGCATGCATGATGATTTAAAACCCTGTGTATTTATTTAATTGCAAGTCAACTGATCGTCGCTCAATGGTGTCTCCATTGATCTGGTCCGAGGGACCGAATTTACATAATCAATTCTGCAGATCCTTTTTTTTTTTTTAATCTTACGTTGTGAGACTAAGGGCTCACTAATACAGCCTAAAGGTGACTATATAAACAATTCAAAATATCGCAGATTGATTTCAAAAGCATTAGCTGTTACAGAAGTTTGTTTTTTTTAAATCATCTTGCGTAATATCTTTTTCACTTCAAATATGGACAGTTACGACTGTTAAAGAGTTACAGTTTGTGCAATGGGAGCTAAATGTTCCAACACAATTGTTTGAGTGATGCTCAATCTTTTATTCATTCACACATCAGAACAGTTTAACTATTTTAAAATCTCTTTCCAGTCAACCTGCCATCTTCATACAACCTGCAAAAGCAGTCCAGACACGTCTTGACTTCATTTTGAGCATCATGAGGTACACTGAGGTCTTGCGGTTTTAACGCCAAAGAATATTTTTAATGAAAGGTTAATTAATACGTAAATATTATATATAAAAAGCTCCCTGAATATTTTTAACTCCTGTTTGTATCGCATCGTTGAATCATGCAGACTATCGCTGCCCTGATGTCATGTCTGTCTTTTTTCTCTTTCAGAACACAAACTCATTCAGAGTGAATTAAGGGCACCTCACCTCTGCTGATTGCTGATCACTAGGGCATGCTATTTTGCCTCTGCTTCTTCCAGACACGATTAATCAACAACAAATCCATCAAGCCAACCAGCATATTTGCAAATCATCAACTCTTATGCACTTCCCCGCTCTGAAGGTTTTGATGGCGATCCCAAATTTTCCACCAGCTTGGTTAAGTCCTTCCCTTTACTAAAGTGCTGCGCGTCTTTTTGGTAGCATTTGATTGCTTTGTTTCAAAAGATTGCCTTGGAGTACTTTGAAATTGGTGAACTTTCTGTGAGAATATGATATTCATTTCAAAGCTGTGAAGCAACTACACCCTCTTGGAAAACAAATTCAAATTTACGACTGAAGACATCTTTTCTGTTTTAGTGAGCATTGTGTTGCTCAAGGTGCTCCGCGGTTTCCAACTGTCCTGTTTTATGCTGCCAGAGAGAAAGGCCAAATGGGTTTACGCCACATTTTGTGCCAAATTGCGAAAGCATTCGCGTTTCAGCAGTGAGATTTGGCTGAAATGAGATTACATCAAGTCTCAACACAAAAACATTTTTTAAATCACCAAAGGACACATCAGTGTAGATGCAAATCACCAATTTTACATACTAGCCAGCGAAAATGCGATGATTTCTCCTTCGACAAGCAATCTTTGTTTGGCTTTTCATACAATGTTATTCTGGATGCATGCTACCTCTCACAAGTCAGCCCTGAGGAGGAGACTCTGGATTGTGAATGAAGATATTGTTATGTTTGTAACGTACGGTGTTGGTCATCCATGGCACACCACACACTCACAGCAGTATGCGCACCCATGCTGATTTTTAATTTTTCCCCTTGTCAAGTGTGAGGTCTGTAGGTTCTATGGAGGAGCTGGACGAAACACTATCGGCGAATCTCTTTTCATTATTTGTAATCCCAACTCCTCCCTCCAGACATTCTATCGAGAGACTCAAGGAGACCACTCGAAGAGCAAATACATGTTTGGAGAGATGAGATGCTGTTTCCTCAAGGCCTACATTTTCACAGAGATGACAAGTCATTATGATGTGGGTCGCAGATAAGTTGTCTCTGAGCCGGAGTTACTGCAACGGGCAGCAACATATCCATGACAGTTTTATGTGAAAGCAGTCCATTTCCGTCAGTTGTTAGGCCGACTGATATACCTGTACACATGTTAGTTGTTGGAGCAGAGTCGATCATTGTTGTAAAATACTTTAAGCCACAATAGTTTAAAAAAAAAAAAAGAAGAAGAAGAAGTCCTAGTTTCTCAGAATTCAGTGGAACAAAAACATCAGTTGGCTGAACCTTGGAAAAATTCACTCAACTGAATCAGGGTCTTGACCTAAAAGGATTTTTTTTTTGAAAGTCCTTTGAGCTTCATGGAAATCCACGAACATTAAAAGAAAAAAGGTTTGATCATGCAGTGGAACACCCAGAAAGGCCTTCTGCTAAGAATAAATAAATTGAAGTTAAATTTTGATTCCAGGCTACACGATCGTACTGGTTGGCACATTTACTGTCAAGAATTCCTGGTTTTGTAATTAAAGAATGAATTACCGAAAGGTGTGAATGTGACTTTGAATGGTTATTTGTCTATACAGTCAAACCTCGGTTTTCGTCCATAATCCGTTCCAGAAGGCTGTTCAAAAACCGAAATTGTTCGAAAACCGAAACCACGCTCTTTTTAAAATAAAAATGTTTACTGAACACGTCTGCTCACAATGGAAAGCAACACGAGGAAGCGTCACTTCCTCGTGTAAGGAAGGCGAGAGGAGTCAAATGGTGCATTCAAGTGCGCTCAGTTTGTTCGAGAACCGAAATTTGTTCATCATTCGAGGCAAAATTTTTGGTGGAAAACCGAATTGGTCGAGAACCGAGGTTTGACTGTATTTCTCTTGAGAGAGGCTGCCGACAAGTCCGGCATGTACCCCACCTCTCACTGGGATCGGCTCCAGATTCCCCTCGAGAATATAAGAACTAAAAAAAGAAACGGATGGATATGTGGATTCACATTTCATTCAGTGACCGTGTGAATGTGAATATGAATACAATAAGAAAATAAATGTCATAATAATAATAATAATAACACACACACACACACACACACAAATGCATCTTCAGAAATGGAGCCAGTACTGTATTTAAAGTGTGACACGTACAGTAGTCAAAGTGCTGTTTGGTGACATAGCGTGTACCATACTAAACAAGGGCAAGAGGAATCAAAGGAGAAAGTTATCAAAAGTTGTCCAGTAACTGCCTCAAAAGATTTTAGAACAAATAAGTTATGGGTAAACTTCATATTGTCCAATCCTGTTTCATTTTTTTCAAATCATTCTGTCGAACTATAATTCAAGAGCAATGTCTGCTTTTCAATGCTTCATTTTAATGTTTAATATATTACAGTATTACTATATTATCGTCATTATTCCTTGATTATTATATTTTCTTTCTTGAACAGAGGGGCACCGCACATTTTTGTTCCATGTATGTCATAGGTGTCAAACTCAGGTCCTGGTGGGCCGCTGTCCTGCATGTTTTCCAAGTCTCCCTGTTGCAACACACCTGATTCAAATGAGCAGGTCCAATGTCAGGCTTCCGCAGAGCTTGCTGATGATCTGATCATTTGAATCAGGTGTGTTGCAACAGGGAGACTTGGAACACATGCAGGGCAGCGGCCCTCCAGGACCTGAGTTTGACACCTATGATGTATGTGATTGACTGGCAACCAATCAGAACTAAGGTGTAGTCTGCCTTTCGTCCGAAATCCGCCTGGACAAGCTCCAGCTTCCTGACTTGCATCACAGCTGACGTGGAAACAACTGCCACTCAGTGCATCAGTCACACACTCTCCCCCGCTGATTGACTGGTGAATCCTGAGTGAATGCCGCACTTTTCCCTGTCTGGATGTGACAGTGATGGGGTAGTTTGTCATGCTGGGACTTAATAATAGGCCTCTGATAGCAAAGATGGCAAGTTCAAACAAATATATCAGATCTCGACAGTGACACAAACGCAGACATAAGTCACCCGCTCAGTGTGTGAATAATTGATGCAGCAGCTCACCTCCACGGGGTTAGGAGGTGGGAAAACATCCTCTTCAGTTTAACTCGCTCAAGCATCCATCTCCTCCATCCAAGTTATTACGACCTCATGCAGGAGTTCTTTATTTTCTTCTCTAATCGGACACATACCTCTTGCTCAATATCGTTTTCAGGAAGGCAGCGTGAGCATGTGGTGCACTGATGATTTGAGAAGAAAAAAAAAGCATGGGGGGGTGGCGCTCATGATATTGAGAAACAAGATGCAATTTTCTGCTTCGCTCACTCCCATGCTTGCTCGCAGTCGAAAGGTTGTCGTGCTGTGCCACTTCACAGATTTTAACCTCGTGTTAAATCAAAAATGGACATGTATTGACCTTCACTTGATAACGAGTGAGTTGTAAACGCCTCTATGTAGAAGCGGTGCACTTGTCTTGAGGCTATGAACAAAACATAAAAAATCTTGAGACAGTGTGACTGTTTTGGGTCCATACATGAATTGATTGCAGAGGACATGGTTCATTCCACTTAAATATTAAGCAATTGGCACAGTGAGGATAAACATATGCATATACATGATATACTGTGCATGGGGAGGTGATGCAGAGTATGGAAGATAGCATTAATGAAAAAGAAAAAACAAATTGTGACCAAAAATGGATTTACATTCTATAATGTCAATCGCTGGCATTTGTATGGGGAATTTGCATCCATTTATGGAGTCGTAGAAGAAAGTCCTTTACAAAGCTCAAGTTAATAAGCAAACACTTGAGGTCAACCATGTCCCAAGAATGTTTAACTGGCCTCGGTATTATAGACATTACACACACATTTTGGGGTTGAAGATACTTTACCTAACAAGGACATCATAGGCAATTTTGCATGAAGTACAGCCAGAGGACAACGTTTATATTGTAACAATCTAATCCTCAATATAAATAATCACGTTGGGATAGAAAGTCAATATTATTGCAATAAGATTCCTTTCAAGTTTTTCTGTCATTTGTGCTATGCAAGATCAGTGTTGTTGTTTTTTTTAAATGTTGCAGTTACTGTATTGAATTGAATATTGAGTTCAACACTTGAGTGACAGGGTGTTCGATTGGTTCGCACGTATGCCTCACAGTGCAGAGGTGCAGGGTTCGATTCTGGCTCCGGCCTTCCTGTGTGGCGTTTGCATGTTCTCCCCGTGCCTGCGTGGGTTTTCTCCGGGTACTCCGGCATCCTCCCATATTTCAAAACCATGCATGGCAAGTTAATGGAACATTCGGTGTGAGTGGCAGCGCGAAGGATTGTTCGTCTATGCGTGCCCTGCGATTGGTTTGGCAACCAATTCAGGGTGTACCCCACCGACTACCCGAAGACGGCTGGGATAGGCTCCAGCACACCCTTGGCCCTTGTGAGGATAAGCGGATGAGAAAATGGATGCATAGATGGATGATGGATGGATAGTTCAACAATTTGATCAAATGACATCGGCAAATCTTCAAATGGTGCTTTTCCAGGCTTTTGCCACAGACTTTCGGTTGTTATATTTCGGGGTGGGGCGGGGGGTTACTCCCTTCAGAGCAGCTGGAGTGCTTATTCTGTGTGCTGCAAGGCTTTCGATTGACTTGGGCTGTCTTCCATGTATTTATTGCCAGTGATGAATTCCTCTGCCGATTTGGCAGTTGATTTTGTGTCACTGTGTTTTGTTTTGTTTAGATTGCATTTGGTTTGGTTCCCCCCACGTGTCCTTTCTGTCTCCACCTGTTCTCGTCAAATGGGTCCCTTGTGTTTAACCAATCAGCTCCCTCAACCTTTTGTGTCTTGTCCAGGTGTTTCTCATTGACTCGTCACTTTGCTTGTATTTAGTTCCCTGAGTTCTGCCAGTCTTGTTTGCATCATTGTGTCTGTGTGCCCCTGTCATGTTTTGTTCCTGTCATATTTGTTTTTGTTTGTTTGTTACTTTGATTACCGTGGTTTTCAGGACATTGTTTGTTTTAGATTTTGTTTCTCTCGTGTACCCTGGAAGTGTTTTTTGTTTAATACATTTGACCTTGCCTCTCTGCTTTTTGGGGTCCTCTACCTACCACTTCACAAACATGACAGAATTCTAAACAAAAACATAACACGCTGTTGATTTTGTGCCACTTTTCGTTTTCTTGTGAAAATTGCCAGCTATTTGTTTTAAGGTCTTAATTCCCAGCTCTCATCACATCTCTGTCATTACCTGCTGTTGTTTTCCTTGAGGTACTCATTCGTCATCTGTTGCATAGAACACCAGTGGGTTATTTATTCTTCAGGACATTCCGAATGAAATTTCACTCCCAAAAAAATAAATTGCCATCCAAATTTTATTGGCTATGGCCAATGTTTGTGCAATGGTTCTGAATCCCCTTTTAGCTTCACAATCACTTATTTTTCCAACTACAGAGAAGTTATGTTGTTTAACCTTTAACCTCTATAAATGTACTTTTCACAGGGGGAAAAAAATCCGAACATGACAATATTTGTAATGGCAGGCCAACAAAGTTTGATGTGTGAGACTTTCCCCAACGACCTCAGCACTCTGAACCACTGTTGTTCAGGGAAAAGTGGATACATTGCTGTTATTAACACTCAGCACAGGTTTAATTATATTCTTTTGCTTTTCCGAGAAACACAGACTCAGGTTGGAAAGCTTTCGCATCTGTCATTAGTGTTGAGCTACATCTATACTTGTCAAAAGCATTACAGTCAGCCTGGTTAGACAAACAAATAGGTGTGTTGCCAGAAAGTGCAGGAGAAATGACTCCATTTTATTCATGATGTGACTTCAATCTGCAACATGAGCATTTGCTATAAAGCCTTGCAGGCAAACACATTTTAGAGGTGTTTTGAACAGGGTATGAAGATGGCAAAATACACCAACAGTGGATTTCTTTGCATATGTTTGGCTATGAGATATAACGGCAACCAGATCATAATGATTTTTTTGCCGGGTCACAAGATGTCATGACCATTTTTAGTTCTTTGTACCATATAGTGTACAAAGTTTTTGATCAATGCAATTCTGTACAGTATATTGACCAAAATGCAATGTGTGGCTGGGACAAAACACAGAAATTGCTCATGGTGCAGTATCGAGCTTTAAAATCAGATCTCGATACTGCTCCTGAATCCTGTGAAACATTCATCTTTAATGTGCCTGGGCAAAGATATCAGAACGCTAATCAAGTATCAAGTACAACTTTATTGTCAAATGTGCTGTATGTGTACATACAGCACAGATGAAATTTCCTCCCTCTTAAACAGACAATAAGAGGAGCCGCTGCGGGTGCCCGCGCCGCCATCAAAAGAACTATCCATCCATCCATCTTCCGAACCGCTTTATCCTCACTAGGATCGCGGGGGGTGCCGAAGCCTATCCCAGCCGTCTTCGGGCAGTAGGCGGGGGTCACCCTGAATCGGTTGCCAGCCAATCGCAGGGCACACAGAGACGAACAACCATCCACGCTCACTCATACCTAGGGACAATTAAGAGTGCCCATTCAGCCTGCCATGCATGTTTTTGGAATGTGGGAGGAAACCGGAGCACCCAGAGAAAACCCAGGCAGGCCCGGGGAGAACATGCAAACTCCACACAGGGAGGCCGGAGCCGGAATTGAACCCGGTACCTCTGCACTGTGAAGCCGACGTGCTAACCACTGGACTACCGGGCCGCCTCAAAAGAACTAATACAGTATATGCAAATTACAAGTAATATATCAGAAAAACTCTTCATTAACATACCGCACCCCTGGGCAGTCCCATAGGGGCCCCTCAGTGGACCCCCAAAGCATTCCCTTGGTACCAGCACCAGCATACATAAACTAACAGAAATGTAGATATTTTAACGAGCAGTGTGTCCATGAACTGATATGTCTGTAACCTGGCTCGTGATCCTTTCTCATGATGGAGCGTACAAGTACTGTACTCCCTTCCGTCCAAAGTTAAATCTTCCTTTCTAAGTTGTCAGTTAACAGGCGCCAGTGTGTCTACTAATGAGGGTTAAATCTTTCTCTCTGAGATGTAGTCAGGTACCATGCGCTCGGGTCCCTTGACCTCCCGGATTCTCTGTGCTTCCATCGTGTGCAAGATGTTCTGAACACAAGCATTCGAGGTCAATCAAGCATGGAGCAAAATGAAACTTTAAAACATGAGAACATTGTATTTTTGTATTCTAACAGTATGGTAAAAAAAAGTGTTTCGTTATGTGACATGGACAATACATATGACATTAACATTTGGGATAATGTATGGTGTACATTGTATTTATCTTGTTCATTATCGGATATTTGTGTCAGTTTGAGCAAACATAGGCCTGCACTAAACTGTTAAATGGTAATATAAATCTTAAGTGGTCTTGGAGCCAGGTGGGCATGCAAACGACGACAAAGTGGACTTTTATGAATGCTTTGTGTATTCGCTGTAATTTTACCTGGATAATAAAAACCACAGTGCATACACATTTTACTGTTGCTTCTCGGTGTGTCTCCTGAAGACAAATAGTGCCATTTGAACAAGACACAATGAGTTCAGCGGTCACACATCACATTCACCAAGACAACCAGTAGACTGGGGATATTGACAGCAGCCGCCACGGATGCCAACTTATCTGGGTGCTACTGCCTAATACGGGTTACAGTGATCCCTCGCTTTAACGCGGTTCACCTTCCACAGCTTTGCTGTTTCAGATTTTTTTTAGTGCAGTTTTTTAAATGCTTTTAAACAGTGAATTGCGTTCTGCATCCTGATTGGCTAAGGCACTGACCAACGTGAACAGTCTCCGCACCTCGTCTTTGTGCATACATACCCCTCAATGTCAACGAAAAGTTCTGCACCGGCAAAGGCACCTGATGTTTGTTTGTTTTTTTGTGCTTGGGCCTGAAAACAGGTTTTGGTCTTTGGTTTCATTGTATACATAGTTCAGTATTGTATAATAACTGTAAAAAATAAAGCTCACTACTTCACGGATTTCACCTATCACTGGTTCTTTTTGGAACGTAACCCCCGCGATAAACGAGGGATTACTGTACTTTCTATGGCACATCATCAAACGCCAATGAAAAGCTTTAGTATGTTTTTTTTATTATCCATCCAGCCATACATCCATTTTCCGATCCGCTTTATCTTCACAAGGGTCGTGGCGGGTGCTGGAGCCTATCCCAGCAATCTTCGACACCCTGAACCGGTTGCCAGCCAATCGCAGGGCACACAGACACGAACAACCATCCGCGCCCACACTCACACCTAGGGACAATTTAGAGTGTTCAATCAGCCTGCCATGCATGTTTTTGGAATGTGGGAGGAAACCGGAGCACCCAGACAAAACCCATGCAGGCACGGAAAGAACATGCAAACTCCACACAGGAAGGCCGGGATCAGACCCACGACCTCTGCACTGTGAGGTTGACGCGCTAACCACTCGATCACCGGGCCACCCTTATTATTATTATTCTTTTATTATTTTTCCTTTGTCATTTTGATGTAACTTTTGGTTATTGATATACTGTGGAATTCCAACTCATGCACCGTCGCTAAACCGGTTTCGAGCTGCCGGTCAGGAAGTTGGCTCACCAGCTTGCCCCCAAAGCTGCAGCAACCTCATAAACCAATCAGAGTGGGTGATCCAAGTGTCATCTCTGACTTTATGCGTGATCGAGAGCACATGAAGCTGCTTTGTCCATCTCGGGTAGGTAACAGCTGGCACTCACAACAAGTACCGCTTGCTTGGAGTCGAGACTTTGGCTCCACATTTCGCTGTTTTAATCGGTGACAATGCATGTGATGAATCACACTTTTAAAAATCCCACATGGCCACATGACTACTCACTTTTATCTAGACTAAATCAGGATACTTGTGGCCCACCAACAGCAGCGAACTAAGTTGCCTCACAGACACATCAGACTTGGCTAGCAAATTCAGTACTTTGACAACTGTCAAGGATTGCAATATGTCAGGCTGCTGCGACAGAAGCCACCCCGAAATCTGTAAGGAAATACAATTGAACAATGAAGCATTTTAGAGTATCCTTAAATTTTTTATTACATGAAGAGCACATGTACGTCAACATGTAACACTGTATCATAATCATGTTTATTTTCTCCATGTGTTTTCATTATCATCCATGTAAACAAGTTATCGGGATTGTGCTCAGCCATTTCCAGAGTGTGCTGAGAAAACCAATGTGAGCACAGGGAGAGCACGCAACATCTGCTCGAATCCACCTGTATGTTACTCAGTAAGTAACTTAGTCGAGAGAATGTCAATACAGGATGAGCTGGAGTGAATTGAAATTGCTAAAGCACAAGGAGATGGAGAGGATTGCAAATTCACATTGTGAATGTTAACTTGTGATGCTGAACTCCCAGTCACCCTCCTGGTGTTTGTCTTGGACGATTCCTGTTAGAAAGTGAGTCACATACAGATTGTTACGTTCCGGAAAACTGATTTAAATATAGTTGCGTCTCTTCAATGACTCTTACTGGCAAGTTACCCTCTTAAGAGTAAGAGGGTAACTTGTATACAGTAAAAAAATATTTTATATATATATATATATTTTATATATGTATAAGTGGGCATTAAAAATCAGTTTTATCCTCATGTTGATGGTAACAGTGGCTTGGAATCGGGCAAAGAGCTGCTGCTGTTGTTGCCATGGTAGCAGATTACTTCCTGCTTTAATAAGTTAATTAGAATACGGGTGGATGAGCCGGGACTCCACCCACGTTGTAGTGCTAGTGCTCATAATTCCCTTCATAGGTGGATACCGGGGG
Source organism: Hippocampus abdominalis (assembly GCA_018466805.1). Taxonomy (NCBI): domain Eukaryota; kingdom Metazoa; phylum Chordata; class Actinopteri; order Syngnathiformes; family Syngnathidae; genus Hippocampus; species Hippocampus abdominalis. Next base: position 8,772,712 of record CM031701.1, on the reverse strand, counting down.
TCGGCAACACGCGGCTTCAGAGCCGCATGCGGCTCTTTAGCGACATCTAGTGGCTTCCTGGAGCTTTATAAAAAATGTTTGAAAATGGAAAAAGATTTTGATAGTAGGCTAATATAGCTCAAATAGATATAGATACATGTTACAGCTCCGAAAAAGGAGCGCTGTGGTGTTGGTTTTTTAAAACGTACACTTTATTTATGCTTTTAACAGTCTTGACACGTCTGCGTCCGACTCCGTGCCTTCTCTCTTCTCGTTGGACTCGAGAGGCGTTCAAAGACAGCCTCCGAAAAACGGAAATTCATGATCACTACACTGGCACTAAGAAAAGCGAAAATAATGCACCAAAACAAAAAAATCAAGCAAGGAAATCACAAAATGACTTAACTTGACTTGACTTTTTATTTGGTCTCCCATAGGTGAAACTTGTTTTGGAGGACAGGCCCCCCCATGCCGCTACATACATTAAACAATACATACAGTATACCATACACAACAGACATTGGACAATATGTTACAGGCATCTGCACACCCCACACTGCCCTCATGTCCTCCTGCTTGACTGTCTGCTTTCCTCTAGCTGGTTGTTAATTAGTTTGATAGCCTGCGGTACGAATGAGTTTAATGAATAAATTCTATGAGGGTGTTAGATAACAAACAATTCTGAGACAGTCCAGTCCCCTACATACATACAACATGTTTCCCTCATTGTAAGTTTTATAGAAGGCTTTTATTTTTTTGCGGCTCCAGCCACATTAGTTTTTTTTGTCCTATATGGCTCTTTCAACATTTTGGGTTGCCGACCCCTGGTGTATACAGAGCTAATGTCACGGATTTAGCTTGAACATGCCCAACCTTATTTACTGCTGTCGTGTTTTGACCACATTGTAAATGTTGACATTTGTTCAATAGCATTATTATAATAAAAGTTATTATTACTGTATCGCTTCAAAAATGTGTAATTGTTTTTTTTTAATAAAACACCATTATTCATCCATCCATCCATCCATCCATTTTCCAAACCGCTTGATCCTCACTAGGGTCGCGGGGGGTGCTGGAGCCTATCCCAGCTGTCTTCGGGCAGTAGGCGGGGGACACCCTGAATCAGTTGACCATTATTCATCTAACAAGCAAATCTTTTATTAAATGGGAGAAAATGCATTTAACATTCAACTCAAATGAAGAATATCATTTGTCATTGTTGCACACACACGTTTCAAAATGAATATCCAGAAAGTTGTGCTTGGTATGTCATCAAATGACTGACAGGAAAGACGGAAATTTGCGCTTCTCTTCGGTTGATGCACTTTGAAGAGTTTGTTGAAGACAAGATTCTTCTAGATGGCATAAGATTTTGTCTCATTTAGCTCATTTGAAGCATTTCAAAACGAGCACACAGAAAAAAAAAAAACAAGTACACTCAGATAAGATAAATAATCCTGACCTGTTACCGTAAAAGATGCATCAAAAGAAAATAAGAAATCACGTTTTTTTTTTTTATTGTATCTTGTTCTGAATAAGTGACATTTTCTGTTGCGTGGTGGTATGTGTCAGTCACCTGCATTTAAGCCCTTTCATCCCGAAGAACAAGCCCTGCAGACACTAGTTCTTCTTTGGGTTCTAGAAAAGAAAAAAAAAAGACAATAGAGATGGATGGAAGTCAACACTCATTAATAATATTCATCCACAAAGCAACAGGCAGACATTTTAATAAGATGCTGCTAATAAGATGATGTGTTTTCCGTGCACACACACACACACACACACACACACAAAATGAGAATGAGCCGTGATCTCCTTCCTTGCTTGATGAGTAAAGGCCGGGGGGGTGCTTTGCGAATCACATGCAGATTAACAGCCGGCCCACCGGAGTGACAGCCGCTCAGAGTTATATTATGGATGGCATCCGCCCCAAATCAGAAACCACCAGCCAAGTTTGAGAACCAAAAGTAGAATGCTCGACTTCTTCAGTCGGCGCCTCCATCTGGTTCAATTTAATGCCTTGCTTGTCACAGGTGCATTCACACACTACCGCAGGCATGTGCCAATCCAATTCCCATTTGCTACAAATGTGCTCGGGAGGATTCAGCATATATATTATTTGAATGTTGAGTAGGACATTGAAATTTGCTGCATGAGAGCGTCAGCAGGGCAATTTCTGGAAATGTACTTTTACTTCCTGGCAGCGTGGCAGTGAGTGGGAAACGGTGATAAGAGAGCCAAAATCAGCTCACTCAAGGACAATTAAAGCCGTGTGCTAAAATCTATTATCAAGTGTTAAATGACATCCAAGACATTGTGCGTTCAATGGGGGGGGGGGGGGGGATGACATTAATACATGGATGGTTTGGCTTGAAGATGGTTATTTAGAGTACAGTGGAACATCAAAATTGGAATCCCCATCAGGTCATACCATATTGAAATACTGATCAAATCTTTCAGGGAATCATGCGAGATCTCAGCAAAACTCATGAGACCTCACCAGAATGATTAACAAAGGTCACGTTTAAACTTTATTTGATCATTTTGGCCTTTTTTTTTTTTAATGAATGGATGGTTAATTTATTTGAACACTTTACTTATTTACAATACTGCCTGAACAGTTAATAATTAATCATTAATGATGGTGACAATTCGACCCTGGAATAGATTATTTTGAATCTACATTGTTTCCTGTAAGAGATGACGCGTGTCCGGATTCTGATTGTGTTGTAACTTTTGAGGGTCCACTGTAATTCAAAACAAACAAGGGGTGAGATGTGATGCAGACAGCAATGGTGCACAACACTGCACTGACTTCGAGAGAGAGAGAGAAAAGTGCGCACAGAACCTGAGAAGAGGATTCTGGGAAGGCGCTTGTTGAGGGGCCATCTGCTGGCCTTGCTAAGACTTTGATGTCTTTCTGCAGCAAAAATACAACACGGAGGCATACAGAGTACTACAAATGGACTTTGAATCTACAAATGGATTTTGTGAATACAAAGTCAGAAAGTGTTTTTTGAGGGCTTTTCTGAGTAGTAACTGGAAAAAAAAACCCTCAAACTATGACTACCGGTAGTGTGCACAAAAAGACATCTTCTTTCTGACTAAAGGTCATGGGGCAGTGAATGGTTGCAGGGGTAGACCAGAGCATCCAACAAAGTAACAATCACGTTTTTCCTCTAGCCTTCATTAGTCTTCATTTTTACAAATGTGGTGATGACTTGAGTAGATCAAGTAAATAAAAGCAAAATGCTAAATCAGATGTTATTTCTACAGTGGAGTTTTGTGCCTAATTATCACTTTTCAAGTGCAGTTTTTATGCTAACATTTGCCTTTTGGGGGGAGTGGAGTTGGGGAGGGGGGGTTTCAGAAGTGCAAGCGGGCAATTTGAGGGTAGTTACAAGCTTGAATAAAAACACAAGGATCCTTTTACACTGATTAATCACGACTGTGTTTCGTGAAGCTGTGCCCCGCTAGATCGCTGGATCTTTGAGTTGAGATGGAAATGAAATACCGTATTTTCCGGACTATAAATTGCAGTTTTTTTCATAGTTTGGCTGGGGGTGCGATTTATACTCTGGAGCGATTTAAGGGTGAAATTATGAACACATTATTTTTGCATTTAACCACAAGAGGCCGCTCTAGACCTGTGTTGGTAAAACCACGATGAGTCTGACGTAAGCGACGTAGAAGAGGAAGTGGTGCATCTTGTACCTCCAGAGTTGGTGGAGTTGCTCTAAAGCAGTGTTTTTCAAACTTTTTTGAGCCAAGGCACACTTCTTTCATTGAAAAAATCCCGCGGCACACCACTTGCTGAAAATGTAAAAAAAAACACGCTTATTTTAACAATTAACGTGTTATATTGTTACTAAAACCGTTTTTAACATTGAAGAATGACGCTATAACAGCTTGAATTGGAATCAAATGAGCACAAAGAAAAAAGTATTTTATAATATTTCATATTTATTGTTTCACTGTCGTCCTGCATTCATGCGGCACAAATTCGTTTGTCGCTAGTGGTCGAAACACAAGGCAATTGGCTAGCTTTTGCTGCTCCCTAGCGGTGTGGGATGGTACTACATGATTACTTTCTTGGCCATAGACCGCACAGGCATACAAATGGGATATTTTACCGCGGCACACTTGACAATGTCTCGCGGCAGAGGGGTTGAAAAACACTGCTCTTAAGTGACACAGAGGATGAAGATTCCATTGGATTTAGTGATTTGGAGTGACATTGATGGTTTAGTGAACATGTTAGCATGTTCTTTATGCTATAGTTATCTGAATAACTCCTAATATGTTACTTGAACATACCAGGCACGTTCTCAGTTCGTTGTTTATGCGTCATGTAAGGTTAGCATTTCGTACACTTATTCAACGTGTTGTTTTCTATTTTATTTTATTTTTAAATTGCCTTTCAAGATTGCATGTATGTTCTTGGTGTTGGATTTTATCAAATAAATTTCCCCCCAAACTGCGACTTATACTCCAGTGTGACTTATGTACGTTTTTTTCTTTATTATGCATTTTATGGCTAGTGCTTATAGTCCGGAAAATACGGTAAGCTTGCTTCCACAATTCAATTTCGACCATTCTTTATCTATCTATCTATCTATAGAGAATGCATGAGGAATACTGTAACGCGTTGTAATATTGATTCTGTTGAAAACAAGCTTACAAACCTGTTTTCTAGATGTATTGTCAAATGCCAAATTGAAAACCTACATGCAGATCAAGGAAAGGTTTACTGTACGCCTGAACAATATGGTTGATCTCAGTTGTCAAGAAATTAAAAGTCTGGTGTTCTCCACTGCAACTGGTCAATTGAGTAGTATTCCCGCAGATAACAGATGATTTAAAATGAGTGTCAGGAATGATTTGGAAGTGAATTTCATTTTCTTTTATTGTGCACTTTATGAGGACCCAGGAGAGTGTGTGTTTACTGGCATTAAAGAACTTTTTCTAAAGCTTGGAGAACTGTTCTTGACATATGGTTCTGTTCCTGCTATTGTTGTTTTTCTTCCTCGCATGACACAGTAATAAAAAACTGTCAAATGTGTAATGATTTATTTTTAAAGCCACTTTGTTCCTGTCACATCTTCCAGTCGTTTTTTTCTGCTGTGTGATGCACTAAATCCCTCTTGGCATATATGCACGTTTTTTTTTAATGGGCAACACAAATTCTGCCCGCTAACAGATAATTATGCAAATGTGACATAACTGCAATAAAAAAAAAAAAAGTCTGAGCAATTCTGATCATGTATACTGCGGCACCAGCTGCACGCTAATTCGCTGTTGGGAGAAAAAATTGGCAGTAAAACAGTACATCAGACAGTAAAACTGTGCAGTAGTACTGTGTGGCCTACATATAAACACACCGCATAACTTTGCAGAATGTGTCTCGACACATTCTCACAGCCCTCGACTATTTGACTTTTACAATTCCATTTCATTCACAATTTATACCCAAAATGAACCTTTCTGAGGGCAAAGTATTTTATCCTTTGGCATACACAGCCTTAAAAGTAAAAAAACAAATTAGTGGGCAGATATCAGAGGGTCTCATTGGAAAAGATCGGAAAGGCATCGGATGGCAAAACCATTCATCATTCTGAAATACTTTTTCCTCAAATTTCAGTTTTGGGTATGGATCTAAAGATTGGGCATTTATGAAATAGCTAGTATCTACCTGCTGTTTTGAAACTTACAGAAGCAAAAGCGGCTGCAAGTGCTTGATCCAGATCTTCAATGATATCCGCCTCATCCTCCAGTCCCACAGAGAGCCGGATAAGAGTGTCACTAATGCCCAAGATGCTCCTTTCCTTCTCAGGCACCGACGCATGAGTCATAATTGCCCTGCGTTGGAAAAAGATGGTGGCAGTTTGGGGTGAGTCACTTGTTTCAACGCATGTGTGTGTGTGTGTGTGTGTGTGTCCAACAAAAGAGGGTTCATCCGACTTCCCGTAGGGTCCAAAACTATTCAGGACCAATACAATCAAATAAGTACTGTAGACACAGTATGTAAAACAATTATTTGGTCATTACTATGAATAAAAGGCAGGCACAGCAAAGGGAAGAAAAATAGCAAAATAAACAACGTCAATTTAAATCACTTAAGTTTCTGTGCTTAAAATTCAAGCATTAAGTAGAAAGAAATCTCTATTTAGTTTGATCTCTGCTTCCCTCTTGTGGCATTTTGCCTGACATTACAGCTCTGCCGTTTCAAACACTTCATGCTTCCACCCTTTTCTACAGCACTCGCAGTAGCGAGCCGGGTACACCCTGCACTGTTTGCTCGCTAATTATAGGGCACATACAGACAATCATCCACACCCACGTACAGTAATTTAGCAAGCACAGGAAGAACATGCAAACATGCAAACATGCCGGAAGCGGAGCCGAGCCCTGACCAAATACTGTTTTCAGAATAGTCAATAATATGTAATTATACTTACGGATGTTCTGCTAAACTTTCATAACCACCAAGACTCTCGGCCACTACAAACATCTGAAGAAAAAAGAAAAAAAGTCAGTGGGTGGCATCATAGTAGTATATGGCCATTGCCAAATGCATCACCACTGAGACCCTAAATAAAAAATGAAGAATAAATATCAGTGGTTTGAAGTCAACATGACACTACAAATATTGTTCATCATAAAGGCCTGCAAGAGAAACAGGCACACTTAACTAAATAAGCTCTTTCCATGTTTGTATAGCTACCGTTTGACAGTCCTGAATGGCTAAAGGAAAATGTTGTGGCTAATTACTCTGAGACTGGAGAGGAAGGTGGTGGCATGGTGGAGTTTTCCTTTAATGTAGAAGGTGATCATTCCAGGACATCCTGTGCATTGCCTTTTCACCACGTCATACTGCGGGTGAGAGGGCAGACCTGTCACAACAGAGGGGGGAGAAACTGTCAATAACGTAGACAACGGTTTCATTACCACATGCGTAGGTGCACTGTCATTTGCTTTGAGGATCCTGGCATCCCAAGCTATTAAGGACCTCATTTGATGGTGTCGACAATTTATTAGTATAACAAGCCTCTTAAATTCCATGGAACATTTTACAACTGCTTCATAATTCTTATTATGAGTCAATTAAGTGAAGACATGGAGGGTCAATACGTTTTTCAAAAGAATTCATTAAATTCCACATTCAATTAATGCTCGTCAGTTCATTTAATGAGTTTCATAAATTCAGAGGCTCATTACAGAAAATATATGTACATTATGGGCATAGTGGAAGTGGTGCTGTGTTTGTGGATGAAAATGCGTTAAGGTGGGCATTAAAACAATGAGTGTTATGGATACAAGCTTGCATTCTCTCTTGTTATTCAGTTGCATGTTAGGTTAACTCAGATAGGGTCCAAATCCCACAAATGAAGACAAGCTGTATAGAATATTGCATGTTGGATGGATGGATGTTATAAATGCACTTAAGGGTACACTTAAAGTACACTTCCAGAACTTTATCTACATCAAAGACTCCCAATCACTCATTTATGCACACATTTGTACCCGAATGGGCGGCTACTTCTATACAAGGTGCTGCCTGGCCCATTGAGAGCAAATTAGGGTTTAGTGTCTTGCAATAGGACACTCCTACACTGGAAAGTAGTGCCAGGATTCAATCCTGACACCCTTTGGTCACTGTACAACCAATTGAGCCAAAAAGCCGCCCTTATGTCATCATGCACTATTCAGAGTCAGCTGCATGATTACCACACTCGACCTGGGTAGATGACGCGCTCCACTCTCGAATCAGCCTCGAGAAACTTGGCTGCGGCCAGGCCGTTCTTAAAGTGGCGCTCCATGCGCAGATGCAAAGTCTTCAGCCCGCGGTTGACAAGGTAGCAGTCAAAAGGGGACGGCACACAGCCCAGAGCTAAAATGAAGAAACACACATGAAGGGAAACAGTTTTACAAACCCATTTACAAAAAAAGCCTCCATCATTCAAACATGTTTGGTGTTAGAGGCCCAACAGATGTTTCCTGTTGTCTTCTCGCCATCCAGCCACATTCAAACCACTCCAGTACATCAAACATAACAGTAAACCATGAACACACTTTGATTTTTACAAGCACCATCTTGACATATCGTAACTTATGGACCGTGACCTTTGTAGACGAGGACAGCTTTTCAAAGGTTTTTCCACAAATGTTTAACAAAGTCACGGTATGCAAGTTGATGTTTGCTAGGTTCATCATTATTTGGATATTTAAAAACAGAAGAGAGAACTTTTATTATACACACACAGAAATTAATTATGAATACTGTATTAACCAATCAGATGCATATATTCCTTTTGAATTATGATTCAAGAGAATTACCAAAAATAACAGTACCTTCAACTTAATATGTTATTGCACAACCTTTTGAGGAAATCCAACACTTTTTGTAAGATAATTGAGATTTCCCCAGCACACAGCAGGAACCTCCTCCATGTGTCACAGCTGGGACATTATTTTTTTTCTCGCTCTGCTTCAATTTTGCATCTGTGAACTTGGAGCTTATGTGCCTTGCAAGAAAGTTCTAGTTTAGGCTCATTTGTCCATAGGGCATTCTCCCAAAAGCTTTGCAGCTTGTCAACAAGCAGTTTGGCAAATTCCAGTCTCGCTTTTTTATTATTTATTTTCAACAGTGGTGTCGTCTCCCAAGTCCCCTTTAGCTCATATGACAACAGATGCTGCATTCTGACACTGATATAACTTGACCTTGGAGTTCACCTTTAATTTCTTTGGAAGTTGCTCAAGGATATTTGGTTACCATTCGTATTATCCCTTTCTTCAATTGGTCATCGATTTTCCTCCTTGATCTTAAAAGTCTGAATAGTATGTGTAACTGTAGTCATGAGTCTTTAACATGCTTGTCTTCAATGTCCTTCTCCGAATCTCTTGAGACAAATCTATCCATCGCTTCCGCTGGCCCATGTTTAGTATGGTACACACCATGTCAGCAAACAGCACAGCGACTACTTGTTACCCTTTAAATGGGCCAAAAGACTGTGTACAAGTTTAAAGACACCTTTGATGTTACTTAAAAGGCACACCTTGGGTTGGACTAATTGTTTTTGATCTTTTCGGAGGGGTACTATCATTTTTTCCAGGCTCATTGGATGAATTTTTTAATAATTCTATTGAACCAAAATTCAAAAGCCATGTCCAATTTTCATTGGTTAATTTTCATTACATTTTCATACATTATCACGTTTACCAGATTCAAGTTGTTTCTGTCACCGCTGTGGGTTTTTCGTTCATTAACAGAGGAGTGCCACTAATTTTGTTCATGTGTGTACACAAAATGTGTCCTCTTTATTTAACCCCTCAAAGTGGAGCACAGACTGGCGTTTCGATGTCTCACTCAAAAGCAGTTGGGCAGGGTTTTTGAGCACATGGCCACAGTGGCAGCATGATCTTTTCACTCACCATTTTGTAGAAACTTTAGTCGGTCGTACAGATCCTCCCGGTTGACTGACATAAGGCCCATAACCACGTCACTGTGACCTGCCGATTAAACAAAAGACAGAATGTGCCTCAACCCAAAGGACATCCATGCGTGTCAGCAAATATTTGACGTCATATATGCAGGGTGAATTACATTTATGCTATGACTATAAGTACTGTGGTCACTGTAAAAGATACTCCTTCCCAACCGGGGATAATGAGCCTCACGCTGCTTCGCCATGCCAGACACATGATTACCTGAAGCCAGGTAACAGTCTGTCTATTTTTGGAGATACATTCTTTTCCTTGGATAAATGCGATATACAAAACGTAAACACTTTAATCCATGTTGCGTCAAACCCTAACCTTATCCTTCTCTAAAAAGTTTTTTAAAAAACCCAAACAAACAAAAGCCTACAGCTGAAAACTAAATAAACATAACTTATGTTTATTTAGCGAGGCCCAGAATGACAAATAGCCCTTTTATGAATACATTAGAAGTAAATAAACCTGACCTACCATTCATATATTTAGTGGCTGAGTACATGCAAATATCTGCTCCGAAAGCCAAAGGACGCTGAGAGAAGACACAAAGTAAATATGAACAAATCATCGAGACATTTTTGCACACTGACTTTAAACTTGAATTTGGTCAACTGCACTTTCCAATGTCACACCTGGAAGTAGGCAGACATGAAGGTGTTATCGACAACAACCACAATGTCTTTGTTGTGATCGTGCACCAAGTCGGAACAAGCCCGAATGTCGACAACTTTCATAGTGGGGTTGGTTGGCGTCTCAATCCACACCATCTGCACAAGCAGCAACAAAAACATAACAACTCGGGTGAGTCAGGCATATGCTGAAAAACACCATGCCTTCTGATTGTGCAGCTAAAAAGTAATTGATGACAGAGACAATGAACAAACAGTTATGTGACACACTTATACACCCCCCGCAAGGAAAAAGGCCCGATTAAAGAGCTGTGTAAACATAATGTGAAATGTTTGCTGGAAGGTGACCAAAACAAACAGTATTCTGCACTTACTTTAGTGTTGGGCTTGAGAGCCACCTTCAGTAGCTCTGGTTTGGTACAATCGACTAAAGTGATCTGCAGCCCAAATTCAGCAGCCACTTTTTGGAAGTAGCGGTTTGTACCTTGTAAAGTTGCAAAGAATAGAATGTCACCACCTCGTGAAATGTAATCTACTCATGAGTGTGTATTGAGTGAGTACTCACCTCCATAAACATCATCCATGCAGATGATTCCATCCCCTGCCTTCAGCATGTGAGTGATGGTCAGGGTGGCAGCAAGCCCTGAAGCCACGGCAAGGCCTAGAACAAAATTTAAAAAACAAACAAAAAAAGAACGTCAATCAAGTCATAAATATCTAAACAAATAGTGGCACATCGCATTGAAATGCCATTGCTGTGCTACATCTTTGTGTTTAATCAGACCTTTGAAATATAAAGTCAAACCTCGGTTTTCGACCATAATCCGTTCCAGAAGGCTGTTCGAAAACCGAAATTGTTCGAAAACCGAAACCACGCTCTTTTTAAAACAAAAAGGTTCACTGAACATGTCTGCTCACAATGGACAGCAACACGAGGAAGCGTCACTTCCTCTTGTAAGGAAGGCGAGAGGAGTCAAATGGTGCATTGTAGTGCGCTCAGTTTGTTTGAGAACCGAAATTTGTTCGTCATCCGAGGCATAAAAAAATTGAAATTTCTGGTCGAAACCCGAATTGGGCGAGAACCGAGACGTTCGAAAACCGAGGTTTGACTGTATTTCTCTAAAGGCAGACAAAAACACAAACTTTGAACCACCATCGCACATGACGTCGTCACGTGTTAATTTACAAACCCTATTCCAATGAAGTTGGGAGATTGTGTTGAACATTAAAAAAAAAAAGAATCCATCTATCCATCCAATATCCAAACCGCATATCCTCGTGAGGGTCGCCAGCAGGCTGGAGCCTATGCAAGCTGTCATCGGGCAGTAGGCGGGGTACACCCTGAACTGGTTGCCAGCCAATAGCAGTGTCCTAGCTTCTTTGTTGTGCTGTGTTGCAGCCATAACATTATAAGTTAATGATTATTTACTAAAAACAATATAGTTTAGCAGTTTGAACATGATTTCATTCAATTAAAAAAAGGTTGAACATCCATCCATCCATTTTCTGAACCGCTTTATCCTCAGAAGGGTCGCGGGGGGTGCTGGAGCCCATCCCAGCTGTCTTCAGGCAGTAGGCGGGGGACACCCTGAATCGGTTTCCAGCCAATCGCAGGGCACACAGAGACAAACAACCATCCGCACTCACACCTAGAGACAATTTAGAGTGTTTAATCACCCTGCCATGCATGTTTTTGGAATGTGGGAGTACCCGGAGAAAAACCACACAGGCACGGGGGGGGCAGATAGACAGATGGATAGCTCAAGCTATGAAAAAGCATACTGGAATGGACTATGGTCATCCTTGGATGTTCCACTTCAGTCTACATGTGTACAAATTGTTGCACTTACAGTGCTTTGCCCCATCCAATGCTGCCACGGCCTTCTCAAGACAGTCTCTTGTAGGGTTTCCACTGCGGCTATATTCATAGCCCTGTATAAAAAAAAAAAGACCATGTATTGCAAAAACTCTAAACAATGCATGCAACTGAACGAAATAAAGTCAAATAAAGCAGATCCTCCTGCACCAGTGTGTTGAAGCGACCTCAGAGCAATGCATCACTTCAATTTCACTTTTAATACCTCTGAACCCACATTACTTCCTGCATTAGTTTTCCAAAATACAGTTGCAAAGCATTTTCTTCTTCAATGGCGAAAGATGTGCCTTGGAGAAACAAAGTTGGGCCACTATTCTAAATAAAAAACAGACAACATTCTTTGTGGGACAAAACCATCTCATTGTTTGCCAGTCAAAGGCAACATGTGTTGGAGTGAATGAGTGAGGGACTTTTTTGTTTTAATGTGTTATGCAATGCATTCTTATTGCTTCTAACCAAATGTAATGATTACAAAGGGGGTTTTGAAATTCTGCTAAAAAAAATTTTGAATAATTTCTCATCATAGAAGTACAAAGGGTCCTTGAGTTATGACGCTTTTGACACATCATAGAAATCAGGAAAACATGCTCATATCATTTTTCATTTGTTTTATATTTATGGCTTTGAAGTGTTTTTCAAACGAATATTTGCTGTGATTATGACTTTACCAGGGTGTTCGCATACGTTTGTGACAGACTTCAGCAGTGGTTCCAAACATATACATTTTCCAAGAACATCGTCATGAGCCTAACGCCAATAAAACATACAAGAACTAACAAGTCTACCCTAAATGTCATGGGGATTACTTATTTGGGGGAATTTTCAATTTAAATATTCATGAGTGTCAATAGAAATGATCTTAGCCAAATGTATTGACATTATTGATTCATCACCACTAGGTAAATATGAAGGGACATTTGTTTCATGTGACTTATGATAATCATATCTGATCTTTTAATTGGCCCAAAGCTAAGGTGAGTATTTGCTTTATTTTATGTATTAATCTGCATTTCATGGCTAAATGACAAGACACAATAATTTACTGGAATTATTTTTGTGAACCCTCAAGGTTCCAAGGACTCCAGTTTGAAAACCACTGGACTGCAGCACATTCTGACGTCTGTGCACATTGGTATTATCTCAAGGTTAGAAAGAATTCACGTCATACGAGTTACTGTTTGCCTTGGAGGCAACATGTTCCTGTTCCTGTAAACAGCATCGTCTGTGCAGAAGCAAAGCAGATAGATCAGTTTTATGAATACATAAATACACATACACCCAACAGTCCACAGACGTCAGCCTTCATCCCACAAGCCGTATAATGGGCTTTCCAACTTTGTCTATGGGACGTGTGGCCGATGTAAAACAGGGGCACGCGTGGGGTCATGCATACCAGAATCATCAAAACAATGTCGAAGGTAGGTAAACCAGCAGAAGTGGATTTGGAAAATGTGTAACTTGATGTATGCACTGGTGTATTTTCATCACCTCATCAAAAACATGGACATATAGGAATTATTCTGTGATGCGTCCAAAGAAGAAAAAGTCTCATCTTTCTTATTTCTTTATTCTTTACTTACGGCCAATTTTTACAATAAACATTCAAGCAAGCCAAAAGCAGCGCGCACGTCGCCTTCTTCGTAACTGTCCGAAATATGATAGTTAGTTTTATGTTACACTGATGGAATCACGGCCCCAAGAAGTCTCACTAATCTGATGCAATCCCTGTCCCCCCAAAGCAACGCTTGCCTGATTAGAAAAGAGGGATTTCGAATTAGGACTTTCACTTTCTTTATGAGTTCAAATCATTTGCATAGTATAAATATGGCTGTACAGTACTTACGTGGTGCTTTCCGGGTTGGCTCTGTTTAAACGTGGTTGAGAGCGATATCAGTGGAACTACGGCCCTGGAGTTCCATTGCTCTGGTTCTTGGCCGACATGGATGGCATCGGTGGCGAACGACTTGAAAGCCGTGCCGAACCCGGGAAACACGTCGCTCCGGGCACCCTCGATGTGGTTCTCCATAGTTATGCGGTCCACTTGATACGACCAGAAAGCCCTGAACTGGAAATGACAGCGTAATCACAGCGCTGAGGAGGGGTAAGATCCCTCCTATGAACACTGCTCTGCCTCGCCTCGATTGGTGGGATCCAGGGGCGTCTTAACACGTGACCAACACGTGGCTCTAGCGTAACATTTCCTGTCGTTTGAAAATATCATTTTTTAAAGTAATGATGCTAAATTTCACCCAGGCATCCTGCAACATCAGTATGAAATGCTTTTGCATTTATGTAAAAAAAAAATACAATAAGGAATAAAAATTCTTTAAACAACTTCAATAAATTAATTTAAAAAACAGGTTGAAACAAGAAGCGATGTAGCGCGTCGAATGTGGTTGAAACGTTACTGTTTGTACGAACAACTCGATCTAAAATGGGGCTGCTCTTCCAAGAGATAAAATGTGGCTGCGTTTTCATCGGTGTGGGGAGCTTCGCACGTTTTACCAAGTTCAGCTTTGAATTAAGATACAGTATTATTTCCCGTTGTATCACACGTGGAAAACATTTTTTCCCAGTGTGATGAAACAATCGTGTTGTTTTCTGTGTGTGGGTTACAGTGGCCGACAGGGCCAGACGTGCTTCAAACCACGGAAAGCTACAAACACAGTAATACCGAAAACAAAACAAAAATACGAAGCGAAACAACAACAACAAAAGACAAACGCACAGATGCAAACCAAAAACCACACCAAATAACTGCAAAAAAAAAAAACATTTCAAAAAAGAAATGCTACAATGCTACAAACGGCCAAAGACTGCAAACATCGGGATGATGCAAACAAAAAACAAACACATAAATGCGAAAAAACTTATGGAAGAAATGTTGCGACAAAGTGGAAGTAAACCTTAAAAACTACAAAATAAAGAAAAAACGATTGGGCAATTCAAAATACACCGACTCAAAAAAGACAGGTAGAAAAAAATTATGCAAATTTATGCCACTAGAATGAAATTTTCCAGGCCACTAGGGGACATCGCAGGACCAGTCCTGTGAGACCAGATATTCTGGAAAGACCTGAGAAGAATTGCCTGAATAGTAGGTGCTGTAATTGGCTATCTGTTGGAGAAAATAAAAGGTGTTTTACTTCATGTCTTTTTAAACATGGACACTAACTTTTATTATATTATATTAGAGCAGCATAGTTACATGGTTCGAACCGTGTTTGTTTGTAAAAGCTTGTAGAACTTCTAATTACCATGCAACACATACCGTAAGTAGAATTACACAATAAAGGATGATGGTGAGCTTCATGTGTGACCAAAAAATAGGGAGGATCTGGTCTCACAGGACTGGTCCTGCGTCGGTCCTGAGTTGGTGTGTTTTGGATTTCCACAGGGGTGTTTTTTTCATTTGTTTTTGCCACCACTTTGTTGCTGTGATTGCAGTATTTCATTCTTGCGTTTAAGGTTTTTTACCCTCTTTTTATGTTTTGTGACTGTGGCACCTATTCCAGCATCTCGTTAGACTGGCTTTACAGGTTACACAAACGTGTATTTTCATGTTCCCCAATCACATGTTCCCAATGCATTCAACAATTACTCGCAGTAATGTTTTTACTCTGCAGATTTTACTGTCGATATTTCTACGTTTGTACACAGGATATATACTGTTATGAAACATACCAAAAAGTAATTTTAACTTGCTTTAAAGGGATAACAATGGGGCGGCAGGGTAAGCAATTCTTCTCAAAGTTCTGAAGTATGGATGAATGGTTGTCCCTGTAAATGGCTGACGTAGAGTTCAGGGTGTACCCCGCCTCTCACTCAAACTGGAAGTGGCTACAGCCCACATGAGGATAAACTGTTAAAAGACAACCATTTAACTGTTGCAGCAAAGAGAGCCGTCGTGGTGGTTTTTAGAATATTCACTTTATTAATTCGTTTCACACGGAAGCGAATAAAAACACGTCGATGTCGGACAACAGTACTCGCCTTCTCAACTGCCGTTCTACTCGAGAGGCGTTTGAAGACCGCCTCAGAAAAAACGTAAATTAACGACTACTTCAAAGACACTCAGGAAAGCAAAAATAATGCAACAAAACTGAAAATCAAGTGAATAACATAAGCAGTCTCATACACAACAATTTGATTGTCATTATTTACATAAATTAAATAAAATCATGGTGGTGATCAACTGATTCGCCTGTTGGCCTCAGAGTGCAGAGTGCAGAGTGCAGAAGTGCCGGGTTCGATTCCTTCTGTTTGGAGTTTGCATGTTCTCCCCGTGCCTGTGTGGTTTTTTCCCAGGTGCTCCGGTTTCCTCCCACATTCCAAAAACATGCATGACAGGTTGATTAGGCACTCCATATTGTCCCTAGGTGTGATTGTGAGCGAATGATTGTTTCTCTGCAATTGGTTGGCAACCATAAACAAATTAGAAAATAGATGGATCAGATAAAATCAGAATCAATTAAAAACAGTTTTAATGGTTTATTTACTCGTGTTTTATTTCATTTTAAATCATACATGCAGTTTGTTTTTGTGACTTGTCACCGTTAGTAATCTCTGGTGTGAACTCTCGCGATAACTCAAGGCGGAAGACACCAAGCGAAGTCAACGAGAGGCGCTCGTGTTGTGCTGACAGTAGCGATGGGAGGATAACGAGCGTCTCGCAGTTTTTTGTTAGTTTTACACACTAACCATTGAAAAAAAGAATTTGCGGCGTTTTGTTCTCGTCGAGAAGCCCCCAATTAAAGAGTCTTTCGGGTTCTTTTCTTTACATTGGTTGCTTGAAGATTTCCAGCTGGCGAATTGCATCAGTTGGCCCGGAGGGTCCTCGTCACCCTCTGCTCCCTTCACGTCAGCGCTTTAAAAAAATGACCGGAGAGAAGATCCGATCCCTGCGGAAGGATCACAGACCTAGTCAGGACGATGACTTGCTGGAACCCGACGAAGAGGCAGCTATCGGGACGTTTACCACATCCAAGACGAATAACAAGAGCAGGGCGAGTCGAATCTTCAGCAACCACAAGTTGGTCAAGTCAGCCTCCACGCAACAGCAACAGCAGAAGCAGAACCAGCACGTCAATGCCAACAGCACGCTGTCATTAGCCGATGTCGTTGACGACAACAACAAAAACCCCATTATCCGAAGTGGCCAAGACTTTCCGGTCCACGAATGTGTGTTCAAAGGAGATGTGCGGCGCCTCTCGTCGCTTATACGGACTCAAAACATATCTCAGAAAGACATGCATGGTGAGTATTGCTGTGCGACACAACCAGCATGAGGGGAACGTCCCAAAACACATTTTGCTCAACTGTTTTAAGTCTCGAAAAGCTTGCTTTGTAGCCAACGCAACTTGGAAAATACTGTGAAGCAAACCATTGTTTACAATGGAGCACTATGTCATTTAGGAATACACATGAAAAAAAGCTAATTCACAAAATACAATGAGTAGAAGTCACTTTCAGTAATAAAAAAAAGAATATTATGAAATTACAGTTGGTAAATAACGTGTAATAGATAAGTAATGGGCCTCAAAAAGATGCAAAAAATCGTGAAGCCTCATTTTGTCTCAGTAGTGTCTAATAGGTTGATGAATGTATATAAATGAGAATACTACATAAGGAATACTGGGCTTTTTTGTGTGTGAGTTTGAAAATATGGTGAATTTTCATGCACATTTAGTAACTTAAAAAAAACACAACAACGAATAAATGAAATGTACTGTGCCCCATCATACTTACCCAACGTGACCAGATCACCTAAGTCGAGGCGTCACATGTGTGTGCGTGATACACACACAATTAGTGTTGGTAATGCCTAGGCAAATACTTTCAGCAATTATCCTGAAAGGATTAAGCCTCATTGTTTGGCAGCAACACGCCCGAATAGGCCTAGAGAGAGATACTGTACTTCAGATGATGAAGATGAGTTTCCACAATAGCATGTTTTTAGGCCCGACCTAAGTCAAAGTTTAGACGACTGCCGGCTGGCTTGACTTCCGACTTTTGACTAAAATTACAAACTTAAATAAATCCGTAAATGCAGTGTCGTTGTGAATGTGGGGTTCTCATGCCTAACCTCGTCTTCATTTTGGTCAGTCTTCTCTAGAAACATACATCCGTGATTGTCAACAAATGCCAAGAATAAGTTGCTGCTACTGATACCTCTTTAGAATGATTAGCGAACTAGCAAGATGACATACTCGTAACATCACTTTCATGATTAGTGCGTCCCCATTCGATCAAAAATTTTGCTGGAGTAGTGCAATAAGTCATTAAGAGTGTATTTTTCATTGTTCAGGTGCTTTTGTTCAGCGAGGCGAATTACTACCAATCAAGTCACAAATATTAATTTGACAAGTATCCCTTTAAAACATTATCAGCACAGCTAAGATTATGCACCAGTGACATATTCACTCTAGAAAAGATTAATTCAACCTAAGAATGAGGATAAGGGGCACAGAAAATAGATGAATGGAATCTTTTTGAATGACCCCCAAACTGGAAATGCAAATCTCATTTGTTTATGAGTGTTCAGTTTGTGATCACCTCGCAGAGTTGTGGAAGTTCCACCTGACAGCACCGATTTAGCAGGGCAAAGTCTGCTCAGAAAAAAACAGGATTTCCGACCAAACACACCCTTGTTGTTCTTGTCTCTACTGGAATGTGGCCTGTCCTCATATCACAGCTCAGACTACAGCACAAGCAGAGGTCAGCCGTGTGGATCTTTGTGTTGGAGCGCCAACTTTTGTTTTGTTCAACTGTCAAGCGTCCGTGTGACTCAGAGTCTGCGGCTCAGATTCCATTGCATTGGAGCTGAAACCTCTCAGGCCTGTCATATTACACAGGTTTTTTACGTTTATTAAACACTACTTCTCAGTGCAACTAGTATGCTTTGATGTAGATGATGAATTCAAATTGTATAATTCAGGGATGGCCTCTGCCTTAATCCCCCCTTGAATATACATTCGTTGTCTGACCAGTATGGAGATTTGTATGCTTCTGGCTTTGTGGGAACTATTTGTGGATGGCTCTTTTCTGTTCCAGCTCAGACTCACAGTTCACATAAAGAATTTGCTGTGAAGAACTTTCCAAGGAACACCTTTGGAATGAGCTAGTTTGCCTCACAATGCAATGAAATCGGCAAATCAAAACAAGTTTAATGGAAGGCTAGGCCACTACGCTCTCTCTCTCTCTCTCTCTCTCTCTCTCTCTCTCTCTCTCTCTCTCTCTCTCTCTCTCTCTCTCTCATTAAAATAAATGGATTCACATAAATCATGATAATTAGTTCTTTTTGGCACCTGAGTCTGAGTCAGAGTCTTTGGTTTTAAGTATCTGCCAATATCGAGTCCCGCTCCAATGCCTCAGCACCGCATTAAGAAAAAAAAGCTGTCCGCCGTGCCTTCAGCTCTCTCAACGAACTCTTTGACGATGCCGCTTTGCGTGGAGCCGTCTTTATATCAGGCAAGGCACACCTATTAAGGAGCATCTTTCGCCTTGCCTCTCCCTCCAAACAAGCTATGAAGACAAACCCACCTCTCTGTCTCTGCCTGCAGGAGAGCTCTGTGCAGTGAAGCAGATATGTCTGTGGGTGTGTGCATGTCACGCGAACTACATTACTATAAAAAAAAAGTAATATTGTGTCATATAAACCTAAGCTACTACTGTTTTATTATTATTTATTTTGTAAGATATACATACACTTGGATCATTATAGAGCTTGTGACCTTTAAGTGGTCAGAAAATAGTACAACCAATCTTTTTCACCTGATACTGAATCAGCTGACAATCACGTGATCAGCCCCGATTTCCAATCACGTGATCGGATTTGGACATTCCTACATAAAATATTATTTAAGGTAATCTGAACACATTTGTTATTTCAGAAGTGTGTATCAGACTGTTAGCCTGTCAAATTACTCACTACCCAAGAAGTTGCTATAGTACTAGAAGAGGCTACAAATACATGAGACAAAGTCCTCGTGTGTTTTAATATACTTGGTCAAAAAAGACGGCAGGATTTTAAATAAGGCCTTTTGGCAGCTGTGATTTTCTTTGGAGAAGAAATACCAGTGAAGCTCCGGCCATTTTATCCAAGTACTGTATCACCATGCTGACACAATGATCAGCCTTTTGATGTTTGTTTCCATTCCATTCATAAAATTCCACTTCAAGCGCCTGCTGCGAGATCTGTGTTGACCTATTTCCTAAAGCACTTTTGGACTTTTATCAACAGATTGTTTCATATGGGAGTTCTTCAGTTTGTATTGTCACCCACACTTGGGTTTCTGCCAAACAGAACCAACTTACTCTGGAATGCGTTTTCCTGCTAATCCTAAAAGAGAAGCTCAGTGAGCGCTGCTTGGTTTTCCCTTGGGGGATGCGCCAATTTTCCAAGAATGTTTTTCGAGGAATTTCTTCCCTTTGCACTTCAGTGTTTAGCGCCTAATCTCATTTAACAATCCCATTTTCTTGCTAAAGGCAGTGTGCAGTACTTTCACAGCTGTACATCTTTTGAGGATTGGAATGCACAACACATTAATTTATACAGCGTAATTGTATAAACTCGTTGTTATGATCATCTGTTTTTACTCACTGCAATCAATTTATGTCTTCTTGCCTTCTCCAGGAAACACACCATTGCATCTGGCTGTCATGATGGGGCACAAAGGTGAGTCGGTTACATTTACATCCATGTCGAGCGTTCTGATTGTATAGTGAGATGTTCATCCATTTGACAATGCTGGGAATTAAATGCATTTTGTTGACAAATGAAAGAAATCTACAAGTGATTTGTACGGTGGAACCTGAAGTTTCAAACTTAATTTGTTCCGTGCGCACGTTTGAATCAAGTCGGATGTTTATGTCACTTCCCCCTGGAATAACATTTCAATTTGGTGTTCATAATTAATATGTGATGATCTATCAAGCATACAGTGTCAACTTGAAATGATTTTTGTCTTCAATTGACTTGCTGAAGCTGGACTGAAAGCTTGAGTCTAAAATATTAATTCACTGCCCCTCTGATTGTGCCAGTAAGCCGTGGAACGCACTATTGAAAAATGCATCCTCTCAGGGAACAATTCGGGCATGGTTCGACAACAAGCTGGACTTCACACTTGTTCTTCCAATGGAGCTCAGCATGCAATTGATTCCACATTTCCGGTGCGGAAAGCGGTGTAGGATTGGACACGGTGGAATTGACTGTGCTAATGAGGTTGTCTGTCTTTTGCCTGAGCTGCTGCCATTTCCTCCAGGGATCCTCAAATTAGACAGACGGAGGGCTACGGCATGACATCATACAGTCATCAGGGTGTGGCTGCCATTTTAGGGATGCAGAGACATTGTTTGCCTGTGCAGGCTTTTTTTTTTTTAATCTTTATTAACTGTCCCACTCCAACCCCCTGGGATGTACAAGTATATTAAAAATTAATGAATAAAAGCACTCAGTAAGTGCAGACGTCCTGTAAGGTTTAAGTATATCCGCTTTGAGGTCATCGACTGAATGGCTACAATCTATGATCTCAATAGATCATAGATTGTAATTTTTTAATTCAAAAAGAAATTGGAGAAATTCCATCATAAGCAGGGTGTTTCCTGGCTGAAATTGAGGCAGAAATTGTACCATCCTGACCATGTGCCATGACTTGCATATATTCTATAAATTCAACGGTCTGACTTTCTTTGACAGGAAAAAGACGTGAAGTTGATAATTCCCTACGTGTTGGATATGGCAAAGTGAAAAGAAATTGTGAAAATACCTCCTTCACTTGCTCTTTGGGGATGTATTATCGAGCAAAAATTAATACGGAAGAATTGCTTTTGATTGGTGTCACTGTAGGTCAATTTTCCGATATTATTTGCACTATTTATGGCTAAAATCAATCAAACTAATCATAAAAAATTACTTTTCGAAATGTGTGCCTCAAATGGCATCTTATGAAATTATACATACGCAAAGAATGATGCTGAAACGCCCAAATACGAATCCCAAGTAAAATCTTGACGCTGCGTCAGTGAAAGCGAGCAATTCTGCAGCTTCGGGCAACGAGAAATGGCTCTCAG
Organism: Hippocampus abdominalis; assembly: GCA_018466805.1. Taxonomy (NCBI): domain Eukaryota; kingdom Metazoa; phylum Chordata; class Actinopteri; order Syngnathiformes; family Syngnathidae; genus Hippocampus; species Hippocampus abdominalis. Next base: position 8,750,662 of record CM031701.1, on the reverse strand, counting down.
ATTATGTAATATGTGTCTGCTAAATGCTGTCTTTACACAACATTGGATAGCATATGTCGGTAAAAAGCTTCAGGAAATGTGAGAGTTACGTCACAGTGCATGTGTGTTTTATGAGCAGTAACCCCTGTTATCAGCTGCCTCATCCCTTAGCTGAAATACAGATGTTTCTCGCACCATGGGACACAGCTGTTCTGATGTAAAACCCTCATGGCAGCTGCAGTCTGATCTGCTGGCAACACCGCACTGCTTCCTAATTCCATTAACAAGAGACCACCCTCAGGGATCGATGGGCGGACTAAGACTCACGGAGCCTGTAGCTGGGTCTCAAATTCAATTTAGGGTCGATTTACAGGAAAATGATCACCTAATCAGTTTTTATAGTGTGTGTATGGTGTAAATTAGATCATTTTAAAAGCTGTTTGTATTCTTTTGTCCTGCAAACAAGGAGCCAAAATGATAGTTTTTAATGTACAAGTAAAAAATTGGTTACCAGATTGACAAGCGATGTTCAAACTTATTTTCAAGGTGCCCCTCTCCTCCGCTTGAAGCAAACCAAAGCATGCCGGACCCGGTCTGAACCTCGCATAATAGTGCCAAATCTATTAAATAAACATATGGTACAATTAGAATAAACTGCTTACCATACAATATTTCACTAAGATAATGCCCTTTATAATCAGGTGCAATTTATGGATGAAAATGTATGGCGACAAAAAAAATAATTGACCCATTCATTGGTATTGTACCTAATAATCCGGTGCGCCTAATGGTCCGAATAATGCAGTATTACATCAGGTTTTACTGCCAATGGCCCTGAAACAAACTACTCATGATTTTACGACAAGTCTTGCATGGCCACCGCCTCGTTGAGCAAGGTGCAGGTGACGGGCTGGTTTTAGCATGTCACCTGCCTTCTCATATGCCAGCATAACTCTTCCATTTTCCACTCAATTTTGACACGCTGACGACATTTCAACCTTGATTTTGAAATAATGTAACCTATTTTCTTCTATCGGCGTCTTACATAGTAAAGCGGACGACTGACCATTTGCGGCATTCAACGCCCTTTTCTAATATGGCGGCTGTTTTTTTGTTGTTGTTTTAATGCATCATAATTGGCACCAACGTTGTATCCACATGCACTCTTACTAGTTTTGTCTTATATTCAAATAAAGGGAGATCCTTCTCCCTTATAAAGAATACATGAGCGCCCGACCTTTTCACTCATCTATAATTTATAGGCAGTTGATGTGGTTCTTGCTTATCATTGTGTTACCCTGTTTTTAAAGGTTTCACCGTTGGGATAGACAATGCTGGTTTTGGAAAGTGGTTTGCAACAACAGTTGCACTAATTCTGATGCAGAAACACTTTAAGTGTGGAGTTGCTGTACTTTATCTGCCTCAATTGTATCTGTCTCAGTGCTTTAAAAAGGTGGCGGAATAGCCTTTTCGATCGTGCTAGTTCAGCCTCATTAAATGAACATTGTTATGCATTTAGCAGATGACTGCACTTTGTTGCTTAGTGTTTCGCCAATGAGCTGTCTAGACGCCGCTAACCTTTTAATGAGTGACGTCATCATGACAGAACAGGCAGCTGAGCCGGAACAACAGGATTGGTATTTTGGACGTGTGTGTGTGTGTGTGTGTGTGTGTGTGTGTGTGTGTGTGTGTGTGTGTGTGTGTGTGTGTGTGTGTGTGTGTGTGTGTGTGTGTGTGTGTTTTTCCCCCTCTTTCTGCTAACTAAGCAGAATATGTGTACTCCTTAGCCGACAACTCCTTGTTATGAGCATTTGTCCACCTTTTCTCTTTGTAGTGCGTTTGCGCTTACCTTGTCGTATTCCCTTTTGCGTTCAATTGTCGGATGCTTCGGCATTCATGGATGGCGGTCCTATGTGATGATCTCCCCCTTTTGTAGGTTGACAGAATGGAAAATAAATTGCGTTCATAACGGAAAACAAGAACAACTAAAACAGCATCTCAAGGCTCGCTGCTTTTTACCAGAAATATTTGTAAAATCTGCATTAGGTAAAATGATAGCTATAAAATGGAAAAGTAAAAAAAAAAAGTTACTTTAAAATAGATACAGCAATGTCCTGCTTATTTACGTATTTATTAAATAACGTATCCTGTCCTTTCTAATCCTTTTCTAATTTTGCTGAAAAACTCACACATTTGTGTTTTTTGTGCTATTTATATGATATTCAGCCATTTTGGGAATCATAATTTAAGTGTACTTACGGTTCAAACAATTACTATAAACGGGTGGGGGGGAGGGGTAAATTGCTTGTGTTTTACACTGTTTTGATGTGCTGATTGATTCCCTTCCTCCTACAGAGTGTGCCCATCTGTTGCTGGCCCACAATGCACCAGTGAAGGTGAAGAATGCTCAGGGATGGAGCCCGCTTGCAGAGGCTATTAGCTACGGAGATAGACAAATGAGTAAGTATCAGACTGTTTGACATTGTGCTGTGACATGAGGGCATCCTCTGAAGTGTTTCACATTTGAACTGGAGTTTTCTGGCGTGAAAACAGTTGCAATCAACAGATGCAATTCCAAGAACGTACTCCTTCATATTTTGCTATCTGCCTGCCAATGAGGCCTGCTTTGAGCACGCCATTCCTCAAGGCCAAGCAGCCTTTGGGGTGTGGATGAAAAGAAATTGGTTGGTTGTTTTTCTCTCTGCTCATTGGCTGATTTATCCCAAGCCCCCAATTCCACCCTCTAATCTCCACCCGTCAGTTCGGTTCTTGAAGTTTTAGTACTGTACTGTTAAACTTTTTTTTAACAAAATTGAGATACACTTTGAAAAATAAACAGTTTTGGCAGAGTGTGTATCAAATAAAGGTCAAAATCATCAATTTATGGAAAAATCATACTATGTTTAATCTTTTACGAATATAATCATTATTTGTAGCTGTAGTGTGAACAAACTGTAATTGATTTGAGTTTGGCAAAGTCTCAGAATTTTTTGTTGCAGACGCACACACTCGGTCAGTAAGAAATGGTTGACAGAGAGGAATAACAAAAGGACAAAAGAAACATTTGGTTTGGGGTCAATTAAAAAAAATTGACAAAAATTACGTTTTATGCATTTCTTGCTAAGCGAAGCAGCGGTAACTTGGCAATTCGAGTACGAGTATGTGTGCGCCGCTACAAGCCGCCGGCTCATCCTATGAAATTTGAAAGCAAAATATAAATAAAGATGTATTTAATGTTCTATAGTAACTTTTTTAAAACTCATTTGCTAATAGTAATGGTACTTTTTAAAGTAAACTTGCACTGAACAAGCTAAAGCCTCATCACTCTGAGTCCCATCATTACTTAACTGGAGCAAAACAGCTTCCATTAATTCCATCAGTGCTAGTTGACGCTTCTCCAGCGAATTTAGCCTAGCATGACTTTTTCCCTGCTTCTCTTATCAACACATCAGTAAGTGGTGATTATTGGCAGTGTAAAGTGATGTAATTATTGTGGGAGACATATGAAAAAGAAATGAAGAACAGGTGACTGACACAGCCATGGCTGTCCTCCTTACGTTCACCGCCACCGAACCATCGGAGCAGCCATGAATGGTCGCAAAGGGGCACTTAAGCCAGCAAGAGAGTGTGACGCCGGCCCTGGTTTACAGTATAATTAAATTAATATTAAAAATGTTTACTTCCAAGTGAGTGCAGTGGAAATATACCTGATCAACTTTTCAAACTTAAGTGTCTTAGGCATGCTTTTCACTGTCTGATATTTTCCCGGGGAAAAAAGTCAACTGTGTGGACGGAATAATCGATATGATAACTGAGATTCTTAAGAGATTTGTTAATGACAGCCCTAAAGTGAAGCAAGGATGGAGTTATCTGCTTCTATATCAGACATTGTTGTTTGGTCTTGGTGGAGATGTTCTCTCTAAGTGCTCTATTTTCACACCTTTTTACATTCTTGAGTTCCCTAAGGATGATGCGTCTTTTGGGACAGCTTCCTGAGACCTTTTCTCTCAAAAAATAGGCCCTTTTGACATGCCATGTCACAATCTCGCTCCTCCACTTTCTTGTCACCATGTCATGATAAAAGGTGCTCTGCTAAAATGACTTTTCCCCCTGTAGAAATGATGTTAAATATCTGGCTAGCTGGAATGTGCGCACAGGAATAAAAATGTTTGTTTGGGCTTGCCATCCTTTGTAAACGCAGTGTCACACTGAACTGTCATAGCAGGCTGCATTTGAACTGTAATCTCAAATTATTTTTAGAAAGACATTTTATGAAGGCTCTTATTGTCTGAAGTTATTTTTAACCAATTTTCGCTTTCACCAATCTCCCAATGTGTCATTTCACTTTTTCTTGTTTGGATGAAGGAAAGTATTGTCTCGGAAATACGTTTTAGTTTTTTAGCTTTAGTTCTGGAAGTTTATCAGTTTGTGCCCTGAATTGCCTTCTCGCCATACTGCTCTGCTGTCATCTCGAGCTCTTTTAAGGCTGTCCCAGACATGTTGTTTGCTCATTAGAGGAGATGCTTCTGCTCCTGGGCGACACACTAATTAGTAGTGTTAGTTGGCACTTGATGATTCGGCCTCAAGGCTGGCTGCTGAACTTCAGTTTTTCTCTCGAGTATACCGGGGAATTCAGGGAAGGCGCAGCAGCTTGACAAAAATGAAGAAAAGAAATACTTTTTAAACCTACACTAATTTCACCGATTGAAACAGTGAAAGATGAGAGAGTGGGAGGCGACCAAAAAAAGCCCACCAAATCAGCGCCAAGGCTGAGGCCTACTTTTTAAAAACTCTTTGTGTATAGCACATACGTGTGGTAAACAGCCACATGCGAAAGATTGGTGCCATTTGAATAACACTTTGAAAATACAGTCAAACCTCGGTTTTCGAACGTCTCGGTTCTCGACCAATTCGGTTTTCGGCCAAAAATTTTGATTTTTTTATGCCTCTGAAGACGAACACATTTCGGTTCTCGAACAAACTGAGCGCACTTGAATGCACCTTTTGACTCCTCTCACCTTCCTTACACGTGGAAGTGACGCTTCCTCGGGTAGACGAGGAAGTGACGCTTCCTCGTGTTGCTTTCCATTGTGAGCAGACGTGTTCAGTAAACATTTTTATTTTAAAAAGAGCGTGGTTTCGGTTTTCGAACAATTACGGTTTTCGAACAGCCTTCTGGAACGGATTATGGACGAAAACCGAGGTTTGACTGTACTACTTTGGGTTTTGCCCGGAAGGATATTCCGGACAAACTACTTTTCTGCCAATCTCCATTGACATATTTTGTACACAAACTGTAGCTTTAAACAAGACATTTCTTTTCAAGGAGACATGACGAATTGACAGCAATGCTATTCAGTAGATCTAATTGTAGGTTAACATCCGCATATATTATTTCCCTGCAATGACTGTTTGACTGTTTTAATATTTAAAACATGATTCAGGTGTGTCTGTTTGTTGCATCCAGCCTCCCTGTTGAGTGAGTGCACATGATACCTGTGTCAATATTTACTGTTGTCAGGCTCTGGGAGGCCTGCCAAGGAGGCTTAAACTCGTGATGGAAAGCTCACCCAGAGGGGTGTAAAACTCCCTTTTCATTAGTCCATCTAGGTAAAATATCTCCTAAGTAACTCATTTAACCCCAGCCATTTTCACTGGAGCAACCCCCTCAATCCCAACGTTTTACTGAATTTTGACTGATCTTGCAAGGCCCATAGAATATTTGGTTCTAATGCTATATAAACATGGAGCCTACCAAAATAAAGTTTGGACTCTCTTCTTTCATCAGAAAAAAAATTGTTCCTATCTTTTGACATTCTTCAGCAATTATTACAAAATGGCTAGGTTTCATGAAATTGGTGATTCCTGGGCAAAAAACGGAGAAAAAGCTTTTTGTAAAAGCATGCATTTCAAGCACGTGCGGCACCACTGCCACTTACTGGTCACTTTTTTACATGATTTATAATCCAAACGGCTTATTCTCATTCACAGATTGCATTAACCCCTCCTCCTCTCTGTGACGCAAAAAAAAAAAAGACTTATATGTACAAGTACGTCTTTGATAGGCGGGGCCTAATTTTAAAAAGACGTACATCTTGTGGAGAGTACGTAGTAGTTAATACCAGGAAAGTGTCCAGGAAAGTGTCCTGGTATCATCATTATCACTGAATTGGTGTGAAGTGAGCGAGCTTGGTTGAATGTTGACGCAGTCTGCAGACTGGTTTTCCAGTGGTACAGTATGTGGCGACTGGGTTGTCCGTGAGCAAATGCTTCTTATCTTGCCCCCACTGAGTGGCAGTCAGATGATCAGGGGGACCCTAGCCGGGCTTGTCCACACTCATTAGGCATATGGGCCATAAAGGCACCCGTATCCTGCTGCTCTCTGTGTGTACGCGAGTTACTTGCCAGCTTGCTCACACTGAGAGCTTGCACTCGCTTTGTGTGGGCCTGGCGGGACGGCGCGCAACAGCGTCAACATGTTTGTGTCAATTCTACAGTTGACTATGAGGAATCGGTTTGTATATCAGCCCAAAGATGTGTATGACTGTATTGATTCTGAATGATCGTAACCCACAAAGATTGGTTTATACACGTATGCACCTCAAACCTTTTGAAGCCATTCTGCTTTTCTTCCTTGTGAATGTGATGAATCGTCGACTTTGCCCTTGCCTGCCGCCTTCTAACTGGAGGATTTCCATCTCTCATATGCTCCGTAACTGAGACCAATGTTTGGATTTGTGCCGCAGGGCTTATGATGTAGGTGGCTTCTGTATTCATGAACTAAATTGCTCATGTTTCGCCTTTGTTGTCCAGTAACGGCGCTGCTGAGGAAGCTGAAGCAACAATCCAGGGAGAGTGTCGAGAACAAGAGGCCAAAGTTGTTAAATGCACTGAAAGAGGTATGTTGTTTTTGTTGTGCTTTTTTTTCTCCTTCAGTACCTTAATATGACGTGGAGCTGTTGATTAAATCATCCACTCTGCGGTCCTTCTGCTTTGCAACTTCTCATCACTTGATGGAATTTGATCAAAATGATCTATAAGTGGGTATTGTCGCTGTTAGCATCAGTTGTAGCGCAAGGAGATGCGTCGTTCCACTTGTAGCTTCGTAGGTCAGATGTGTCAAAGTGCAGCCCCCACCTCGAGGGGCACGGCGCTGGTGGCCAAATATGAGACCTCAATCCCATGAATGAATTTCCTCTCAGGTTTACATTCTGGTGAATGATGCTTCTCTTTGAGCCCAACTTGTTTTAGTCGTCCTTATATTCGGGTCTAGACATTATACGTACCATATCACGACGCTTATATTCGAGACATGACGCTAGATGGCGCCAGACATCATTGAAGCGAATGCTGTACTTGGCTCCCCAGGCCAAAGTGAACCCCTGTCACGAAGAATAAAAATAGCGGTAAGAAAGAAAAGAGAAGAAAATAATAGAAGAGATAACAGAAAATGGAGAAACGTAGCGACAATCTGGAGAAAAGTAGGTCGAAGATCGGCCAGGTTAACCGGCAGCTGAGGAGAAGTTATGATGTAATTTACATTTCAAAAACCAGAAGCCATTCATTTACGAATGTGATTGCACTTTAGTTTACATATTTAAATGTTCAGATATTAAGATTTGAATGAGGCAAAAGAACATGCTTTTTCTCTCAAATATATTGTTATAATCATTTGTTTCAGATGTACTGGAATTATTTTCTGTATAAAAATTAATATGGTGTTCAAAAAGTCTTTTTTCAAACTTGAGTCTTGAAAAAGAGGGGGTCATCTTATAATCAGGGCCGTCTTATATTCGGGCCAATACGGTACATATTCTTGTGATGTCCTCTTCCCATCTTCACATGCCACACATCAGTTTTCGGTGACGGTATCTCAAGAAGACGACTGATGTCAAATTGACAGTCCATTCTTCTTCTTCAGTGTTTAACTGCAAATAATTATGCATGTCACCTTTTTGCAGCTTGGAGACTTTTACCAGGTACTTCACTGGGACTTCCAAAGTTGGGGTGAGTCAAAAACGCCCAATTAGCACTAAACCAAGACCATAAGACTGTCAACACCATAAACTGCACGGTTAGAAGCGATGGAGTGTTTATTGTCATTGCTTTTCGATGTCAGCGGGGCTCTTCTGTCCTTATTTCCTCTTATCACAGACAATGAAAGTATCTGTAAATGAATGCGCAGTGTATCTATTTCTAAGGGGTTACATCAAAATGTCCGTGTTTTTCTGCGTCTAAGGGTACAACACCATCAAATAAATTCTCACTTTCAGTTACTTTTACTGAAAATGGCTAGGATTCTAAACTATTTCGTCTTTCGGTGACAGATTTTTGTTGGTGCATTTGCTTCTGGGGCATTAAAGAGGACAGCTGTCCTCATAATTGAATCTTGCCTTCTCTATAAATGTCCTCCCCAATTTGTTTTGCACATCTTTCATCTTCCACTGTTGCAGTGCCTCTGCTCTCCAGAATTCTACCGTCGGATGCCTGTAAAATCTACAAACAGGGACTCAACATCAGGCAAGTCATGTCACTAAATGTAAATCAACTTAATAGAAGAGCTAAAAATAAAAACATGTGATTGTCGTTGCGCTGACTACCCAAAGTAATTTCCTTGTTTGACTTGTCTTAGTGCGTTCTCACTCCACCCATTTTGCTTCTGCACACGTCTATAGACTGGACACCACCCTGATCGACTTCTCGGATATGAAGTGTCAACGCGGTGACCTGAGTTTCATCTTCAACGGCAACGCCATCCCTTCGGAGTCCTTTGTGGTGCTGGACAACGAGCAGAAAGTCTACCAGCGGATACACCATGAGGTTTGTGATGCGCTAAACTCACTGGGCCTTGCATTAGGCACACGTTCACAAATGAATCGATTGAGCTTGATTGCAAGAAACCGAATCCCGCAGAGTGTGCCTGCTTATGTTGACATTTTGCGATTGACATCCGCAGGAGTCTGAGATGGAGACGGAGGAGGAAGTGGACATTCTGATGAGCAGTGACGTGTACTCGGCCACACTCTCCACTAAGTCTATCACGTTCTCCAGAGCGCAAACCGGCTGGCTCTTCAGAGAAGACAAGACGGTTGGTAACGGCTTGTCAACACTGTCGCTGGAGATGTGGGGAGAAAAACAAACATTTCCATAACTGAGTTCATTTTTTGTTGTCTTAGGAGCGTATCGGAAACTTTTTGGCGGATTTCTACTCTGTGAACGGCCTGGTGCTGGAGTCCAGGAAGAGGCGGGAGCATCTGAGCGAGGAGGACATCTTAAGGAACAAAGCCATCATGGAGAGTCTGAGCAAAGGAGGGAACCTCATTGATCAAAACTTTGAGGTGAGTCACATCTTTACGGATCAGCATGACCCATGGCAGAAAACCGCAACTTATCACATCATGTAGAATCCATACAGTGAAACTCCTCTACAACGAAATCATGTTTGCAGCAAGAAATTTTTCACAACAGGGGGTTTTTCACTGTTGCAAATTTGATCTCAGATGTAAAAACACACACACACAAACGTATGTGTACACGCACACACAAACGAATGTGTACTCTTTATTTGTATTCCAATAGTGGATAAGTATGAGCACACACTTATTTGACACTTCAGATAGTCAGGGTAGAAAGAAAAAAAAGGGAAAGAAATTGCGAAATTTACGATCAGCATTCACTTTCACTTACATCAATGTCTTTTATTTTGCTTCCTCCGTCTTTCATTTTGATCACTTTTACCCTCTCTTCCAGCGTTAGAGCGCTTCTTGTCTTAGCTGTTTGACATCCAAAGGTCCGTTTTGTAGCCATTTTAGCAATGCAACGTTCGTGCTGGGTCTGAAACTAACAATAACAAATACTGGACTAATGCGCATGTGTAAACCAGTGTGGTGGTTGCTGTTTCCAAACGAAGCAGTAGAGGTCGCTGTTGGATTAGACTTTGTTGTGGTGAATCTCTTCGCAAGGCAAGAGCAGAAAAAAAATGTTCGTATAACACAACAGGGTTTTTTTTCCCTTGTATGGGGGGCAGGAGAGTGGAAATGGTGTTAATGCATGAATATTTTTTCACATTAGGAGATATTTTCGCCCATGTAAGTTTCACGGTATTATGTTTTCCACGTGTATGCTTTTACTCTAATTCAAAAGAGCGTCATTATTTACCAGTTATCAATTGACACAGGAAAAACAGGTTTACGGTTGCAAACAGTCTTTTCATTATTTACCAGTTATCAATTGACACAGAAAAAACAGGTCCACGCTTGCAAACAGTCTTTCTCGTCACCACGAAATTTTGAACATGTTGGCCACAAGAAAAGCTGTCACATGAAGTGAAACCACACCACGTCGATGAAGTGAGACCGTGAAGCAGTTGTCTGACATTGAACTTGATTTTTGTTTCTCTGTCTTTCTCCGCCCGCTGCACTCATCAGCCTGTGAGGAGACAATCTCTAACCCCGCCTTCACCCAACACCACATCCTGGGAAGAGTACATCACTGCTGACAATGGAAAGTAGGTGTCCCTTGCAGACACGGCGGACAATTTAATGGACAAACTTGACGTTTGTCCATTTCAAAACCTCATGACATTTGCGGCTATTCTTCATGAAAACTGGCTTGACCGCTTGACCTGACTCGACAGGATGCCCGCGTCGTCAACGTTAGACGTACTAACTCGCGTGTTGTTTTGCATCTCGGCTCAGAGCTCCTCATCTGGGCAGAGAGCAACTCTGCAAGGAGAGCAAGAAACACTTCAAGGCCACCATAGCCATGAGTCAAGACTTCCCCTTGAGCATCGAGTCGTAAGTTCCCCCGTTGCAGTGTTAGGCCAGTGTGAATAAATGTGTTTTTTCGGCAAACTTGTAAATTTGACTGTCATGAAACATAGCACGGTATAAATATGGCTGATATAGTATACCTGTATGTATCTGAGCGTCACATTTGTGACATCTGACATGGTTCTCGTTTTTGCCTTCAGGTTGTTGAATGTTCTGGAGGTGATCGCACCCTTTAAGCACTTTAATAAACTCAGGGAGTTTGTGCAGTTGAAGCTGCCTCCTGGCTTTCCTGTCAAACTCGGTAAGAAGGCCGCCCATCTGTCATCAGCAGTCCGTCACTCCGTCGGCGTTATTTTAACCGCGCTTGTGTCATCGTCAACCCTATTTTAGAACCATCCGATTTTCGGCTTTGTTATTCATCGCCTCCGACGAACTAACGGAAACGCACAAGACATGCGGCGCGTTTACGTCAGTCGTCAGAAAAAAAACGCGATTTTGTAATGACGGCCTGAGAAAAACTATCCGTATTGACCTGGGTAGCGATGATTCCAGTGACCGACGACAGCCCGCTTCCATCGATGCTTAGTCTGTCAGTTATTCTGAGACATTTGACAGGAGACGTTTGTCCGTGATAGTCGATAGTCTTTCAACACAATCGAAGTACCAAATGTTCGTTCTCTTCTTGCAGACATCCCCGTTTTTCCGACCATCACAGCCACCGTGACTTTTCAGGAGTTTCGCTACGACAGCTTTGACGAAACCATTTTTACCATCCCCAGCGAGTACAAAGAAGACCCCAGCCGCTTCCCTGACCTTTAACCCACTCTTCAACAGGCTGGCGGTGGGGTGGATGTTTATGAAGGCAACGTCACGCTCCAAAAACATCCAGCTCCTCCCCGACAACCTTACGGTCCCTACCTGCGAAATGCTAAATGAACGTCTCCACAGCCACCTGAACAACAACAAAAAAACAGCAAAAAAAAAGCAGCTAGACTGATGCCTAGATCAGTATGTAAAGCTATGTTTCCACCACGTGGGACAGGAGGGATCGCTTGATAATTTGGCATTGGGACACAACGTTAACTTTTATAAGTGCACTGTATTTAACAGTATCCTCTTCCTGGCAAATGGAAAGCAAGCGTTGTTGGTTGGGGGAACAAATCACAATTTGTGTCACCCAATCACCAAATTGCACTGTATTGAGCTCCATCTTTTCGTCCCCATAACACTGTGGAAGGGTGTGCCAAAAAAGTGGCACGGCACCGCCCCCCCCTTTCTTTTCTTTTTTTTTTTAAATACCCTTCCGATCTTTGACAATGAATACGCAAGCCAAATGATGGAAACAGGAGTTGCGTGTGATGTTCACAAGAGACAAGTGTTTGTGGTTCTGGCTTCCTAACACGCAGCAATCGTATGACGTAAAGGTCAACATGTGTGAATACACTTTTTTTTTAAAAAAAATGTGTATACCTGTTAGTCAGTTCCTCAGATGCATTCACACTAATTAAAAATAAAAGGTACTGTACAGGGTGTTGCCCCAAAGATGAGACATTTCATAGTCGGAATAATGTAGTCAATTCTTACTCAAGCACACCCGCGACGCTCATGAGGGTTGGTGGTTAAGAAGATGGAAAGTTTTTTTTTACAAGGTGTATAAAAATGAACCAAGTATAATTTTCGACTTCATTTTCAGGTTAGTTAGTGTTTGTTTGAAATTTGCTGTTTTTCAGGGCAACTAATGCCACTCACTATCTCAAACAAGAGTATGGTGTGTATTCCTGAGGAAAGTAAATAAACAATCACAAACTTGAATGGAAATTTGGACATACCACAAAATACATTGTAAGAGGCAAAAATTTAACTTGTCCCAAGCGGTACACATGTTGAACATTTGAAAAGCTTTGTGAAATTGATGATATAATATAGACCAGGGGTCCCCAACCGCCGGTCCGCGGGGCATTTGGTACCGGACCGCACAATAAGAACTTACATTAATTCCGTTGTATTTATTTTGGAATACGAAAGATATTTTATTTTGAAAAATTACCCGATTCTCCGTTACATCCGTCTGTGTTACACTTGACGCACGTCAAACTACGCTTCTCCGTCACGTGACTGATTACACTTAAAAACAAAACGCCGGAGCTTGCTAAATGAGTAATATAAACTGCTGGAGATCGCAAATGACGGCGGCCTTAAAAGTACGTTCGAGACAAAAACTCTGCCGGTGTTCTGGATTCAAGTTATGGCTGAATACTCTTAGATCGCCACAATAGCACTGTTGCTATTTCCGACATGCTACCTGTGTGAGGCGGGGGTTTTGTGCAGCAACGGCGACTAAAACAAAATGACCAAGTAGACTCGACATAAAGCACACACTTCAGGTGTCATTGTCTCCTATTACCCCGAGATGGGACCGCCCGGTTGCAGAAAATCAAGCTCGGGGCTCGCACTGATTCGGCATTGTGGTGAGTTGACATTTTCATGCACTTTGAATTTGCGTTGTATCGTATTTTGAAGGCATTAAACATTACCATAGCGATTAGAGTGTTACGGCCAGATTAGACGCTCCTCGTCTTTATCATTATTTCTCGAAAACACCACAGTGTTCATGCAGCTCTTACCATATTATTTTGCAGTATTTTTCCGCCACACCTGAAATGCCGGTCCGTGAAAATATTGTCTGACATAAACCGGTCCGTGGGGCAAAAAAGGTTGGGGACCCCTGATCTAGAGTAAAGTATTATCCGTTCTAATGTGTTTGAATTTTGACAATTTTTTTAATTCCCATGATGAAGCTTCTTTAATTTTGTTTGCCTGAGTCACCCAGCTATTTGTATTTCAAATAATGTCAATTTGAGGGGAAAACACCTTGTACTTGTACATAGGTTTTTTTGATTTAGCAATCTTTTCTAGAATTTACTCAATCTTTTGGCACATGTAATTTCTAAGCTATTTGCTTTCACTTCTTAAATGCACAATTCTCAATCTTGAAAGGTGGCGTTTGAAATGTTCTTAAGCCGTGGCAGTGCTATAAATGCTGCAGTTTTTTAATGGTACCATGTAGTCTGTTTCTTATGTCACCTTTATATGCTCCAAAACTAGCTTTGTATAATGAGTAGCTGTTGTGAGGAACGAAGAATTGTTCTTTTCGTTGGTTTTCATTTTACACAAACGAAAGCCTTCTGCACAATCTGTCCATGTTCTTGAGAGTCACTGTTTCTTCCTTTTGGTGTTTTTCCTCTTGTGTTCAACTCAAGAGTTGTGCGGGGGTTTTTCCCCCCATTTTGTCACCTGACTTGATCCAAAAAAAACATTGGATTGTAATATGGTGGAAGTTGCTATTTTTGTATATACTGTAGATGTTTTTAAAGAAAACAAATCTCTTAATTCTCTGGTTTGTTCTTTTGAGAAGGACGTAAATCAAACCACGCGCACACTAGACGGTGACAGTTTTCACAAGTTTTATTCCTTTGCATTACACTTCAATGCACACGTATTAAGGACTGAAAGTGTAAACGGAACTGGATGTGTGATGGGTAATGCTGAATAGTGAGGGGAAAAGGAGTTCGGCTGTCGAGATAAATCATCTTGCCATTTAGGGGTATTTCATTGAAAATTGACAAGCACAAAAAGGACAGAAGAATCTTTAAAACAATGACCGTGTTTATATATATTAGTCGTTCATTCTCCACCTCGCTGTTTACAGTTAATACCACACATTGTATTTCAATCAGGCACAGATACGTTGTTGCCTACATTAAAAATGTCCTTCCTGTAAATGGGAATTTTAGTCGCTCATTTCCATGTCTTCCTGGTCGTGATCATCTTCGTTGACTTTGGACTTTTTGGGGGCGTGGCTTTGGCCTCTCTCCGTCTCGTCGAGTCGTGTGGGCGAAGAGGAGTAAGAATCGCTCTTCCTCTCCTCGTCTTCCTCCGCTTCTTTCTCACTGCCGTAGCCTTGCTCCTCTTCATCGTAATCCCGCGTCACCTGAAAACAAAACGCAATCACGTCACGTGGCTGTGTTGGCCGCACTCATTAACATAACGTTAAAATCAGACCCAAAAAAAACCTTCACATCGCCTTTGTCGCTGTCTGACTTGCGGTCACGCTCTCGCTCTTTGTCTTTGCTCTTCTTCTTGCTGGACGAGCGTTCTCTCTGCTCTCTAATTTGGTCCCTGTGCTCCCTCCGCTCTCTCTCTCGCTCCTTCTCACGATCCTTGTCCTTCTTCTTCTCCTTCTTGTGCCTTCTCTCACACAGACATGCACTCAGACAGTGTCATTATTTAGTTGTCGTGGGCTAATTCAAAAGAAAAAGCACGTTGGAGCTCACCGTCTGGGCGATGGAGACCTGGTCACGCGTTTTTTGGGGGACCTGGACACACTGCGGCTTCGTTTATATCTACTGAAATATGAGGTTAGACAATTTGAAAAACTGATCAAAAACACAAATCAATAGAGTACTGTAACAATCTTTGACTGAAGAACAGCCCGCCATTATTGGCTGTCCTTTTCATGTAACAGGGTATTGAACTAACTTCAATGAATCCCCATGATGCATTGCACTTCTTACCGGTTGACACTACGAGACCTCCTTGCACTGCTGTAACTCTTAGGTGGCGTCTTTGACCTCTTCTTGGACTTTTCCTCCTTCCTGTCCCTACATGCACAAAAGTCACCATCATGACTTCCATGATTACCTGTAGTACACTAAGCCACAAATGTCAGGACAAACCATGGACCTGTTTTAGCCACGGGCAGCACGGTATACCAGTAGATGGCGTGTCTGCCTCAACGGTCTAAAATTTGGGGTTCAAATCTAAGCTCTTGGCTTCCTGTATGCATGTTCTCCCCATGCCGGCAGGAAGTTCCTCCCCCGTTCCCAAATCATTCATGTTAGGTTCATCGAGGACTTGAAATTTGTCTTGGAAATGATCATTTGTCCATATGTGTTTCAACAATTGGCTCGTGACAAATCTTTCTGAAAGTCAACTCGCATAGGCTGCAACTCACTGGTGACCCCAATGATAAGTGCTATAGAAAATGGACGGCTGAATGGATGCTGAATAAATGCAGCCAATACAAATCAACTGACGACTGCAGTGTTTATACACAAGAAAAGAAGCCATGTACAAAGTTACGTTGTGACTCGGGCCCCATCGATATGAATTTTTTTTAGGCTGATTTCTGATATTTTGCAGAAAAAAAATCCAAGAACTGATTAACCGGAATGTATTATTATTATTTAAAACATTTGAATTAATTAAACTGCTGTGGAAATTGTAAAAGAAGGCGACAATTTCTCACGTTCACACACTGAGGGTGTGTGTCGTTTATTTTTTTACATCGAAAAAACTCCCACGCAAAACGGGCAACCGCTGAAAATCAGTTTCCATAGAGACAAGCAAAACTAAACATGGCGGTCCTTAAAGGGACCGCAATTACTTCTAACCATTGCATTCACATATTTGCGGTTCGTAGTGAATTATGTATCGAGAAGTCACTACACAGCTTTGTTTTTGTTTCCTTCATGCTTAAAACAGTAACTACCGGTATATAAATTTTAGAAAGAACATTTGACTGTTTCACGATACTGCCCTTTGGCATTGAATTACAGCAGAGAACAACAGGTAAAACTCGGCTGATTTGTTGCTGTTGTTTTTACTTTTATTTTTGGGTAGCGGAGATGTTTGAACCTCATTGTCTTACGCAGTACTGTACTGATGCAATCAACAATACTCAGCCTATTTTTTGCTGATTCTGGAGGGATGAGGTATGTTTGAATGTCATTATATTGTCATATATTCCCCCCCCCCAAATCAAAAACTGCCCTCCCTCCACCCCCAAATCTGCCAATTTTTGTAAAAATCGTCTGATTCATTGGTTGGGTGCTAGTTGAGACACTGACCTAGATCTGCTGCGGCGGCTTCTGCCTCGGGAGTGGGATCTCTTCCTCCGTGGGCTCTTGGACCTCCTCCTGTTCTTCGAACGGGACCTCTTCCGAGACCTGCTCTGCGAGCGCCTGCCAAAAAAGAATATATTTACAATTACCAGTATGTCATTCAGTCAGTTGACACATTTGAATGTTCAGGTCAAGTTTTCACAGTAATATTGACTTTTTAAATTGTGACCTGCAATCGGCTTGTGACAGGTTCAGGGTGTGCCAATTTTGATAATTAATTCTTGATCACTGGGCTATTTTGTTGAATAATTGTTCCATGAAAGTGGAATACTAAATGTTGGTCATTTGTATAGCACAATAATCTCGGCATGTGATGATGTCCCCACATGTTATGGTTTCTTGTTTTTACTCTTGCCATTAACTTAATTAAACTTAACTTTAACATAGTTTAGTATTTAAATGCACCTTTACTGCAATGTAATGGAGGTTAATTTGGCAGTGACAATGTAAACTTTGTCCAACAATTTTTGCCACAATGAATTCTATTTCAACACCAAAGTGAAAAGCATTTTCTACCACTAAAAGAAAGAAAAATGGTTTTACCGGTGTCTTGAGCGAGATCTGGAGCATCTGCGGCGTGATCGTGAGCGGGACCGAGAATGTTTGCGTTTGTCATTTTTCTTACCTACCAAAAAAAAAAAAAAAGACAATAATAAAGCCAATGTAATGGGACTTACAGTCCATGGCTGACAGATCAAATTAGACCAGAATATTCATTGGCAGTACTGTATATAACTTTTTTTTTTTTTTTTTAATCAAGGCTTGCAGTTCTGGAAACCCACTCCCAGGTTCAATGGCGGCAGAAATGAGGGACTGCGCCTCTCGAACACGCTTCATGGCCTCTTCAATTTCCTTGTTGGAGCTGTCGTTCTTCAAGCCAGGATTTATGTTCAGCCCACCTGCAAGTGGATTCAACCTGCAATGCGCACAATTACAGTAGTTTTAATATTTCACCCCCCCCCCCCCAAACAAAATTTCTTTTTTTTTTTAAACAGCCCACTGGAATATGCAGGTTCTTACTTTTGATCCATGGACTGCATGAGCTTCAGGAAGTCTGCAGAGAGGGCCTAAAATCGACAACATCGGGACAGATTAATATATTGAGAACATGTTCCTTAGTGCTGAAAATTATGTAGAAATATTACATTTTGTTAAAACACACAAATTAAAAAGTCCACTGACTGTTTTAATATTGATATGGCATTAATAAAAAGTATGCTAAAATATATTGTGCAACTTCTCGCAAATATATTTAACGTATCTTTCGAAACTGTTTTCCCGTCAAAAATAAAAACAGTAAAAGTTATTCCTATTTACCAGAGTGGAGACAAGCACTTATTTACAAATTACAGGCCTATATCTTTACCACAAAAATTCTCAAAGATTCCAGAAAAACAATTTGCACACAGACTTGACAAATTTCTTGCAAAAAAATCTTTCATGTTGTGTTTATCTGTTCAATCAATCAATAAGACAGACTATTATTGTTCACAGATGAATGACAATTGTTAGTTGACCTGAGGGTTCATGTTCGGTCCTGCTAATCCCATTGCAGCCATCTGCTCCAAGTTGGGCGCGCCGAGACTACCAAACGGCGAGCCTCCCATCTGGAATGTGACATTTGGTCATTTGAAATGTTAAGCAGAAGCAAGCTCGATGCATTTTAAGGAACTCACAGAAGCCAGAGGATTGGGTGTTGGCAGAAGGCCCGCCCCGGGCATCATTCCCGCCACGGCGTTGGCCGGAGCCAGAAGCGACATAGCTTTCGATTCATCAGGAATGACTCCTGTAAAAAGAGGCGGTTTCAGCACGGGGCAAAGCAGGAACAGTGCACAACTTCCACAAGACAAGACTTGCAGACAAGCCACCATAGTTTGACTGTTCTATAGCCAAGACCAATGCAAATGCACATGTTGTCTTGTCTGTAAATCTTAATCCCTGATTTATTGCTCTTTTGTCAGTATGATTTGTAGGATTAGCAGATAGGAGTTGAATAGTCACAATTACACACTGTGTTCAACACTGCCAAGATTTTATCACCTGTACTTGTTTTCTAAGTCATGAACCAAACAAGCACAGCCGGTTGTCCCGTGGGATGTGCTCTCAACTTTCATTAGATGTTTTATGAACAAGCGACTCGCGCCGGCTGCTTCGCTACAAAGCACACAGAAACATTGAGATACAGAAAACAAAGTTTGTGATTTGGGTGTCAACAGGGGAACATTTCAACAGCGCTTACCAAGACACAAACAGGAAAGGCTCATTCGGATTTACCTTTTCTGGGCTTTTGCGTCTGGTTACTTTGTTTGAAAATAAAATTGAAAAAAAATACAGTAATACCCTAATTCCTCAAATAGTGGCCAGGGACGCCGTGCGTTATGCGCTCACTCAGGTGTAAGAGTCAGATGGGTGTTTATTTTCCTTGATTATCGTGTTTTTTGTTTCTTTCGCAAATAATTTGTCACGACATTTTAGAAAAAAATACTCCATACTTTGTTCTACATTGCCTCAGTGATTGATAGTTACTGAGGAACCTCAACGTCAAACTACATCAGTTTCGTGATGCTGGTTGACTTCCAAGTTTTAGGTTTTTTTGTTCTTCAGTACTGCTAGCACAGATGCGAGCCTTCTACCGCATGTTTTTTCAAGAAAAGATCCTGCTTTGCCAGACTTGAAATTGCACTACACATTGGAGAAGTGTGACAGCAACGAAGCTTCTCAAACGGGTGCTGAACTGCAGTAAGAAACAGAAAAAATTCTTAGCGGGCAGTTATTTTGCAGCGCTTACAAAAACGGCAAGTCCTAAGATGTTAAACAATGATGGCCTCACATCTGGCTGAATAATACCTAAAATGAAGTAGAAAGTATAAGTGAGATGACTTTTGAGACTTGCTGTATTGGAAATTTTAACTTGAATTAATTGAGCTTTCAAACACCAAAACATCTACCATTGGGGAAAAAAGAAGACTTTATTCCAAATGAGGTATTTATGTTAAATTGGACGACACACGCAGATTAAGGTAAATACAGTGTAAATTAAGTTGGCAGCCACTATTAGAAGAAACAGGGTACTACAGTAACAAAACAATAACCAACTTGGCAACAAGATACAACACAGCTCAGTTCTGCCAACTCTAAACAAAATCTAGTATGTATAACCACAAAAAATCCTATTGGGTTATTACCAGCAAAAGCCACGATTAAAGAAAAAAATTAAAATTAAAATTAAAAACATTAACATGTGCCCAAAGCTGGGAAAAAAACGGCCAGCTCAAAATAGGAAAGCTTTTATGGGGAAGCTCAATCCATGGTTGTGCAATCTGAAAACAGTCCATGTTTTTTTTTTTTTCATTTGACATTTTCATATTATAAAAGAGACAAGTACACTCAACACACACACACATGCACAGCAACAACAGAACAGACACTTGAGAAACAGGATAAGGCTGCTGAGGACAAAACGGTTGGTGCATTTGCAGCAGGGCCTGGTATATAGGGCTGGCTGAACCAGGAAAAAGAACTGTAAAACACAATAACAAAAACACCACTGTTAAAATGGGAGAGGCACTCAACCCTTTCAGAGTTACGTGTGGAGACGCTCAGGCAAAAAGATTACTTGGTCTGTGGGTTAATAAATGCAATTTCTGGATTACAATTGCTGCATTTGTGAGGTCAATATTACACTTACGCAAATTCAGCACATGAAGTTGTAGGGATGCCCTCGTTTGATTTGACGTTACAAACACCTTGAGATGTCTAAATCCTGCTCTTATGAAGCTGATAAGTTTTCATAACTATTGCTAAGAGAATATTCCTTGAATAGAGGGTGAAAAAAAAAGAGTTTAGAGAGAGAGACAAGAGGGCCTTGCGAGCCTGGTGCCATTTTTTTTCTAATCTCCTGATGGCAGTAGATGACCACTTTCAGCCAGCAAGGAAGGGGCTCTCTGCAATTGACTTGTCCACTATGAAAACCACAACAAATAACAGAGAGAGAGGTTTACAGCTCGAACGCAAGACATAAATTGACACAAATTCACATTTTCCTATTGCCAAATAACTCATTAGTAACACCTCAGATTGCTCGTTAGCGATATTTGATTTGTCACAAAAGAAACAACAAGACCGCAAGATGGTCACTGTCATTGTGTTTGCAAATCATCAAATGCACATCGTGTGATGTGCGTGCAGAGGACAGAGACAGGAAGCGGACACCAACCTTCTGCAAATGGCACCACAATCAAGGCCCGGTCCACGAAGACGGTGTTGGTCAAGTGCTGGGAGACTCCCACCGAATCAGACTCAAGGAACTTTACAAAACACACACGTGAAGTCACAGGCAAGGGAGAGTCACTGGAAGAAAACACACATATGTTGTGCAAAGCATACAAACAGGGACAACCCGATAAGGTGTCTTCTTTAATTGAAGGCGGTCACCTTCAAAGACAAACAGACTTTACAGTTGATTAAGCAGAAACAATGTGTCCTGATGGAATAAAAACAGCAAACAAATGTATATTGCTACAACAACACGGAACAAAGACTCTAAACAAGAAAAAAGACAGTTGGCCTAAAAGCTGTTGCATGTTGTTATATATGATGAGATACTGATGATTTGTGGGATGATTGCAATTATTATTGAGATCTTGTATTATGACATTTATAGAAAAATATAAATCCAGTGTGAGCATTCTTATTTTAAAGACACTTTTCGACTCGGCAGTTGTATTTATTGGATCATGCAGATGTACCTAATGATATGTCCAGTGTGTTTGTTGGGCATTCCTGGACGATGGTTAAACACAATTTTAAAACAGTTTATTAATTAAAATCGCCGAACAAAAAACACTAAAGTTAAGGAAAGGGGAATATTAAACATAAAAATGATGTCGTACCGTACAATAAACGATGTCAGCTTCAAATTTGACACAACTGCGCGTACGTGTTAGCATTAGCATTAGCTTCAGCTTCCAATGAGGCCCGCTGGAGTGCTTAGAGGGGAGGAACCCATCGAAACAGAAAATCTTCTCCACAGATACTCACTCGGGTGGAAAGAGTTTGAGCTCCTCTATGTTTCCCAGGAAGCCAAAGAGAGTCCTCATTTGTTCCGAGGCTGTGCTCGGGGAAACATTTGTCACCTGAATGACGTGCGTGCTGGAAGTCATCTCAGCGAATCTTAATCGAGCTAGCAAATCTGCGGTACTAAATGCATGAAGAACATTAAAGCGGGTGAGGTAACGTTTAGGGGTCAATCAAGCATTAGGCGTATACAAAAAGTAATATAGTTCTTGTCGACAAATGATACACGATCATGTGTAGAGACCGAGTCAAGGATGATCCATACAGAGCAACTGTGAATAATGCTACGTTCAGGTACCGTGAACAAGATCATAATAATACTGTAATTACAGTAACAGGGTTGCAAATCCGGGTGAATGTTAACTTTGTCTCATGAGTAGAAGCTAGGTGTTACTGCTGACCAAGAGGACACACGTACTAATATTTGTAACTTCTAATACGTCATAAAACGCTTCATTTTCGTTTTTCAGGGGACACTAACATTTTACTGCTTTGAATATTTTACGTTCAATGTTCCTTTATTTTTGTAATACGAATAAAATCCTCCTTTTTACTTTAACATTTTTAAATGGATAAAAAAGAAGTGCCATATATTTATATTTGTAAGAATCAATTGTTTCCAAACTGATTTTAATTTTTCCAATAATTTTCAACGCAACGCAACTTTACACAGAAGGCAGATGACGCCAAAAGTGGGCGCGGTGAAATGATACCTCGCTTGCTAGCTTGCTGCTGTTGCAAAATACACGATCGAAATATCGTAGTCTCGTAGCCTGGCAAGGGCAGACGACACGGTTGTTTTTTCTTTTATGGCAACAAGGTATACACATTTGCTTCACATTTCTCAATGATTGCATCTCTTACATGTGGGTTGTTGAGTTCTGCAACCCTGCGGAGCGCAGTAGCTTGTTGACTACTACTTTGTATTACTTTCATGATTCGTATTATTAATTGCCTTGAATTGTGTTTCGCTTCTTGCCCAGATCAGGGTGATTTTCTGGTTAATCGAAGGATATTGATTGATAGATTGGTGGCGCTCAGTAGAGACAGTTCAACTCTATGTTGTTGATGTCATGGTAAAATTGCATCACATTTTAATATGCATGTTTTTTTCTTTTTAGTGTGAATCCTTAAAACAAGCTGTCAAGATGAAACTGCATAGAGCATCAATTCTTCAAGATGTAAGCGAATACGTACACGCATCTTAATTTACCTCTGCTGTGCATGCAGTTCGACCCCTTTATTGATCACTGTAATTAGTCATCTTGATCACTTTTATGTCACGTATTCATTCATATTAAGACACTTCCAAGTTTTGGCTTCCCATTCGAAGTTTGTCATTGCATGATTTTGTGGAGGAAAGACAGATTGAAAGCTTAAGATCCCATGTCTTAATTCAGCACTGACGAGTCTACTTGAAAGCCTCTTACATGGATCCTTTTTGCTTCTCTTGCTACGGCCAGTTCCACTCTGGTCCACCAGTAAAATGCAAACGGTTTAGATAAAGGTTTAGTTTTCATGTTTCTCTCTCTGGTTAGTCAGTAATTGGGATGATTTACATATTTGGAGTGTTAGGCTTATGATTTGTAACTCTTAATAATTAAATGATATTCGAGTTAGAAGTGTTTTATGAATGAAAAGTTCCTGGTATACATGTATATTGAATTTTGTTTTCTTAGAGAAGGATCTGTAATTTTTTTAACCATTTCGTGTATATGTGGCATGCCAGGGTATGAATTTAATTGAATTTTGTTTTTAGTGTTGTCTTTGCACCTGAACTAAAGTGTGCATGTTTGTTTTTCAGGAACTGAATAGAAATGCCCCTCAAACAGTGACAAAAACTTGGTGACAGTTTTGCCTCCATTTTTCCTCACATAAGTGTGCAGACATGCGCATCCTCAGACTAGTATACGTAATCATGGCCAGGGTCAGTATGTTCAGATCCCTCCAGTTTTTGCTGATTCTGGCCTGTGTCCTGGCTGTGGTGACGTTCTACTACTTTGGCTCAGAGAATCAGAACTTCTCCAGCACTACCAAGAGGATCAAGCTGTCTCAGGCAAGCCGCAACACCAACAGAAATGATGCAGACCTCACCATAGACACCAGATTCTCTGAGCTTGCTAGATCCAAGGAGAAGAAAATGGGACAGAACGATGCTTTTCAATCCAGAAATAATGGCGATGAGACTTCTGCCCAACGCTACAATGTTCTCATGATGTTCACTAAAGTGGACAAAAGCCAAAACCTCCAGGACAAGTTCAGGGTGGCCATGTTGTCGATGGTCAAGTATGCACAGTTCTTGGAAGGAGAGGTGTTGGCGCTTCATTTTGTGAGTGATCCGGTCAGTAAAGTACTGGGAGAGAAGATGCTTCAAGAATTCTTCAAAAATGTAACATTCAAGTATGAGGTAGGCATACAAATATTTGCATTGCTTCCCATGTGGTTTTGCGATATTAAATAAAAGTATGTTTGCATTAGATTACACTCCAGCTCTATTTCTCCAAAACCACTAACTTGTACCAATTGGCCCCTCTTTGTGAATTTCTAGTAACTATCAAAAAAATGAATGAAACCATTTTTTTCTTCATTTGAACGCTGACAAAACTGAAGTTCTTTTTATTTGGTCCTGTGTCATTGTTCCTATTCACTTTTGTTGGCACACTTCGCCAGAGCTAAATCCACTGCCAAGAATCCGTTTGACCTTTGACCAATGCATGCCATTTGACCATCATGTTACGAAAGTTGTGCAGTGCTGCTTTCTTTAGTCAAGAAATATTGCTAGAATAAGTTGTATTGTGCCACCTGAACAATTAATCCATACATTTTTCTGTATCTTCTCCCATTAGGACTACTGTACCTCTATACAATCTGAAATATTGAGGCAGTTGTTTAGATATTTTCAGAGGTTGATTTGGGCATAAGGCGAGACTCGCCATAAACTTTGGTGGCAATATGTTGTAGTTTTCCAACAATAAGCCACATTAAGCTTCTCTATGGTGAACGTAGATGGGGAGGAAAAAGCTTAATACCCATAAAATTCCAAATATTGTGACGATTGCTTTGATATTTTCAGACGTTGAAGTGGGCAGAGGAATGTTGGCGGCGATTGGTCGTGGTTTTCAAATATCAATCGACGTTAAGCGTTTTTTCCCCCACGCACATTAAGCGTTTGAGAATGTCCCGCATCTTCCTGTGCTGTGCGTTAAAGAATTCTTACACCACTGCACAAACTTGTTCTTCATGCTGTTCATAACCTCATGTCAGTACCGTCTTAAGTCAGGCAGACCATAAATTTTTTGACTATCTGTCCACGACGCACCCAGAAACACTACTCTTATTAGTTCACTTTTATGTCTCAGCGTATCATCAAATATAAAAAAAAAAACGTACATCAATAATGTTTTGTTTTATATATTTGTTTATGTTTTAATTACTTGTTATATTACACTGTTTTAATTCCACAAACATGAAAAACCTAAATGGTGTACTTTTTGCCCCTTTTAATTAATGAAACATTGTTTATCTTCGTTCCAATATTTATTTTATTTCAAGCGCTTTGGAGTTGATGGCAATTATTGCACCAGGGGGCAGTGTTGGCTAGATAACACCATACGTGTGCCGGGAGGGCTTCCAAACGTGTGTTGCAAGGCAAAAGCAAGGACACGCTCTTGCTCAATTTTCCACTTTGAGAGAAAATAAATAAACACAAACACATGGTTCATCACTCCCGTCCACTAAAGATTTGGTGAAAACAATTTGAAAATAGCCACCAATCAATATTCTTGGGCAGGAGAAATGTTAAT
This sequence comes from Hippocampus abdominalis, assembly GCA_018466805.1. Classification (NCBI taxonomy): domain Eukaryota; kingdom Metazoa; phylum Chordata; class Actinopteri; order Syngnathiformes; family Syngnathidae; genus Hippocampus; species Hippocampus abdominalis. The sequence continues at coordinate 8,725,069 of CM031701.1, read as the reverse complement.
AGTCTACTTTCTGGCACTTGGTACCAGATAGGCCCCATTTACATACTTCAGGTGACTAGTTGCAGGGAACGTCTTCCTTGAAAAGTGATTCTCAGTGTGGTACGAGTACCGCAAGTGGTCTGCAGGGTCTCTGTCGAGATACATGAAAGAAGCTTCATCAATCCTCCTGTCAATTTCCACTTTTTTTCAATAGCTTGTGAATAACTCTCTTTGCACTCCGATATTTTGAAGTGCTGGGATTGACGAACACGGCCAATTGGCACTCTTGCGTGAGTGAAAAGCTCAAAAGCAGATGTGATGTTTTGAACATTTTGTTTCAATAAATACTTCATAGATTTAAGTAAACAGCAGCCGATAAAAAAGGGTGTGCACATTGAGACGATTGCGATGTTTGGACAACTTGGTCTTAGTTCCCTTTTAAACTCGTGAGATTTCGAAATTTAATAGTTTAGATATGTTCCCTGTGCTCATTTTCTCTGGTCTTGTCTATTTAGTTCAAACGTTGAAAGAGCCATGTAGGACAAAAAAAAAACCAAAAAACAAATGTGTCTGAAGCCGCAAAAAAATAAAAGCCTATAAAACTTACAATGAAGAAAACACATGCTGTATGTATGTAGGAGACTGGACTGTCTCAGAATTGTTTATGTTATTCATTCCTTTGTTGTGTGTTCACAAACGCCCCCATAGAATTTATTTTGTGATTTCCTCTCTTGATTTTTTGCCTTGGTTTGGTTTTCGCTTTTCTTCGTGTCAGTGAAGTGATCATTCATTTCCGTTTTTTGGAGGCTGTCTTTGAACGCCTCTCGAGTCGAACGAGAAAAGAGAAGGCACGGAGTCGGACGCAGGCGTCTGTTTGTCGAGACTGTTAAAAGCATAACTAAAGTTTACGTTTTAAAAAACCAACACCACAGCTATCCTTTTTTTGGAGCTGCAATATGTATCTATATGTATTTGAGCTATATTAGCCTACTATAAAAATCTTTTTCCATTCTCAAACATTTTTTATAAAGCTTCAGGGAGCCACTAGATGTCGCTAAAGAGCCGCATGCGAATGAATATTCATTATAATGCAGAAAAAACGTTTGTAGTTTTTACTTTGACATAAGTTGCACTGTGTTACTTTACACACAGGTGTTGTTCCACGATGTGGACGCCTTCACTCACAAGCTGTTCCCAATTGTGGAAGCCTTGCAGAAGCACTTCAGCGCTGGCTCTTGGTCTTATTTCAGCGATGCCATCTTCTTCCTCTCTGTCGCCATGCACCGCATCTTGCCTCAAAGTAAGTGCAATACCCAACCACTTTTTGCACGAAAGAAAATGGTTGATGAATATTTTATGAAATGAAATTCAGAATCATTTTACTGGCACTCTGATACCAGCGTACCCAACAAAACCCTTCTTGGGCACTCATGGGCTGTGCATTTAGGACCTCGGGACCAATGAGGACAAGTGCTATTGTTAATGTTGTCAAAAGAATTTGTGTTCTTTTGAGTGGGCTAGGCACTCCTCCTTGTAAGGCAGGTACAGTAGCTGCAGAGCATGTGCCCTGAGGTCCCTGGGGAGTCAAGAAGGAAGGATTTGGTCTTTCGCCCATGTTATAGCCTGCACACGTGTTGGTTGATTGCTGCTATTTACCGTTGCCTTTTGGAAATAAATGTCAATGAATCACCGGATGGCAACAGGGCATCCACATTACCTTCTGCATATCTTTTTTTTGAATCACCAAAATGTTTTTGCGCTTGATGTTCATGTAAGTTTTCAAATAGACTCTCCTTCAAAAGCAGACTATTTTATGACATGATCCGTTTTTCAAACACGGTTGAGGTCAAAGACGAATGAAGTATTTCGAACGAACGTTCTACTTGAATCAATGAGATCGTACAGCTGCGGTGTTGTCATTTCATTGAAATGTGAAATATAAGGTTTGCTCCGTATGGGTTAAACGTGTTACTGCTGTTCGTAAAAGAAATTCTGATTGTGTTACAGGTGCTAGTTGATGCGTAACCTCGCGCTCATAAAATTGATATTGATCATGGGGGCAACAGTTTGTCGTCACAGTCGGCACAAAACACATGGACTGATAATGGGAAACACAAAGGGAAATTGATGCCTACACAGAGGCTCGTGCATTGTTGGACCTTTGCAAATGACACCCTGAATCCCATAGAAAATCCGTCAATATGCATCAGGTAGACTTTGTTCATCGGCGAGGCCATAATGTTGTGACTCGTGTATGATTTTCAGAGAAACGGTGACAGTTACCGATTGCTATAACTTGAAAACATCTGAAAATATCAGTCTCAAAGCTATTGTTAGCTGCCATGAGTTTAATTTAGACGATGGAAATGTGTCAGGATTCATTAACAGGTTGCAGGGAAACACTTTTTCTTCTCCATGCATCCTCTCTGGAGATATCAACATGCAAGGACTTGTTACAGTCAGTAGGGTTCTTTATTTTCCATGTTATGATAATTTGCTCTTTTGGGACAAGATCCCATTAACATCACTCACCTTGCCGGTCGCTTTGTCGTCAAACTTCTTATCACTAAGCATTCTTAAATGTGTTTGTCGGGTCTGTGACCCAATCAACATGTTTTAGACCAAAAGTGATGCAAGTCATGTGAGTTGATCCCCGCCAACATTCAATTAGTGGTCACGCTGTGAAGCTCAATGAAACAACACGATTTGATTATATTAGGATAGGTTGGTTGCAAAGGAAATGCTTGGAATTAAATGAATATAAAGCGTGATTAATTAAGCCTCACAACAAGGTGTTGAGTCCAATGGCCGAGTCTGAGTCAAGTCAGGAGGTGTCGAGTCCGGACGACAGCCCTGCGTGCTACTTACTACTCGTAGCGACAGAAGTGGCCGCTATCATTGTAAAATGGTCAAAAACAAAACAAAAACATGGAACATTTTAAACTCCCCAATAACTAATAGATTAGTGGAAAAAAAAACCCCAACAACTATTGATTACTAAAGTAGATGCCCCATTCAGCAGCCCACACCGCTCTTCTCTCAAGTAATGTTCCATTTGTTCCAGTTCCAGCTGAAGAAAAACAGCCCTAAAGCATGATGCTGCCACCAACATCGTTCACCGCAAATAATGGTGTTCTTTTCGTGATGAGCAGAATTGAATTGAATTTAATTGAATACAACTGTATTGTCAAATGTGCACGTATGTGTAACATACAGCACAGATGAAATTTCTTCCCCCTCAACATAAAACATTGTGGTGGTGTACTCGTGTACATACTTTTTAACCTGGACCACAGCACAGTTTTCGCCACGTGTTTGGGGGATTTCTTTTTTATATATTTATTTATCTATCAATTGATGCTTTTGAACAGTTTGATCCCTCTCAAAAACTCTGGAAACCCTGTGTGGACCAAGCAAGGCTTGTGCAGTAAGATGTGACGATGGAAACGCGTGCTAAGAGCATCTGAACTTTATTTGGGGTCAGACGGAAATACTTTCAATGCTGGCTCTTGAGTGCTAACCCCTTTATTATGAGTTTGGTTCATACTGAGCTTGATTGACTGATATTGTTAACAAACTTTTTCTTTTTTTTTTTTTAATAAAGTGATGGTGACAAGATAAATATGTCTGTTTGATGACTAAAACATGACGACAAGCATCAGAGATGTTCTGATTAGTTATTTATTTATTTAGCTAGCTAGCTAACAACCCTGTCTGAGTCCAAGTCTTCTTTTCAATGTCTGAGTCCCAATCCATAATTTGTCATCATTCAGCACACTCAAGTTAAAACAAGTCCTCTTAAAATATCTTCCACGTTTAATGTTACTCAACAATCGGCTTGTGATAACTTTCATCATAAGCCTAAAAATGGACAGCTAGCGGGCTTGTGGCTAGAGGTTCGCTTTGTTGGGCTAGCATCAATTATTATGTGTGCATTACTGTTATATCAAGACCGTGCTGGGCAGCAAGTGTAATGCGTTGTAAAATTGAGGTTGATAGTTTTAGACTGTCCGCATGTACTCCCCTCTTTAAAATAACGAAATAAAAAATCCCTACTTTTAAAATCTAACTGCGCAAAATGATGTCCTCTTGGACTGCTAGTGGGCGTGTGGCTAGAGTTAGCTTTGTTGGGCTAACATCAATTATTATGTTTGCGTTACTGGTATGTCTAGACCATGCAGGGCAGCAAGTGTAATGCGTTGTAAAATTGAGGTTGATGGTGTTACACTGTCCGCATGTACTCCCCTCGTTAAAATAACTAAATAAAAAAATCCCTACTTTGAAAATCTAACTGCGCAAAATGATGTCCTCCCAAACAACAGATGGCACTAGAAAAAGTAAACTCTGGCAAAAAAGGCAAATAAATCATGCATGGGGATTCAAGAAGTGGAATTAAGTCATCACTGCATATCCATCCATCCAATATCAAAACCGCTGGAGCCAGTTCCAGCTGTCTTGGGGCAGCAGACGGGGTACACCCTTGAACTGGTTGCCAGCCAATCGCAGGGCACACATAGCCAAAGAACCATTCACACTCAGAGTCACACGTACGGACAATTTAAAGTGTTCATTTAACCCATCGTGCATGGTTTTGGAATATGTAGGCAAATCGGAGTTCAGAGCTTCGTATCAAAATCTTGAAGAAAAAGAAACGAATAAAATGAGGGATATTGTAATGTCATGTGAATGAAGACAAAAAAATGAGCTTTGGATGTTTTAATTTTTTTTTTAAGTGGGCCCATGATTTCAGTGAAAAAAATCCTTGACGTGCCATAAATCCAAATAAGGATACAAGTATGAAAGTGACTGCATGTGATGTTGCGGTTCTGGAAAATGGCGTCTATTCAGGATTGGCAAAAACAGAAAACAATGACCCTCAGTAAATAGGCTTTAAGTGCTCACATCAGGGGGGATATTAGGACCTAATGAGATTGACCCACATTCTTCCTGAAAAAAAAGTCTGCTTAGATAACAGTGTGCCTTTTGTTTGGTGGCCAATTTAGGTGTTACTGCATAGTGCTATCTCCTCTGACCAGAGCCTTTCGCGCACTCTGTTCTTCTTTAATTACGTTATTCATCCAATAAAACATGGTATTTCTTAAAAAAAAAAAAAAAAAAGAGCTATACAAGTCTCGAGTTTATTGTCCGAGAGACTTTGAGTAATGATTGATGGATATGTTTAAAAGAAAATCCAGTTGTAGCCTGTGTGGGTTTTTTTTTTAGTTTGTTTTTTGTTTTTGTTTTTTTGTCGTTCATATCTTCTGAAAATTAGCAGCAGGCTCCACCTGTACTGCTCTAAAAATAGAGATTACGTACATTCAATCAATGCGACAAACAAAAAAAAAATCAAAATTCATTCATGCATTCTTTCATTCATTCTCTAAACCACTTATCCTCACAATGCAATTTAGAACCTGACTCAGTTTGTAACTGTTACACGGTGTGTTATTATGGCTGACAGCTGCAGTGGATAAGTGGATGCCTGGCCAATTTTTGGTTATTTTCAGCATGATGACAACGTGGATTGTTCCATTTTTTCCGTACGTTCCGTAAAACTGATGCCACGTAAAACTCTTGAAAGAAAAAAAAAAACACTTTAGCCCTCCTTTCGCCCTTTTGTTCCAAATCCAACATCAGTGCTACCTCATCACAGTGATAAAACAAGTATATACCTGTACCTGCTTCCTGTTCCAATCCTTGTAGTTTAATTGTGTTAGTGCAAGCCAACAGAGCCAATCACTAGTCAGAGCATTTCTCGGTTGAAAGAGCGCACGATGGCATTGTGATCTGCAGCTCGTTTCCTTGTTTGGAGAGCAAAGAAAACAGGTTGTTGCTCTTGGTATGCAGCCCTTTTTCGGTGATTCGCCTTGTACATTTGAGCTATGTCAGAAAAGTTATGACGATGATATTTGAAATCCAAACTTCCAAGTAATGCTTCTCCTGAAAGGATTCTTCTGGGCTCCTCCCCCCATGCAATTAAGTAAGCAGGCTGAATGTTATTCATGCCCCTGGATACTTTTCTCTGATTGACTGGCGCAGTGCATTTAAGGTTGCACCTCATTGGTCAAAGTAAGATAAAGACATAGAGTTCCAATTTTAATTTACTGCACATCTTTGCGATAAAGTCAAATTGCACGTGCAGTTATTGCGATGACGATGAGCTACAAGCACAAGGTCGGATCCGTTTTAAATACTTTTTATCCATAATACGCAAAACAGACAATGTTCCTAAAACTACATGCCCTAATTGGGATTTTTATCAGTACAATAATTCTGATCTGTCCATGACACAATTACTGACTAATTCCCGTTTTGTTACCATGCCAACACACACAAACACAAAACAGGAAGTTGAAACAATGACCAGATGAAACCCGAATATCCTGGATACACTTTTCTTCCCAAACAAGCAACTGTGTTCATCACTCAGCACCTCTATGCTTGAAACCGGTCGATATGCACTTTGAGGTTTTTATATGCCTACCTGACCTTTTATTGATTTGCACATTTTCGTGGTATTTCCTCTTTGGGGTCCTCGGTTAAGAGTTCTGATGACTGTTTTATGTAACATCTTTAACTCCCCCACATTGGCTCTTATTTCCTGAATGATGTGCTTGTTTGCACAGCTGCTCCCAAGTCATAGACATTGCGATTATTTTTTTTCCTTCTTTCAGATTTGACACGCATTGTGCAGCTTGACATCGATCTGAAGTACAGGACCAACATCAGAGGACCTCTTCCAGGAATTTGACCGCTTCCCACCAGGAGCGGTACTCGGCATCGTCAGGGAGATGCAGCCGGTGTACAGGTAGCACACGTTGTCTCATGAACATTTTCGTGATAGTCTACGTCAAGGGTGTCAAACTCATTTCACATTGTGGGCCACATACGGACTCGGTAGATGTCAAGTGGGCCGAACCATTAACATACCATGCTGTGCTATGAATCACCAAAATATCATCTCTTTCCTTTGTTTTGGTCTCAAGAAGCATTGACTGGCGCTTTCATATCATTTGCTGCGTTGGGTCTATCTCGGTGACAGACTGAGACTGCTGTTTTCTTCCCCGATCAAAACAATGTTGTCTTCGACTGTGATCAAAACAGTGTGCCCCCTAGCGGATAATCCACAAATTGCATTTATTTAAAATATTCATTCTGTGTCTTTAATGCATTTTTTTTTTCATTTTTAAATGATACCGCGGGCCGGATCGAACCTCCTTGGGGGCCGGTTCCGGCCCGCGGGCCGTATGTTTGACACCACTGGTCTACGTGGTGCTGTTGGTATGATGCCACCATAGAGCCATCTAGCTAGCTTTATTATGCTTCACACTTATGAGAGGCTGGGTGCATCCTAGACTGGTCGCTAGTCACTCTTGAGGCTCATAAAGACAAACAAACGCCCATTCACCATTGAGGACAATTTATCGTAGTTCCCCCGCCCTCAGAAACTTGAGGCGGATGTGCTAACTGGGCTGTGGATAACATTGAATTAAGAAAGTATCATTTATTAAATTTTAGCTTGAGTGACTCTGGGCGCAAAGTTTGCTGGAGGAAGAATTTAATTGAGGTTGGTTGCTTCCTTCATGAGCTTAAGCGTTTCATTTAAATACACACACACACACACACACACACACACACACACACACACACACACACACACACACACACGGCTCCTCTCATTTCTCCCCTTCAACCGGTCCAAAATGTGATGTTTTTTTCGCCTCAAGTGGCGTCAATCAGGTTTTGTGGACCATCATTTTCAAGCTTTTCAGGTTTTCAAAAGAGCTTGTAGTTTTTATCCATAAAATGATACAATAATGTGCAAATGTTTGCTCATTCAACATATATTGTTTTGAGACCTGAGATCAACATATATTATTTTGTGACCTGAGATTAGATTTATTAGTTCTTATCATATCAGTCAGGCTATGATGTGAGTCTTTTATTTATTTATTTATTTACTAGCTGCATAAGTCGGAGTGAGGTTTTCCATTTTCTGAAACTACATTTGTGTTTTGAATGGCACTGGCATTTGCCAAATTACTGTATCTGCTGGCAAAAGAGAGTTTGCCCGAGTTTTTTATTTTTTTGGGGGGGGGGGGGGCGTTCTTCAGGTGTTTGCTCATCAACGCCCACTGTGCTGCTGGCGTGATGCCGGTCTGCTCTTTTATTCTCGGGAGATTACTGAGAAGTTGGCACAGAGACGCTTCTAGTCAGCAAAGGCTTTGGTTGCCACACTGTGATTCATGTTTGCCCTCTGTCTCTTTGTTCCCTTTCTGGAGTAAATTAACAATCTGTTTACTGGTCTAACCTGACAATCTACACTCAAGGATTACAAATTTTCTCCTGCTGCATCAACTGTATGGGAAAAAAAAAAGTGTCCATCTATTCATATGTTCATATGTTTTGTATGTTTTGGCTTGTTTGCATTTCTGTAGAAATGTGCTTATTTGTATGCCAAGGCTTTTCAATGTACACGCTTTTTACTCCTCTCCTATTTTCCCACTCCCCTCCAACGTCACGCAACCATTGTAATCATCATTTTTTTCCCTCCAACCACACCCGCCATTAAAATGGATATCACTGTGACGGTGCGCTTGTGCGTGTGCAAGTTAGTATCTGGGAAGTATGGTATGATGATGTGAAGTAAGGTCACCTGGAAAGTTACTATTACAGATGCTGACTGGAGCAAACACACCTGCTCATTTCCTCCGGGTTTTGATCATCGTATCAATAGACTATTTAAATTTGATCTAGAGGTTTTTAAAGGATAACAATTATTAAACGTCTACAGAAAAATATGTGAAGACCATATATGGGCACAGCTATTTGATGGTGCATTTTTATTTTGTCGTAGATATGTATCTGTAGCAGACAGCTGAATCATCTGCCGTCCTGTTGTGACTAGACCCCTTCCATTTAACACAGAAAAACAGCGATTTCACAAAAAGCAAATCTTTGTGGCCCACACTTGATAACCAAGTCCCATAAGGTCAACCCTACTCCTGCAAATAGTTTCTGAAGGAAATTAAAAATGTGTCCAATACGTAGTCCACGTCACTGAGGATATTACATTTTTGCCCGCATTCGATCCGCATAAGCAATGCCAACCAAAATGCGTTACATAACTACACTTTGCGCCTTTCAAGTTTGGCGTTGATCGGCAGCTAAATCCAGCCAATGACAAACATCTTGCAGAGAGGGGAAGGCACACACGCAACTGCTCCTGCCTATGAAATCCACTTCCAGCCATATGCTGACCAGTATATGATTATGCGGTACGCCTATATTGTGTTTTAAAACCTTATTTGACCATATTTTTAATTACATAATTACCAGTGGATAAAATAGCGGAACTTCTCAAAATGTACGAATAGCCGCGTGCATCACCTGTCCATTCAATTGAATGGGAGTGAGCCTCTTTCCATGTACCGTAATCCCTCGTTTATCGCTGTTAATGGGGACCAAAACCACCCGCGATAAACGAAAATCCGCGAAGTAGCCCCCCCCCCCCTTCTCTATAGGTACATGTACATATTTATAAGGCCAAATTTAATGGTATACATGCATGTAGAAGTAAATTTTGAAGTCATTAACATGACATATATATATATATATATATAAACTGTATACTAATAGAGTTAAACACGTATGAGTTAGATTCGTTTAGTTTATGAATAACAAAATACAGTAAACATATTTTTTAAAAACATTTTTTTAGTCCGCAAACAGTCCGCGAGAAGCTGCGAAAGTCAGCAAAACAACAGCGAGTCACATAGAGCAACATATACAGTACTGTACTACAGTACATGTACATGGAAAAAAAAAGTTTTTTTTTTTTTTAATGAATATGTTTGAAAAAAATCCACGATGCACTGAAGCCGTGATAAACGAACCACGAAATAGCGAGGGATCACTGTATCAACTTTTGATTATTGCATTTCCCAGACTATTGGCAGGCCAGTCCAGTACTCGCACTCTTACTACAAAACTACACTGTTCTAACACATCATGCAAAGCGTGGCTTTGCATTGTCATGCTGCAATAAGCAGGGACCTCCCTGAAGAATAGTGTTGTTTTGAATGATGCATACGTTGCTTCAAAACCTATCGACACATTTCAGCATCAATGGTGTCTTCACACATGTGCAAGTTACAGATGACTTAGGCACAAACACACCCAATTTCATCACAAATGCTGGATTATGAACTGCACACTGATAACAATCCAAATGGTTCTCTTCCTCTTTGGCCCAGAGAACGCAAGGTTCATGATTTTCCCCAAAAAACAATTTGAAATGCGGACTCATCAGACCACAACACATTTTTCCGCTTTGCATCAAGCATCGCAGATGAGGCTGGGCCCAGAGAAGCCAGCAGCGTTTCTGGGTGGGACATTCAGCTTTGTCTGGAAGAATTTAACTTTTGTACTGTAATTTACCCTGTTAACTCACAATGGTTTTCTGAAGGGTTTTTGAGCCCATGTGGCTCCACCCTTGAAACACTGATGCCGGTTTTCCTGCAGAGAGAGATTCAAGGTCACTGGCATTCAGTGTTGGTTTTCGGCCAAGCGATTTGTCCAGATTCACATTTTGCTGATAATAGGGACCGTAGATAATGAAATCGTTATATTCTTTGCCATTGCAGGTTCAGAAACAGACACACTTTTGCTCACATAGTTTTTCACAATGTAGTCAACCTTGCCCCATCCTTGCTTGCAAACAACGGAGGCTTTTGGCATTGCCCCTTTGGTACGCAATCATGGCACGTTGAATAAATTGATGGACCGTAGATGATGAAATCACTCTATTCTTTGCAATTGCAAGTGCATTTGCAATGAACTTATTCCACTTTGGAAATGTTCCGAACAGGTGCGCTTTTTTCGCATTCTTTTGTTGTCCCAATTTGTCGGTTTGTGTTGCAGACATCAGATTTAAAATGTTTGAACATGAATTTTCTTGCCTTTGTAGTGTATTGAATTGAGTATAGGTTGAAAAGGATTTGAAATATGTACTGGCGAGCCTTAGTGTGCATCCTCTCCTCAGGAGAACTTTCCTGTTTTCAACAGCGAGCTCCCACTCCTATTGGGTGCTAATGGAGAGAGTATTATTCAGGACAATGCTTCCTCTTGCTATTCAGACCACATCCTGCCACTGAGAAGTTCAATAGATGTGTGTGTATGTGTGTATCGGTCGGCGGGGGAGGAGTGGGGGCTTCATGTCTTTACACTACAGTTCCATTTAACATGTTTTAAAAGCCCAAGAGATGAGGCCCATTTATGTAAGTGTTACGAATACAAGTTACAAACACAGCAGAGCGAGGAACTTTAGGAGGCCGCGTGCTAATTTATCACGAAACGTGGTCAGTTGAACACGCCGGTGTATAAGCTCCAGCCAGTAAATAAGAACAACTTATCATTGTTCACACACAAGACCACTCAGTACGCATCCAGTGGTGCCTTTTTGATTCAAGTACATAATGGTGCACTTAAAATACTCGCCTGAAATCGTCTTTTTCTATTGAAATGAATCGATTTATGTCGAGAATGCATGGTAAAGAAAGAGAGATTGCAAGGGCAAGAGCAGAGCGGAAAGTGACAGAGACAGAAGACCTGGGAGGAACAGATGAGAAAAGGGCATTGATTGTCAGACGGGCAAACAAGCTTCGTGTAAAGCACATTTTATCGATCGACATATCAACCCTTCATTTCACAAATGAGTTTCTTTAAACATGTATGTTTATGTTGCTGAAAAGAAAGAGAAGAGCAAGGGGCAGTGTTCTGAAGGTGATAGTGAGCTATATAAAAATACAGCATACTATATGTTGATCCACCCTAATATCAAATATTTGTTTTAAAGTTCACATTTTACTTTGTCTTCGCATTTTCCAAGTACATAATTTCCATTTTTACGTCAGTATGTTTTAGAAACTGTCTGAATACAAAAATGACTGAACCATGGTCAGTGTTTGAGTGAGAATGACCCATCCATCCCTTCTTTGAACTGCTTATCCTGAGTAATCAAAAGCTTTTTTTTTTCACACCACAAATTCCTTGCATGCATCCACCCATCATCTGATCCGCTTATCCTCACGGGAGGGCATGCCGGAGCCTATCCCATCCGTCTTGGTGCAGTCGGCGGGGCATACCCTGAAATGGTTGCCAGCCAATCGCAACAGTAACAAAAAATATATATATTTTGGATGGGACAAAAGAAAAATCATGGGTGTGAACTATATTTACAACAGTGTTCTGTATTACCGTATTGGCCCGAATATAAGACGGCCCTGATTATAAGACGACCCCCTTTTTTTTCAAGACTCAAGTTTGAAAAAAGACTTTTTGAACACCAAATTAATTTTTATACAGAAAATAATTACAGTACATCTGAAACAAATGATTCTAACAATATATTTGAGAGAAAAAGCATGTTATTTTGCCTCATTCAAATCTTAATATCTGAACATTTAAGTATGTAAACTAAAGTGCAATCACATTCGTAAATGAATGGCTTCTGGTTTTTTAAATGTAAATTACATCATAACTTCTCCTCAGCTGCCGGTTAACCTGGCCGATCTTCGACCCACTTTTCTCCAGATTGTCGCTACGTTTCTCCATTTTCTGTTATCTCTTCGATTATTTTATTTTCTTTCTTACCGCTATTTTTTATTTTTCTTCTTCGTGCTACCGCTATTTTTATTTTTATTCTTCGTGACAGGGGTTCACTTTGGCCTGGGGAATCAAGTTCAGCATTTGCTTCAATGATATCTGCCGCCATCTAGCGTCGTGAATGGGTATAACGTCTAGACCCCAAATATAAGACGACCCTCACTTTTTCAGTCTTATTTCAATGCAAAAAACACCGTCTTATATTCGGACCAATACGGTACTCCTAAATCATAAGTTATCTTATAAACAATGTATTTCTTCTTGTAAAGTCAAAATGTATTCCTTTCCTCTGAGATGAAATATTATAAGCTTAACTAAGGTTAAACTGTTAAAAACTGGTCTGTGATTTTCTGACAATCAAGCAGACTTCTAAAAGTGTACAATGTACAAAGGGATGCCCACACATTAACCGATGTCACTCGTGGTATGTCGGCACAGAAGGCTGCTGAGCTAGCATGGGCCGCGAGCACTCCTGGACCTGCTAGCTTCCTGTTTTTTACCCACTGGGCTGTTTGTTCAGCAAATGGAAGAAGAGCAGAGTTGCTGCTCGGTTTTATGAACGTGGTCAAACAAACACATTCGTAGTTAACAGCTCATTAAAAAAATTGCTGAATCATAATTTAATCGACAAATGCGTCACCGCTGTTCCCCTGCTTATAACAGCCATTAACCAATCTTTGTTTATTGCTGTTGCCACATTAACAATCCAAATATCTCCAGCTAGTACTTGGCGCTCTTTAAATTGGCAAGATACTTTCTCACAAACTGTATTTTTGTCTTTTATTCATTGTGTTTTCTCTATACAATGTGTTTCATACTGGAGAAAAGGTATTTAGACTTGGCATTAATTCCATCTCATTTTAACCAAAAGCATTGGGCAAGGATATGAAATGACTGATATTGGGATATAAAATTTGGTCCATATCGCATCACACTTCCTGTGCAGTTACACTCTTACTTGAACTCTTCTGTTGGGGTCGTCTTTAGAAATGTTGTCGTTGAGAACACCAAGTTTGAAGACATAGACAAGAGAACTGTTGCATTACCAGCATACCGACATTTGTCAGCTGACATCTCCTCTTCCCACGCAGACACACATTCTGGCAGTACCGCAAGGAAAACCCTCAAACCAGAGTGGGTGACCCTCCGCCCGAGGGTCTCCCCGGCTTCAACAGTGGCGTGATGTTACTGGACCTCGGCGCAATGAGGGCCTCCGCCCTCTACAACCAACTGCTGGATACGAGAAATGTGACCAACCTGGCTGACAAGTACAGCATCAGGGGCCACCTCGGGGACCAGGACTTCTTTACCATGATCAGTATGGAGCACCCAGAACTGTTTTACTCCATGGCCTGTGGTTGGAACCGACAGTTGTGCACTTGGTGGAGAGACCACGGCTACAGAGATGTCTTTGACTTGTATTATCGCTGTGATGGACCCATCTATATCTACCACGGGAACTGTAACAGCCCCATACCAGATGATTAATCCCAGATACTGAAAATGCAGTCTTTGATATCACTTAAGATGCCGTCCTGCGTAGCTCACAAAACACCGATGGTATTTTTGTAACTGACTCACTGCCCTTTGCTGGTCGACGGGCTGCTAAGACCTTTAACTTTTCCTACCAACCTGGACCACTGCCTCTGTCGACTACACATGAAAACTCCACTTCAAGTCGCATGTTAATGTTTGAATGTTATACTCATGTTCTGTCTGTTTTTTTTGTTAGCTTTTTGTCTACATTTTACTGAGAAATATTAACTGAATCCCCCTCCCCACCCCAAAGTGTGACCCACTTTTGATCGATCTCTCAGATTCAAATAAATGTCAGCGCTCGATATTTATCACCCAAGTGTTTGAGTTGTTGGCTGGTAGAGGATGTGCATGAAGTTACACGACCAAACACTCTTGAAAAGAAACATTTCAAATCAATACGTTTTACACGAATGAACCCTAAAGTTGAGCAATGTTGTTCAAATCTTTTTTAAAAAGGCTCGATTGTGAAGTCTTGATTGCACTTATGCTGACTCGTGCTGTTTTTTTAAGCATCCGTTCATTTCATTTTCATGATGATTCAGAGTGACGGATCTGTATGCCCTCTTACACTTGAACAGGTTTTTTCTCTCTAGCAGGTGAGTTTATAGTATTGGGCGTATAAGATGTATAACACATTTTCACTCATTGCACACCTGCACAATTTTAAGTGGCTCTGATCAAGACACAGAAAGTTAATTTATTTTTTCCTTACACGAGGAAGTGACGCTTCCTCGGGTAGACGAGGAAGTGACGCTTCCTCGTGTTGCTTTCCATTGTGAGCAGATGTGTTCAGTTATTTATTCATTCATCTTCCAAACCGCTTTATCCTCACTAGGGTCGCGGGGGGTGCTGGAGCCCATCCCAGCCCATCCCAGCAGTCTTCGGGCAGTAGGCGGGGGACACCCTGAACCGGTTGCCAGCCAATCACAGGGCACACAGAGACGAACAACCATTCACGCCCACACTCACACCTAGGGACAATTCAGAGTGCTCAATCAGCCTGCCATGCATGTTTTTGGAATGTGGGAGGAAACCGGAGTACCCGGAGAAAACCCACGCAGGCCCGGGGAGAACATGCAAACCCCACACAGGGAGGCCGGAGCTGGAATCGAACCCGGTACCACTGCACTGTGAAGTCGACGTGCTAACCACTGGACTACCGGGCCGCCCGTGTTCAGTTAACATTTTTATTTTAAAAAGAGCGTGGTTTCGGTTTTCGAACAGCCTTCTGGTACGGATTATGGATGAAAACCAATGTTTGACTGTATTTTTTTTTCTTTTTAGGAGAAGCCTAATTGTTTTCTGCGAAGACGGACTCCAATTTGGAACGGTTTCTACCGGTAATTCTCTCCACTGTAACCTATGCCCCAGTTCCAACTGAATGATGCTGCCACCAACTTGCTTCACTCGGACCATAAAACAATTTTATACATCCCTTTGTGAAATTTCAATAATGCTTTGCCAAAAATGTAAAGCAACGTTGAACATTTTGGCCATAATTCCAAAAGTTATGTTTGTCACAAACACAACATTGCTCATCACCAAAAGAACAACATCCGTATGGTGAAGCACGGTTTTGGCACCATCATGCTTTTCAAGACTGTTCTTCTTTAGCTAGAACCTTGGTCACGATGAAGAGTTCCAAATACCAGTGAGCGTTCGCACAAAACCTTCAGGCCTCTGGTAGAAAGGCAACAAATGTCAGGAAAAGCCCACTAGAACATCTGAACTTTATTTGAGGTTAATCAGAGGCACCGTGCACACTCCCATTTATCATGAGTTTGAAGGTGAATGGTAAATTGTGAAAACGGCCACACGTAAAGAGAGTGGGCACGACCACGTTAATTGTTTGTATGTCCAAAAGATGTGAGATGAACAGGTTTCAGGTTCCATGAAAGATGAAAAATGTTTTTAAACTATTTATTCTGAGGTCTTTTTCATGTCACAGAAAAGTGCCACCTTTTATATCAACTTTAACAGCTATCAAAAGTCATCGTTATAGTTTTCTCAGATGATTGGCTCCACTGTACTGGCACCTAGTTGTCTTTTTTTGTGAATTTTCAAAGGAAAAATAGATAAACCGGTGTGATCCAACTCTGTGAAACAAATGACTGAACATTTCTAATAATAGGTTCATCTAAGATGCAAATACTCTATCTTGAATATTCATTCTCTCCTCAACAGATAAACCATAAAAAAGTTTGTTGGTTGAATTAGCTGTTCAGCCATGGGACTCTAATTCAGTATGATTTTGAACTTTGACGTATGATTGTGTGGTCAGCTTTTCGGAAAATATCCATTGTGTTTGTGTCAGAAAATGACGTAATATTTGTGCAGAGGACAGGTCGACGGGGCACTTGTTTCCACATACATTCATTTAGAAGGTACAAACTATGTATGTTGGTATGCAACCGTTGTTTCTCATTATTAAAAAAACAAAAAACAGCCCTCTTTCTGTCGCAAACAAGAGCTGACCTATTTCTCTCACGGATCTTGGATCGTCGATGTGTTGGTATTTAGAATTATCCATAAACTTGAGCTCCGTGAGGGACAATGAGAGGAAATTGCATTTGCCCTCGGCTTTATATGATTATTTACATTGCAGCATTGACATAGTTTTGCCATTATGTTGCAACGGATTTGAGATTGAAAAAGTCAGCGCAAAGTCTGACGAGTTATTAAATAAACTTTTTAATCCACTCAGAATTCAAATAAACACCAGTCACAATAGACCAAACCTTGAAAATAACTCTAAAGTAAATTTGAATGTTCTTGCTGAGGGAATACCGGTTCCACGTCGAACTTTAGCAAACACTCCAACCTCCGATTCCGTCAGACCACGGAGATCGTGACACGGCGTTAAAGTTGTACTTGACTTGACTTGACCTCATTACGGCACTTTTCATGTCGAAAATAACTGTAAGCTTTGAAGTGTAGCTTTGAAGTGTCTCACAATATTCTTCCCAGCCAGTCAGCGATTGTCGCTTCCTCTGATCACTTCCTGGAAGTCAGATTTGGACTTCCCCAGCCTAAAGGATGTGTGTCATTGACCATCATTTGATTGGGCGATTTTGAAATGACAAAGACGGTGGGACAAATGAATGGGACATGGCCTCGTTCAGAGCGTTGAGGCACTACACCCCCCGCCCACAGCAAAAGCCGCCCAAAGGTAATTATGGTCATTAAAGCAGTGTACAAGACTATAAGGACAAATACAGTATTTCTACTTCACTTTGGAGGAGTTAACCATATCAAAGTTCTGCTTTCAAGCACATGGACGACAAGGAGGACCACCAGCTCGGGCTGCCAATACAGAAGTCCCCAATGTCCATGCAGTGTTGCAGAGGCATGTCAACCAGGACAGCCCCACAACATCCTTAGCCTTCAAGAA
The DNA here is from genome assembly GCA_018466805.1 of Hippocampus abdominalis. Classification (NCBI taxonomy): domain Eukaryota; kingdom Metazoa; phylum Chordata; class Actinopteri; order Syngnathiformes; family Syngnathidae; genus Hippocampus; species Hippocampus abdominalis. The sequence goes on along the minus strand of CM031701.1, from coordinate 8,707,494 downwards.
CTCTATGTAGACCTCATCCACAACCCCTTCCACTGAGGAGCATTTTAACCAACTCGGTGACCGCAACTCCAATGATAGGACAGACCGCCTCAGAGTACCCAGTCTCTGCTTCTTCATGGGAAGGCGTGTCGGTGGAATTGAGGAGGTCTTCAAAGTATGTTCCCTACTAAATCAACATGTCACGAGTTGAAGTCAGCAACGTCCCGCTCCCACTGTCGCCAGTGCTGATGATGCCTGATGGATGTAGACCCAGACACCAGGTGCTCACCATCAAAGCCTCACCTCCAGGCCTTGCTCCACAGGGGTGCCCCGGCGGCCCCCATCCAGGTAAGGGAAAACAAGTTTTAAAAAAAATGTCTCTCTTTGTATTTGAATCGTGCTTTGGTCGCTCAGCTCGGACCTGTTTGTTATAAGTGACCCAACTTGGCATCTAGGATCAATTGGATACACAAATCCCCCGATAGGGTGTTGGCTCAAGGAGTCAATTATAATTAAATTAATTTTAAATGATTTTATCTTTCATTTTGAATAAACTTTTTTTGTTTGTTTGTTGTTTGGGGTTTTTTCTTCATTTTTGTCGCTGATTTTTTCTTTGATACTTCGTTTTGAGCGGGGCAACGTTTTTTTCTCAGCTTCTGTAAGACCTGACCTATCAAAGAATAGCCAGAAAATTCAGATTTTTGGGAACTTAGATGTAACCCTTCTAACAAAATCCACAAAAATATTTTTGCTATATCATGTTTTTTATGATATTTTTTTGTATCACATTTTAATAGGCATTATGTAGATTATATGTGAAATGACAATTTGAAGAAAAATATATTTTAAACCTGCAGTATCAAATTTGATACAGACGATTTAATTGAAATATAAAGAATGATTTACTTAATAAATATGCATGTAGCAAATATGATACGAATGGCGTGATAGGGTTAAAAAACGGGGTACTTTAATTGCAAATCTAAATGCCTATTCTTACTCACTCCATTCGTTGCTTGTTTTGTGAGGTCGACATTCAGAAAGGAGTACAAAAAAGCCTATAAGACGCAATTGAATGAAATCTGCCCATTGTTTGCAGTTGTGTGACGTCAAATTGTAGCAGAAGCAGAAGTAGGTCAGTGTGCTATAGCACATGCATCAGGGCAGCTGCACAGTATCTCCAGCTGTGATTAAGTGTCACCCAGGCTGTGTCATTGCATCTATTAGGAAGGGTTAAACACTTAAGAACCGGATGTGCTTATGTCACTAGTAGAGGATCTTCTACGGAGGATTCACCAGGTCAGACAGATTAGACTTTGTTCTGAGATTTTGAGCTGGGGATGAATTGAAATGGAGTCATTCACACTGATTCGAAGTGAGATGCAAATGCAGATGGCCAGTCGAAGAGAGGCCCAACTCCACTTTTCATGATTACGAGCTGACCTAATTTCACCACCTCCATCCAATTCCGCATCACCGCACGACAGTATTTGGGCCAATGCAAATCAATACAAAATAAGTCGGTCATAAGAAAAAGATCTACGCTTGATCATAAGACTTGTAACGTGATGAGCAGAATTTGGACCCAGAACCACTTTAACTGAGCCATATTATCTTCTAATCTCCTCTGGACTGACATTTTGCATTGCCCTTTTTGAGCTTGTTGAATTATAGTCAATTTCTGGTTGGCGTTTCCCTGTGTGTATGCTGATTGAGCGTGTTCTGCTGTCTTACTTCCTCCTTTGTCCTGTTCAGCTGTCTCTAAATATTCCGTTCCCTTGTTTCAGTTCAATGTTTTGCAGTTCATTGTGGGTTTTTTCCCATGCTCCACATTTTTTTTCAGACATGTGCCACTGCTTTTAGCAGCTAGCCATGTTCAAACTGCAGAGCAGGTTTGATTTTTTTTTTTCTCAATGTGTCAAGTATCAGATTTTTTTTTTCATTTCAATAAAAACATCTCAGTAAGTACAATTCAGATTAAAAAAAAAAATTGACCCAGGCCTCTTTCGTATGCAAATATACATTTGATATGTATCAGAAGTGGTTGGCCCGTTGGTTGAATGGTTAGCACGTCGACCTCACGGTGCAGAGGTCGTGGGTTCGATCCCGGCTCCGGCCTTCCTGTGTGGAGTTTGCATGTTCTCCCCGTGCCTGCGTGGGTTTTCTCCGGGTACTCCGGTTTCCTCCCGCATTCCAAAAACATGCATGGCAGGCTGATTGAACACTTTTTGTCCCTGGGTGTGAGAGTGAGCGTGAATGGTTGTTCGTCTCTGTCTGCCCTGCGATTGGCTGGCAACCGTGTTAGGGTGCCCGAAGACAGCTGGGATAGGCTCCAGCACCCCCCGCGACCCTAGTGAGGATGAAGCGGTTGGGAAAATTAATGGATGGATGTATCAGAGGTGACTGCGGTTTGATTGCTCAGGTCGCACTTATCCGAACTTGATGTCAAACGGTAACGTATGTCACAATTGGTTAAAAACCCCCAAAAAACAGAAAAAATAGGCGAAAAGCAGTGGCACATGAAAAAGCATAACGCATTGGAAAAAAGATGCTTTCGAACTATCCGCATGGTACAACACACCCAGCGCATCACAGAGTGCCATGGCGCATCACTCATCAACACACCCAGTTTCTATTTTCAGCCGCATGTATAAAATACCTTGTCACCGTGCATGTGTACCAAGTTGTGTGTGTCCTCATTCCTTGGCGGTGGCTGGTTTCCACACTTTCTATGCTAGAGTGGTGCTAATGAATCATTGGCGCTTGAGTCAAAACGTCACCGCTCTTGTGCACACGCTGTTCTCAAACTTGATTATACTGACAAGTGGAGGCTTTTTGATTTAGGTGACACTTGTTGATCTTGGCCTGATGCCTGTGTTCTCAATTGGAAGCCTACATGAAGGATGGAGGGAAGGCGAGAGAGTGCCATAGAGTGTTTGTTAGCCAGAGAGTGTTTTGGAGTGGAGATGTGACCTAAATTAAAAAAAATACAATTAAGCTTCTATTTGAACATGTTGAATGGACAGATCACATGTTGAAACCTCGTTTATATTTTCAATTTGTATGTAAATGTGTACCCTTGTGAGCATAAAGGGCTAGAATAAATGAATGTCAATTTGTACATAATGTCCAACTTTGTACCAACGGGGTTGCACAAAGCAGTCGGTCACTGTTTCATTGTTGTTGCGCAAAGCCTGCTTTTGACAAGGCAAAGTAATTCTTGTGACGATGAATCTTTCAGTGCAGGAGAAGAAAGAGACATTCAGTCATTCAATTATTTTCCAGCTGTGTAAAATAAAGGAAAATAATTGACCATGACAAGAAAAGTTATTATTCTTTGAGTGTGTTGTACCCATGTGTTTCTATTCAATACACAAGCGGATGAATGAAAATTCTTACATATTTCATCCCACTCAGGATGAGGATGCTTTATGATAACTTCAGTTTGTTGAAAAGCTTCCCGAGAATGTGCGTGAGAGTCTTTATTATGAATGTATGCGGCATATCACTAATACCTCACACCTAGGGACAATTTCGAGTGTTCCGTTAACCTGCCATGCATGTTTTTGGAATGTGGGTGGGGACTGGAGTACCCAGGGAAAACCCACGCAGGCACGGGGAAAACATGCGGCCTCCACACAGGAAGGCCGAAGCCAGAATCAAAGCCTGCACCTCTACGCAGTGAGGTGGACGTGCTAACCAGTTGCCGTGCCATCCTCTCTTTAGTTATGTTTTCATTCATTTCTATATATCACGCTCCACAGAAAAGATGGAAAGATGACTAAAAATGTCTGTAATTTTGCCCAAAGTTACTTTTGTACTCTCAGTTCCAAGTGCAATAGCCATGTTAGTCAAGGAGGCTTTTATAATAGTGAATAGACAATGGTTATAAGTAGACAAGAGTCAAATAGACAATGGTCTGTGGTTTTCCTCTGCACAACGGTGCAACCTCTTCTTCCTGCTGGGATGAAATGACTCTTGGTCACAGTGACACAAAAAAATCACCATGATAGGGATAATGACAGCTAATTCATCAATTCTTTTTTAAAATATCTGATATGGGTTGAAATAATCTATTTCGGAATCTTCTGAACTTCTATTACCATGCCAGTACCATAGCTGTCTTGGGGGTCAACTTTATTTGCAACCCTCGTGAAGATATGAGGATTAGAAAAAGGATGGACGGATGGATGGATGAATTTGTTGGTGAAACATTAGTTTTTTACCCCTTTTTAACAATTTTGTCCCTTTCATTGTTCATTGTGCTTTTTTAAAACTCTCACGCTTCGCTTTGTGAGGTTACCGTCCTTCCTCTCATCATCCTGACATACATTTCTAAATTGATGACCTACATTCACTTTCTTGTTCTTCTATCACTGCCCAGTCCTCCCACTCTCTCTCTTGCTCTCTCTCTCTCTCTCTCTCTCACTCTTTCTCACCTCCACATGCTGTTGTCACCACTTTGTGGAAAGGTGTGCGTGGGCACATGCTTTCTAAGGCTTTCTGCGGATGAATGATAAATAGGTCACCGTTGCAGTTAATCTTCAGATATGAACATTTTCCTCCCCATCGTGAATCCATTTCTTATCAGGTTCTGTGTTTAGCCAGTCATCTTTCATTATGCCCCATGTCCTTCTCAACTGTCTTGTCCCCTCTGATTAATTCGAACATATTTTTAACATCATAACCGAACGACAGACCTGGACAAGGGAAAAAAGTGCACATACTGCGAAAGTAAAATAGAATTCCTGATTGGTCAATGTCAAACTTCAAATCTACACTTCAATCACATGTTGACCGTTTAATTTCAAATTCACTGTGATTGTATATCCAGGCAAAGTCATAACATCTCAGTCATCTCCAATACTTTTTGTTCTTCTACTTTCTTCCTTGCATAACTTTGCTGCTGTAAATTGGGGATTTCCCCATTGTGAGACGAATAAAGGTTTTCTTATTGTCATTCTTAAAATTTTTTTTCTGGACCTAGTTGTATGTGCTGTTTTCGTTTCTGTTCCAGTCGTTGTTTAACAAAATAAGGATGAAATTAATTTTTGTTCCCTCTGTTCTGCTCATCTGTACACACTCACGTTATTATACTATGCCGACTTGCTCCCAAAGTAGGTCACATTTTGTAGTTTGTGAGTTAATCAAATATTTCACAAAGACCGCGTTACTTTCTAATACTTTACCCTGTATTTGTGTAAGTATGAAAATTAAAGTGGAATCCTCCAAAGTGGAACACATTCCTGATTGACAAGTTATTCTCATTTGAGAACAACTAACTGTCGAAGCAATGTCTCAAGTAACATATTAACTGATAGGTGGATGAATGAATGGATTGATAGATCGATAAATTCTTCCTTGACAGGGCTCATAAACACATTCACACATTCCCAACAAAACATATTTTACACAATGAAAATGAATACATAAAAAAATAAATACATTACTAGTGCATGTTATAAAGTGCATGTTGAAAAGTGAAATAAGATACAAATACAAAGTGCATGAAAAATACGACTCACCATTGTCGCATATTATGCAGAAGTGGGCTTGGTGCATGGGGATCTCCCATTGAGATAAATTTGTATTTTAAGTAGGACTCCTGATACTGTCAAATGTAGCCTTCTTTTTCTTGACAGTCGTAAGCTCGTCTTCTGTCGCCTGCCTAGGGCCTTTACCCCTTCCCAAAGAAACTTTTGATGGATGTCACCAGCTGTTCGTCGATAATGATGGTTGATGGAGAGCTCAGGGTCGGGCGGGTCCAGTCGTTTGGTGTGCAGTTGTTTTTGAACCGGTTAACGTTATTAACTGTCATACTAGTTGAATAAGAGGATAACCAATTTTAAATCAAACTTAAAACAAAAGTACTCATCCGAGAAGATGCCTCACCAGACACTAATGAGAAAACGTGAAGGTGTTTGCAGATCGTTACCTGTCAGTGGGGTTTTATGGCTACAGCTTTATGAGTTGTACTGTACAGTATGTAATAGGACAATTACCATAAGAATACACCCTGAGATTTGTAGTTGTTCATGACATGACGTATGTTTTACAAAATGTTCTGATTTAATTGTAGTGCTCATGTTGTACTAATCACTCTTGTGTCATCGCCAAAAAATAAGAATACAAAGACAAGTAAATACACATGATGATGGTTGGAATGCCAATTGTTGTATTGAGGCATATTTTCCCAGATTTCTTTGGTTGTGCACAGACTCTAGAAAGGCAACTTCTCAGTCCTTCTTGAGCTTCTCACATGTACGCTCAGTTTACACTCGCTCAAAGAGCCCTTTGTTCCCCAGAGAGGTAAACTCTCAGTGAAAAACAGAAAACGTTATTAGAGTAGAGACAACTATGTCATGTTCACTTTTTTTAGATTGAATGTCAACATTATTCACTACCTCCACATAATTTCATTATCAAAACTAGGGTCAGTTGGAGTGGATGGCCGCAAAGCCTATCAATTTAATTTATATTCTGTTATCTTTCACTGCACTTTGACTTCGACTCTAAGGTTATATTCTGTTCTCATGGAAGTAACATTTTCTTGAGTGTTCTCTCTCCTGAATGAGTCTTCAAATATAATTCTGCAAACAGGGGGACATTCCCTGTGTAAAATTCCAGGTTCTGTGTCAAAATGTGACAATTAAAGGCACTGTGACAACATGCCAAATATAAATGATTCAAAAGCAAAAACCAACTATATAAAATGAGCCAAGCTCTTCTCTCACGTTTCAAACACAACGGCCGTATCCACTGAATTACCTCCTCGCTCGTCCGTCATTCTCTGTGTTACTTGCGCATACTGACGGCTGAAAAGGAGGAGGTCAAAAGCGGGCATGCCAGCAGACTATGCGAAGGGAAGAGGTCTTTTTAGATTGTGGGCATAGCGAGCTAGTTGCTGCCAATTGGCTGCTCTGTGGGAGCTTGTGTTGAAATCCTATATCTCCACAATTCAATACAGTGGTACCTCTACTTACGAACATGTATTTGCTACATATTTTGATATATTTTTTTTCCTGCTTTAGAATTCCAACATTTATGTCAGAATTTTGGGAAAGCGTTTGGAACGGATTAGGGCCGCGCGATTTGCTAATGTTTGCCTTGACATTTTCTAAGGATTGTTAAACGGCGACAAAAGCAAACGTCCTTGGATCAGTTCTTTACAAAATACCAGCCAAAAACACTTCTGAGAGAGAACATAAACTAAAGAAGGGCAAAAAACGGGGTCAAAAGTTAAATGACCATTATCTTTATTCCTTACTCTATTCTTTGTTTTTTACATTATGCACAACTCTCATTTATTGTGCGACAATTTAATTGTTACATTTATTTGCCATATTTTGATTTTTTTTTTTGCTTTAGAAAACATTTATGTCAGAATTTTGGGAATTTGGAACGGATTAGGGCATTTACATGGAAAACACGTCTCTACTGGCAACATTTTCTAGTTAAGGCATTTCTTCCAGAACCAATTAATTTAATAAGTAATACCTCGACTTACTGTACTATGTACTATGAGAATAACTATTTTGTTGCTCAGCATCCAAAATTGAGGGGTTGTATTGTACACAAGTGCACCAAACTTACTTAAATGTGACTCATTGTATGGCATATCTAGACATTTGTGTTATAAATGTATGCATGATAATGTGGTGGTAGTTTTTTTGAATGATGCTTTCATCAATGGATGTGTAAAAAAATTGGGCATGACTCATCACAAGTCTATGTTTGCCTATTCTTCTTTTCCAAAGTTCTCTAAATGTGTCAGATTGTGCTCATAACTCCTGTGCACAGACCCATTCAAGTTACCAAACAGATCACTTAGATTTAGCTGAGGGTCATTCGAAAATGTTCCGGCGAAGCTCTTCTTTTCTTCATTTGGATGCGCACACGGAGTCATTTTTGAGTTTTAATCTTCCTTTCCGGTACATGCAGTTCTACGTTCTTTTCATCCTCTTTTCGGGGACATCCAATTCTTTTTAATGTTACTCATTCTCAGGCTGATGCTGTTCTTCATCGAATCTGTCCATCGCTTTGCAAAATGATTTTCGACCCTCGGAAATGGTGTCTAGCATAAAAGCTGCATGAGTGATTTGCTATGGTAACTACTGACAGGGGAGGGGAAAAGCTGAAAGTCTATTTTAGTTTATCTGGTAGCTTTCAACATACTTGACACAAATATGACTTCATTGATGCCTTTTATTCTTTTTTTGAATCCTTGTCTTTTGCTGGAAGGTGTCACTCAGCCAGTGTCAGATATTTCTTTCTAGATTAGTTCAACGTTTTTGAATAATTTGCTGTTAATGAAGGATCCTTCAGAAAACACAACCCCTAAAATGCAAATTGTCCAAAGGTCAGAGCAGAACAGGCTTTGCCCAGAAATCTGGAACTTGTCTCGTTGTGGCTCCGCTGAATTTGATGTTCTTTTGACAAACAATTAATGCAGTCAAACACAACTAAATGCAAGACTTAACTGATTGTTCTCAAAAACAAATATTACAGTCTACTACTGACAGATTAGAGATTCAACTTTAGATTTCCACTTGTCCATTTGTGATTGTTCAATGTTTCCTTTCTCCAAGGTCAGGAAATAAGAGGTTTAAAAATGGGTCAGTATTTTTTTTTTTTCAAGCAATTTTGTTTTCGCCAGCAAATGTTTCCCAGCACGTGAGCTGCAAGATTGCTTTGAAAAGTCAAGGCTGTAGTCAAAGTCAGCAGTTGGGTGATTTCGTGTCAAAGGGTTCAGTGTTTTGAACTCTGCTTCTATTGTTTGGGACCAATTGTCAGGAGTGGGTGATTTTAAGACGGAACGATGAAGTTACATGTTAACAAAGGATGTGTTTTAAAATAAAATAAAAAGATGCTTTTTCACGTGATTCACTGCAAGCACACTGAGAAAAGAGGATCTCAGGGAAACATTATTCAACACTGAGACGAGAGAGTCTCCAACTGACCTATTATTTGCCTTGGAGCATGCGTCAGAAATCTGTCTCGACCCCTTCAGCCCACCCCTAACAATTTATTCACGTATTCATTTAAGTAAAAAAATAAAATAAAATACACCTTTTTTCAGTTCACAAGTAGCCATTCTGTTCCAATACAATTCCTGTTTATGTATTTGTGCCTTAGTTGTACCCCATGTATGCTTGTGAGGGCAACTAGAAGCCGGATGAGTGTTTCAGTTACTTGCGCACAAAGGGCGCATTCGGTAATAATCACAGAGCGGGCACTGGTTCACTGAGACTATTTATAAACGTAGAGCGTTGCTGAAATTTGTCATTCGGCGATTCAGAGTGCACCAAAATTGGCGTTGGGCATTGAATGTTTGAGCTAAGAGAATTAATAGCACGCCAATCCTGATTGAGTGTTGTTACTGCAAATGCAATTCCAGTCAAACCTTGGTTTTCGTCCATAATCCGTTCCAGAAGGCTGTTCGAAAACCGAAATTGTTCGAAAACCGAAACCACGTTCTTTTTAAAATAAAAATGTTTACTGAACACGTCTGCTCACAATGGAAAGCAACACAAGGAAGCGTCACTTCCTCGTGTAAGGAAGGCGAGAGGAGTCAAATGGTGCATTCAAGTGCGCTCAGTTTGTTCGAGAACCGAAATTTTTTCGTCTTCCGAGGCATAAAAAAATCGACATTTTTGGTCGAAAACCAAATTGGTCGAGAACCGAGATGTTCGAAAACCGAGGTTTGACTGTATCAGTATTGTTCTTGTCATTAAGCCAGGTCCAATGATTTTTGCTCACAGGCTTGAAGTTGGAAACGACAGTAGAGATGAGAGGGAAAGCAAGAGCAAGATTGGCTTTTAAATCTTGGGATCAAGAGTCTGGAGTCTAAGCAGACATCTTGGAAAAGTCAACATGTAGGTCTTAGGAGTCTTCATCATATTTTTATGAGTTCAGCCTGACCTCATTGTGCAGGGATAGCGACACCCTGACCTGATAATTCATGAAGCTGCTGCTTTTGGTTTAATATGACAGTGAGGGAACGGTGGGAAACTATTTTGGCTTGCTGTCTGGTCTTTGGCTCCTTGTCCCACTGAAATTTGTCTCACAAAGCCCGCGACAAAAATGAGTTTGACACCCCCGCAATAAAGTAACACAAAAATATATATGTAAAATGAGTTAACATATGGGGCGGCCGGTAGTCCCGTGGTTAGCACGTCGGCTCCAGTGCTGAGTCCGGGTTCATCACCCGGCCTTGTGTGGATTTGCGTTCTCCCCGGGCCTGCGTGGGTTTTCTCCGGGTGCTCCGGTTTCCTCCCAGTTCCAAAAACATGTGGAGGGATTTGCACTGTCCCAAACACACTGGCAACCAATTCAGGGGTCCCCCGCCTACTGCCGAATGGATAGGCTCCGGCACCCCCCGCGACCCTGTGGGATAAAGCTTCGGAAAATGGATATGGGGTACCGGATGGTGTCCCCCGCCTAATGCCCGGAGACGGCTGAGGTTTTTGGAAGATGAATGAATGAGTTAACATATGGACCTCTACAACTTATCGGTGGAGGGATTTGTGCCCCAAACACACCGAAATCTTGTTGGTTATGGGGTACCGCATTGAGGTTTTTGGTCCAGCAGAGTTGGTCCATTGCCAGTCGGATTCATTTTCAGTGAGGCTTGGACTCTGCCAATGCTGTTCTATGTCCCCGATTCAGTTGGCTTCATCAAGCCGCGACCTTGGAGAGTTTCGCAGCCAAAAGTAAAGCAGTTGAGATGAGAATCAGCACCACCAAATCTGAGTCCTTGGGATTCAGTCAGAAAAGGTTCATGAAGGGAAAGAATTTGCGATAAATCAGGAAACGGCCAACTCTAACCACCAGAATGCCTGTTATCAGATTTCCAAAGATGTCGGCATCTCCAACATCTTCGACAGAAAGAATCGCTAGCCCATAGTCTATCCTTGCCACAAATGTTCTGTCACAACGGGCAGGTTCACCTATGTCCGATCTTTGGATCGCACAAATTCGGTCGATTGCATCGAGAGATCAGCTGATCAATTCCATTATTTTCAGATTTCTAAGGGAAATGCAGTGAGAGGCTCTGGTTCATCGAGGCACACAAGATTGAAGTCAGCATTCCAGAGGAGATAAGGCAGGGAGAGAGCAGGGGAAAAAAACGTCCGCCTTTGGTGAGCTCCAGAAGAAGAAATCTGAACATGATACCTCCAGTATGTTTCCTTTTGAGCAGGGCTGTAGTCAAATTCCACGTTTATGGAGTCCAAGTCAAGTGCGAGTCACAAAGGTCCTACTTAAAATCAAGTCCATGTCTCAAAAGTCCGAGTCCAAGTCAAATACGAGTCCAGAAGGTCCGAGTCCAAGTCCAGATGAGATCAAGAGTAAACCTTAAGACCGAAAAATACTATTTTCATGACCACAAAATGAGAGAAATGTCATTATACTCGACAGTAGTCTTAGACGGCATGTAACAATTTCACTTGTTTTCTGAGTTTGGTCATGTGACATTCGCAAGCTGATTGGTCGTTACCTGACCCCTGAGCAAGTGTGATGTCATTTTCAGTCGACACCAAGTGGTAGAATGGCCGCCCCCTGAGATGGATTTTGCTGGTTAATTCATTTTCCACAAACGTAACATTAATCAGCATAGAGTTTTCAAACTTGTGGGGTTGCATAGAATATATTATTGTATATATATATGTATACAGGAACATTTTTGAGTTGACCTTCCCTTTAAGGTTGCAAATCAAGTTAGAATGTGAAAAAGGGAAAAATAAACCCTCACATTTCTTTATTTCACCTCTTTCATATATCGATGGGACAGCATAAGGCATGCATGTGTTTTTGTTGCTCAATCTGTAAATGAATATTCCTTACACTATTTAAAGTGAAATAAAAAATATTTTAAATGCCATGAATTGAATTGAAAAGATGCATTATTACAACAGGGAAGTTATTTGCAAATCTAAACCTTTCATCCATTTAACAAACAAGAGAATAACACAGCTAAAATATTGTGTTGAATTTACTCCTTTTTTGGGGGGGTCAATTCGATGTATAATCTACTGGATCCAAATGATTTCAATGTGTCCAACCACCTCACAAAAAAAACAAAAACAAACAAACAAAAAAGCCAGTAAGGTTAATTTTATTTCCTCACTTTTGTTCTATTACACCAGTGTGATGTTCCCTGGTGGTGACGTGGAAATCTGTGAAACTAACGGCTTTGTCACTCTCTAGTTTGAGTTAGAAAAATAAGATTAGGAGGATAAATTTAGCCTCAATGCTTAAAAATAACCTGCTGCAAGTAAAACAATGAGAGTGGAAAAACAAACACTCGGCGGGTTAGTGCCAGGAAGAGCATTCTGGAGGTGTCTTGACAAAGAAGAATGACTGGAGGTGAAGTATTATGGGCATTTATTTATTTATTTTCGTACCTTTATGAACTGTGGCTCCTGGGGTATTGCTTCTCAAGGGCTTGGAATGCTGCCAACTTGGTTGATAGAGAACAACAAACAAAAAAAAAGATGCAGTCAAACCTTGGTTTTCGTACTTAATCCGTTCCAGAGGACTGTTCGGAAACCGAATTGTTCGGAAACCGAAACCATGTTTCCCATTGAAATCAATGTAAAATGTTTTAATCCGTTCCAAGTCAAGAAAAACAACTTTTTTAAAGCACTTTTTTTTACAATTTCACACCGTAAACTGTACAAATGTAATAGGAGAGCAGGTAATATGTAAAATACTGTACAAACAAACTGTAATATCCTTTCAAAATAAAGTATATTACAGTTTGTTTGTATATTTTAACATTAACATAGTAACATAAAAATTTAAGGAACATCTCTCTCTCTCTCTCTCTATCTGTCGTGGGGCGTGCGCCTATCCCAGCTGTCAGCAGGCAGTAGGCGGGGCATTTCGGCATCCCAAACTTCTTCGCCAACACAGACACACGCACACCTGACTCATATTTCGCGATCAAATCTTTCTTAAATTCTATATTTTTGCGCACTATTTTCCTCTTTTCTTCACCAGGTTCACCACTTCCACTTGCTTTCTTTGGTGCCATGATTAGGGGCTGATACACCATGCAAAAATAACAGTCCAATATTACGTAGTCACCAAACACGGCTGCTTTTTAAAAAAAAATTCTTAATCGAACAATACAAACTCGTCTGCTCACAAGCTGTTTCTGTGTGATTATTGCATAATAATGAGACACCGGACACCAGAGTGTTCATTATGTGCCACTGCATTGAAAACGGATGGCCGTAAACAAACGCACGCACTCCCCCCGTGCTGCTAGGGCGAACCATTATGAAAAGAGGGGGATTTCACTCAACCTAACAGAAGCGTCTCACCAACGAGGATCCCCACAACCGAGGTCACAGAACGATTACTGTTCGGCCATATCGAATATCCATCCATCCATTTTCTGATCCCCACGAGGGTCGTGAGCGTGCTTGAGCCTATCCCAGCCATCTTCGGGCAGTAGACAGGGTACACCCTGAATTGGATGCCTGCCAATCACAGGGCACACATAGACAAACAACCATCCGTGCTCCCAATCACACCTAATGACAGTTTTAGAGTGTTCAATTAACCTACCATGCGTGTTTTAGGAACATCAAAGGAATCCGGCGTACCCGCAGAAAACCCACACAGGCACGGGGAGAACATGCAAACTCCACACAGGATGGCAGGAACCCAGAATCGAACCGAACACTTCTGCATTGTGAGGCGGACGTGCTCTTAAGAAACATCTTTTTTCGATTCAGGAATACAATTTGCATCCTTTTTTTTCTCAATCCCAGGAGGCTACAAAACAAGGCCCACAAAAGCAGTGGTGTAATGACAGAAAGCCCTTCATGTTCCAAGTAGAGAAGAATGCACTGGGGAGAGGAGAAGAGGTCAGAAGAATGCTCCACGGATGCGTAAACATTCACTGGGAACTCATCCCTCAAAGCCTCTCCGCAAATAGAGGCAATGTAATGCAAGTGTCAGTTTCAGGACAGCGGTTGAGGTGATAGCATTGCTTGCTCATCTTGTAAATGAATATTCCCTAAAAATGGGGCACTGCTGAGTAAACAGCATGCATCAAACCCACAACGGGATTTTTGCCCGTCACCAAAAATAGAATCCAACATGACATCGGTTTGAAGTTTTTATCTTTTGAAATGTACGGTCAATTGAAGAAACACAAAACCGTACCTGTCTAGGAGAAATGTTAGTTCCATGTTGTTTCTGAATCCTCAGTTGCATGACGACTCTTTGGTCTGCTTCTGTTTTCTCGTCTTATGCCCAGTGGTTGGAAAACAAGGGATGATCTTTTTTTTTTTTGTGGTGGATATTCTGTCCCAGTTTCAGCAAAGCCCCAAATTCTTGAGAATTAAAACTTAATTGCTGTTAAAAAATGACATACAGTACTTGAATTACTATGCTCTACTATCATTATATCAGTGGCATGGGAAAAAAAAAGAGCATTAATGATGCCATACTGATCGTGATAGTTTCTGAGGGAATATATCGCCATCGGTACAAGACAGGGCAACATTTTTTTTCTTTTTTTTTTCCTTTTAGATGATTTTACTCGCGCCTCTGTCAGGTCACGTTGGCTTTTTTTTAGGAAGAATTTCAAAAAGTGTTTTATTTTTTATTATTATTGCAAACTCCCCTTTTGACAGCACATAGATGAGAATATGAAAGACAATTTATGATTAAAAATTCCAAATTGCCATCAAGTTGACTGAAACGGTTATCATTGAACAGCCAATACATGCACAGTAAATGTGTAGTTCACATTTGATTCGTCTCTTGGCGCCACCGTCAGAACCACAAAGGTTTCATACTACTGTATTGGCATGAGTAAGCATTGTCTAGATTGCAGATAGAATACATGTATTAGGGAAGTATTACTGCTTGAACGCATTTTAAACAAAAGGCGGTTGGTCTCCACCGGTCTAAGCCACTGGCTTGTTTTCTCAACAATAAGAAAGCTAAGCCTTCAGAGGCAACATTTGCATGAGCCTTTGAACAGACAAAATCACATAAGCAGCGTTTCTAATCGGCTCATTCACACTGAATGGCGCATTTGAATTCAGACAACAAGCATCGTGTTTGGGTTACATAAACCCAAATTCAACACGCTTGTGATATAACAAATTAAACACTCGCTTTTTTTTTTCCGACAAGACAAGATAGAGTAAATACACTGCCTTATATTTTTTAAATAAAGGCAAGTGCAGCAAAGCTCATACGACTCTCATCTTCTTGAACAATACCAGAGTCGGCAGAAAGGTGATGGGTAGCTTTTGTCGGTGAATAAATAATACAAACCAGTGTTTTTTCCTGTCAGCTGTCTTTTTCTCACATGCTTTCCAAATATTTCCCAGTGAGAAAAGAATAAAAAGTCCCGCGAGAGCCATTCTGAAATGTGGTTGTATTGCTAAAGCGGCCTAATATAAGTGTAAATGATATACTTGTTGTGTATGAAGCAACTCCTTTCCAAGAAGGGCCTGTCTATTTGAAAACAAGGAGAAAACCGCTGTGATACAAGTGTGCCTTTATGAAAGCTGTACAGTATGTCCACATGTTAGATGTTCATGTGGTGTTCAAGGATATATCTGATTCATTTATCACAATAAAACATTAATCAAACTGATTTAAAAACGTGACAATGAATACAAAGTTTTCAGTGTGTCCTCATTCTTGTTTGACTGATTTTTTCCATTCACCAGAGACTTGACAGACTTTGCCAACAATGCAAACTCATATGTGAAGGTTGAAAGGCTTTTCGGTCTTACAAAGAGGTTTTCGTCCGTTTTCTTTCACAGTGTGTGATGCTTGACGAAAGATAGAAAGAGAGGGCGGTGCGATTAGCAGCTCACGTGTGATTGTCAGCCGCCGGATGGTGCGGGGTTATTTCGGCCGCAAGTGAGGATGCAGGATTGCAGAAGTGAACGAGGAGTGGTTGGAAGATTTTAGCAATGGGTCAGTGAGTTTGGGGTGAGGTATTCAATGCAAGTACACTTTAGCCACTTTTGCAAAACAACAAGAAAATGATATGTTAATAATGTTCTGCTTTGGGATGTGACGTACAGTATTACAGAGCCGTGCCCTACCAGATTCATACATGGTGCTGTTTTTTTTGCTTCTAATATGCAAGGCGTTCCAAAAAATGACATCACTTCGCAGTCTACAATATAATGTTAAATTCAAAGACCCAGTAAAGTGTAATCAGAGATTTGTTTCTCAATGAATTCTCCTGGTTTGATGATGCAGTCAAACCTCAGTTTTCATCCATAATCCGTTCCAGAAGGCTGTTCGAAAACCGAAATTGTGCGAAAACCGAAACCACGCTCTTTTTAAAATAAAAATGTTTACTGAACACGTCTGCTCACAATGGAAAACAACACGAGGAAGTGTCACTTCCTCGTCTACCCGAGGAAGCGTCACTTCCTTGTGTAAGGAAGGCGAGAGGAGTCAAATGGTGCATTCAAGTGCGCTCAGTTTGTTCGAGAACCGAAATTTGTTCGTCATCCAAGGCACACCAGAGTGTCCATTATGTGCCACTGCATTGAAAAATGCCGGCCGTAAACAAACGCACGCACCCCGCCCCCCCTCCACTCTCCCCCGTGCTGCTAGGACAAACCATTCTGAAAAGAGGGGGATTTTACTCGGCCTAACAGAAGCGTCTCACCAAACACGTCTGCTTTTTTTTTTTTACTGAACAATACAAACTCATCTGCTCACAATGGACGCTACACTAGGAAGCGTTTCACCAAATGCGTCTGCTTTTTAAAAAAATCTATTGAACAATACAAAAACGTCTGCTCACAATGGTCGCTTCCTGTGTAGCGCCGCGACACGAGGGAGCGCCGCGACACGAGGTAGCGAGGCCGAGAGGAGTGAAGTGACTCATTCAAGTGCGCTCAGTTAGTTCGAGAACCGAAATTTGTTCGTCATCCGAGGCATAAAAAACTCGAAATTTTAGTTCGAAAACCGAATTGTACGAGAACCGAGACGTCCGAAAACCGAGGTTTGACTGTATATTATTTCTATAACACTGAAGAACATTGAACTTTAACGTTTTGGAATGCACAATCAATTAAAAATACAAAAGCTCCTTGCTTCTGAATCCCCTCAGCTACTGAGGTCCCTTCGCTCGGCAAGTCTTGCCCACTTTTTAACCAACAAGGGATGGGCATTTTTTTTTTCCCCCAGAGGTGGATATTCCAAAATTGTCAGCAAAGCACTGGAACGCCAAGATGACAGGGTTTGTCAGTGACCGCAGTGTGACAGCGAGTGATTCATAACTTGTCGATCACACCGTCTGTCACTGGCGTTCTCTGTGCAGTAAGGAACTCAAGTCCCAAATTGTCTTTGCAACTCTAAATTTGGTAATCTGATTAATGTTGCATTTGGGGAATAAGAATTGGGCAGATTAATCCACTTGTTTTCATCCATCTCAGGGAACTGACGTTTTATTCTGCACCGCCCCCTGCTGTCGACTGGAATTGACGTCAAACGAGCCACGACTCACATCTCTTCTGTGTTTGGTCACATGACGTTCACAAAGCGACTCATTTCGGTCTCAAGCTGGTGATGTTTTCTCTCAAAATGGTGCGGCTCATATTAATGAATTATTGCATTTAATTCTTGAAGTTAACCGCTGCATATTAAAACTTGTCATGTACTTCTCAGGGATTCGCCTGCAGATATACAGAGTGCCTGGGGAGGTGAGTCTCTCGACACTTAAACATAGCGGGCTTTGCAGTGTATCTTCTGTTGCTTGTTCTTTATTTTATTGAGCTGCCAGCACAAAAATAGGTGAACCAATTTTGTCTCTATGCTCCCACTATACCGCAGTTCCATTTTCAGTCTTTTGTCACCCCAATTTTTCTCTTTGCACCAGTGCTCTCTGATATGCGGTGGGATCACAAAAATCCCACATAAAACACAAAACACAACTTATGTTATACAGTACCTATGTGGAATATTTCATTATTTCTTATTTACACTATGAATACTCAAAAACTTAATGTGAAGTTCCAGATTTCATCAAAAGTTGTCAAATAGGTTGATTGAAGCACGGTTGTATGAGATGGACCTTTCTCAGCTAACAGTAGTTCATTAAGTTTCATCATCGGTCTCGAATAAGGCCGGAAAAATGGCACTATCGAGGGTCCATTCGTCTATTTGCAGTTGGGATGGAAAGCAATGTCTTATGAAAGGCTTTCGGTCTGTGTTTTGACCTACATTTGCCGTGACATTCATCTCGCTGATGGAAAAATGATGGCTGAAATGAGCGGTCATAAGGCACGTGTACCAGCGAGGATCAGGTGCCTCAGACGAGGACACATGCGGCGGCTGTACTGTTACTCTGTGTCCTCATTGCGCTGTGGTTATGTTGACATTCACCTAGTGTTAACTCTCACTTGCGTGATGGGCAGATGACTTGATTAATTAAATGGTGTCCTAAAAGCAATAAAGTTGAGGTGCTAACATGATCAAAGTTGGGAAAGTGGGGCATCCCAATTTTAATTCTGTAGCTGTGTCATTTGAGCCCAAGTAAACCTGTCTGCTGACCCCGCTGTTGTGACTTAAACTGGACATGCTTACCTAGAATGCTGTCAAGAAAATCAGGTTAACACGCTGTGATGGGAACAGCAGTGAACATCGCCCATTAGATTTTCTTCCTATTTGTCACAGTATTATCCAGCCAATTTCTATAGTGCTTGTCCTCAGTGGGGTCATGTTTGAATTGGAACTTTTGTTGTTGTTTTTTGGCAAATTTATTGCAAATCAGAAAAAAAGTAATAATTCAATCAAATATGAAAGTTTCCAACAACAAAATGTGGAAATTCTTCTCTGATCTTGTGTAGTTTTAATACCTTGTAATGCATTGAATCATTCTCAGTGGCACGGGTATCACTAGTATGCGGGTTATCGGTAGAGAAAGAGTCACCGTGTACAGAGGGTCTCCGTCAATTACTCGCGGCGGCGAAGGCGAGATGGGAGATCGAGCCAGAGGACTGGATGCAACTGGCTTGAGCAAGGCTACGTGGAAAACCGGATGAACTTTCATGGTGGGGGGTAGCCGGATCTTAACGGAAACTGGATTTATGATGGCTTCCACCACGAACGGTCCGGTGAACCTTGGTCCCAATTTCCTCGAGGTGCCAGCCAGATGAAGATCCTGGGTTGAGAGCCACAGCCCTGCCCCATGCGATAGTCCAGACGTCGTCGTCGGTCCGCTATCCTCTGATTACCTGTTGTCGTCTGAGACAGGGCAGCCCTGGTCTCCCTCCAGATCTTGTGGGCCCCCGCCGCAAGTGGAGCTGGACAGATGGAATTTCGACTAGCCTCTCCTGCGACATTGATCAGTGGTTGCTGATACCCAAAGTGTCATGAATGGGGACCACCCCGTGGCTGACAAGATGAGGGTGTGATAAGCGTACTCTACCCAGGGCCGATGGGTGGCCCATGACGTAGACTGATGAAGGCAAACACAGCGGAGTGCAGTGTCCAAGTCCTGGTTCTTTCTTTCTGTTTGTCCGTTGGTTTGTGGGTGATATCCAGAAGACCAGACTCGCAGTGGCTCCCGGGGCTCGATAAAAGCACCTCCACACCTGGGAAACGAATTGAGGACCCCGGTCTTAGACAATGCCCACCGGGATCCCATGGATGCGGGAAACGTGGTAAATAAACATATTGACAGTTTCTAAGTTGGAAGGAAGTTTGGAAAGAGCGATGACATGAGCGGACATGGAGGAACGGTCAACAATGCTAAGTATTATGGACTCGTCTCGTGAATATGGAAGACCAGTTATGAAGTCCTTTGAGACGTGGGACCATGGTCGAGGTGGAGGTCGTAACAGTCGCAGCACACCAGCCAGTGGTTGGTGAGAAGACTTCCCACAGGCACAGGCGGAGCACGCTTTGACGAAGTCCTCGACGTCCTCCCGAAGCTCCAGCCACCAAAATCTTTGTGCAATTACTTGCATAGTTCTGTTTATTCCCGGATGGCATGCCACCTTGGATGTGTGCCCCCATTGAAGAACTTCTGGGTACAGGTGAATGGGTGCAAAAAGTCACATAAAGGGGCATACATCTAGGACTTTGGTTCTTTCATGCGCCTCGACCTCCCCCCGTAACATTCCCATGAAGTACTGATCTGGAATTATATATACCGGGTCGTTCTCTAACACCCACGTCGCAGTTGGACTCTGCTGGGGTGAGTCCAAAGAAGAGAAAGAGAAAGAAGAAAGCGCCGGGGAGGAGTTTTTGTTCAACCGGAGAGCCCTTGGACAATACCGTCCCCACTCCTGCTCGAGGTACACAAGAACAAAACATGACATCAACAATCAAACCTCTGTCTTGTTTTGGATTAACTCATGTAGCCCAACTATGGAACAGTATTTAAATTTTGGTCATTATTGTGGTAGTTGGAGAGGATTTTATTAGGTGGTATTTGACGTGAAAAGTTTGAGAACAACTAAATTAAGAAACATTTCAAGACATTCGGCACCTTGACCGAGATCTTCATTCGCACATTTTACTATTGAGCTTGTATTTTGCTGTGCTGCTGGATTCCTCATTTAGCTCCGTGAAAGTGTCAAAACATCAGACATTGCGCTTAGTATGCGAGTCAAAATAAACATCAGTGAGTCATGTTACATATGCCTACATTCCAGCGTGCGCGATGAGCCGCTCCGCAGATGTTTCCTCTCTCTGTTGTTGTTGTTCTCAAATGTGCACCCAAGGGTCTCCCCGTCACAGTTAGATTTGCTGTGAAGAATACTTTAAAAGGAGCGTGGCCCGGACTGCACACATCTCCTTGAAACTGTTACACTAATTATAAACGTGGTCATTTTTTGGCACTGGGAGGAAGTGACAATCAACACCTTGTTACACAAAAGCAGCTGTACAAGGAAGTGTATTTGGAAAATGGTTGCAGTTCATATTCACGTCATGTCCTTTTACATGCTTGGATACAGCTGCATTTTTATGAGGAAAAATGTTAGGGGACAAATCACGATGGGAAAGCTATAGTGCTCATACAATACTATACTGCACACAGATGCGTTTCACTACAGTCAAATATTGTAGAAACGTTTATTTCATTCAATCATATTTGTAATATAAATATATTTTTGTTCAGAGGGACAATTCTAACCTCATTTGGATTGTTTCTTATGAAGCATTTCTGGATATAATCATCAAAATTCTAATACATATATTTTCTATTCTACTGACGTGTCTCCCAATGAGGAAGCAAAGTCTGGGGTTTGAAGTGTCTTGGGTCTCCCTTAGAAATAGGGTGAGATGGGTGGTCGTTGAGTTAGGGGGCTCAGAGTAGAGCCACTGCTCCTCTGCATTGAGTGGAGCCATTTGAATTGGCTCCGGCATTTGATAAGGAGGCGGCCCGGTAGTCCAGTGGTTAGCACGTCGACTTCACAGTGCAGAGGTACCGGGTTCGATTCCAGCTCCGGCCTCCCTGTGTGGAGTTTGGATGTTCTCCCCGGGCCTGCGTACTCCGGTTTCCTCCCACATTTCAAAAACATGCATAGGCTGATTGAACACTCCAAATTGTCCCTAGGTGTGAGTGTGAGAGCGAATGTTCGTTTCTGTGTGCCCTGCGATTGGCTGGCAACCAGGGTGTCCCCCGCCTACTGCCCGAAGACAGCTGGGATAGGCTCCAGCACCCCCCGCGACCCTAGTGAGGATCAAGCGGTTCGGAAGATGAATGACCTCCTGGATACCTCCTCAGTGAGGTGTTACGGGTACATCCCACCCAGAACCTTGGCCTGCTTTTTATTTCTGAATACTTCTTGTGCACCTTTTCACACAAGAATTAACGTCCCTGCTTTGACTGAGTACACGCATAAGGATTTTTTGGAATCTTAAAAGATTATTTGTCTTTGGCAGACCTTACACATAGCGATAAAAAAGGACATGCCGCCCTTTTTCTGAGTTTTTCTTCTTCAGAAATATCACGTGCGTGGAGGCGTACAGCGTACCGAAAGGTCTCGTGCCATTTCTAACAAGGATGAATGTACACCTGTCTCTGTGGGTATTTCTAGACTCCCTGAATGATTTTCTCCCGGAGCACTTCGAAGAATGTCTAATAATAAACACGGTGTTTGAGTAATGACTTTGTAAACGGGGTCACGAATAATGGACACAAAGGTCCTCCGTTCTCATGCCAAAGATGTGCTAGCCTATTATGTGCACTTATTTTGTGCAACATTCTGTTGTAGGACAGACAACATGCGCAGGGGCAATGTGTTGTTTCGGGGTGGACACGTTTGTCAACTCAGTAGGAGGTGAAAGAATCCATTAAGTGCTCGTCAGAGGAATTCTCAGTAGTGTGAACACGTGGGACAATATTGAGCGACTCCCTGAATGACTGTCACACTCAGGGACATGTTTTGTTCACACACCTGTAGTGAGTCAGGCAAACTTTATTTGTCAGTAGACAATTCGTTGCTGAAGATTTGTCATTGTGTAAGACAGACGGAAATAGTGTTCTGCTCACTTGCATATTTGTTTGTGATAAAGGAGAATCACGTTCAAATGTGTGGATCCCATGTTGTCAGTTCTGTTTAGAGCAGTGGTTCTTAACCTTGTTAGAGGTACCGAAGCCAACCAGTTCATATGCACATTCACCGAAACCTTCATTAGTGAAAAATAAAAATAAGAGTTGTTTTTTTTTTACAAATATGCATTTATTAAAACAGAAGAAACTTAAATAAAATTTCAAGTTCACATAAGTATACGTTTTTTTTAATTGTGCCCAAAATGAACCAGACAGTCAGGGCCAAGCGGGCGTGTCATAACTAATTGACATGTTGAGTCGGGTGTGTCTTACTAAACCTCCATGGCAGAGGCTCCGTCGAACCCCTGAGACCGATTCACCGAACCCCAAGGGTTCGATCGAACCCAGGTCAAGAACCACTGGTTTAGAGTATTTTTAAATGTGCTAGGCTCAAGCTTATCCACGAACCCCAGTGAGGACAAGCACTATCGAAAATGAATGGACATTTGTATTTCATACCTGTCAACCTCGGCTAATAGCTGCCCTTATAAATGATTACGATTCCCCCTACAAAGCAACAAAAACCCGTGCAACGGCTTACCACGCATGCGTACATCATGCTTTACCAATCGACCGTACGCAGCGATGAAAAAAAATATACGATTGAGGATTACTTTTGCTGGTTTGCCGTGACAATAGTAGCGATCGACGACGGCATTGTCGTTGGCTACCAGCAGGTGAGACGATCTGGATTTGAGCCAAAATGGTCTTTGTGAGATCGGTTCACAATTGTTTTTTTTTTCCCGTATAAAAGGTGTAATACGGCGTACATAATTAGAAATGATAAAAAAAACTTGTAAAATACAAGTTGACAGGAATGGTATTTTTTTTTTTTTCAATTCTTTTTTTATTATGCATTCACAGGTCCATACAGTCAATGAGAACAAAGCATACAATTATTTTGCACAACTGCTCTAACACTAGAGTAACTTAATTTAAAATGACCAGGACTGAATAAGCCATACATAACAATAATGAGTATAACTATATCACATTTTTTATTTTTTATTTTTTTATACAATAATCAAATGTAAAAAAACAACAGCAACAACAAAAAACCAACAGCAACAAACAAACAAACAAACAAAAACGTAGTGGGGTAAACTTCTGACTCATTACGCTTTCTATTATAGGAAATCTAAAATACAGACTCAAATAAAAGAGTAGAAAGAGTAGAGGGGGGCCACAGAAGTCAACTCTAAACAAATGATGGTCGCATTGGCGTAATATACTTTATCCATCTTTCCCATCTATTCCAAAAAGTTTCCTGTTTCAATCTCAAAGTAAATGTAATCCTCTCCATTTTAAACATATCGTAGATTATGTCGATCCATTCTTCAACCGTAGGTTTTTCTGGTTTTAACCACTTTCTCGTAATGGCTTTTCTGCCAGCGGCAGTTAGGATCTGAAATAAATATTTAACATTATTAGAAACATTTTCTGATTCAATGGCCCCGAAGTATAACGACTCAAATTTAAATTGGATGTCACTCTGAAAAACACTCTGGAGAACCCTCTGTACCTCCCTCCAAAACGGCACCAATGATGTACAGCTCCAAAATATATGAAAATGGTTTGCTTCAAGGCAACCACATTGCCGCCAACATGCAGAAGAATTAGTGTAATGCTTCTTTTGAGCTGGGGTGACAAAAAATCTTATCAGCGTTTTCCAGCAAAACTCTCGCCAAACACGTGAGCTTGAAGTTTTCCATTGTATCTCACAGAGATTTTCCCAAACTTCTTCCTTTAAGACCATTTTACTTCCCGCTCCCATTTTTGTTTTATGTGCAGTGAGCTTTGCTTTATTTGTTGTAGCCCCTTGTAAATTTTTGAGATGAGTTTCTGGTTAGAGCCGTTACTATAAGCATCCATAAACACTTTTAACAGAATATTATCCCATCCCGATTGTGCACATCCCCTCTGTATTTGGTTAATATAATGCCAGAGCTGGAGATATCTGTAAAAATCGTCCTTCTTCAAACCAAACTGCTTCTTCAGATTTTGGAAACTATTCATTGTCCCTTTATGAAAAAATGTGCAGTATGCTGTTAAACCTTGTGCTCCCCATCTTCCAAATCTTGCGTCCCACTTTTTAGGTAAAAAATCGGGATCAGATGCAACCCATCTCAAGATTTTCACCTCTTCTTTCAAATGATTTTGAGCTACTACCTTGTACCACGTCTTGAGTGACAAGCTAATCCAGGGGTTGCCTAACGCCTTCACATTATTCATTAGGCCCTTGTCTCCAATTGCAGATTGTAATGGAAATTCTGTTGTTAATGCACTTTCAATGTCCTTCCACCTGGCATAGTATTTTGGGTTGCACAAACAAATCAATGGCCTTAACTGAGCCGCAATATAGTAATCTTTTAAACATGGAAGGGCTACCCCCCCCCCCCTTGTTTTTTGCCAATTGTAAATTCTGATATCTAATTCTTGGTTTTCGTCCCTGCCATATGAATCTCGAAATTAGTCTGTCCCACTCTTGAAATTGTTGGTCAGGTATATCTAATGGAAGAGATTGGAAGAGGTATAAATAGTTTCGGAAGGATGACCATTTTGACAGATTCCACACGCGAACCAAAATCCAGACAAGGTATAAGATCCCATCTCCTTATGTCTTCTTTAATATTTTTGTTCAGGGGGAGATAATTAAGTGAGAACAATTTCGTCAAATCGAGTGGAATAATTACCCCTAAGTAACTAATTGATTCCGATTCCCATTTCAAATTGTATTTATTTCTCGCAATTACAGACGGGCTATGATTGAAACAGAGAATTTGTGTTTTCGGAATATTAAGCTTATAACCAGAAAATGATCCATATTGTTCCAAGAAACAAATAACAGCCTGTTAAACTCTGAATAGCAGCAGATTTCAAATCACTCACAGTCACCCTGGGGTCTGGCGTTTAAAAGCCTGAAGTTTTCCTTTAAAGTCAGAAGATCTCCCCGCTTTGGCCCGGTTCCCCGGTCTCTTGACGGTGCGCCACGAGAAGCGTTGAATCCGCTCCATGAGCGAGTTTGATTACCGACACCGGGAATCCCCTCTTCGCCATATCCTCCATCGCCTCCCCCGCCGATTCGTACACCACAGTTCCCTCCTGATAGTAGACTCTGAACCTGGCGGGGAACGGCGTCTGGAACCGGATCTTCCTCTCCTTCAGAACCGCTTTTGCCTCGGCATATTCTCTTCGTTTTTTTAAGACGTCCGGCGCGTAGTCGTGATCCAAATTGACCCGTTTTCCGAGGTGCTCAAATCCTCTCTTATGCCAGGCTGATCGCAGCAGCTCTTCTTTCATCCTGTAGCTGGACAACTTAGCAACTATGGATCTTGGTGAGGCATCCCCCGGCAGCTTTGGCATCAGGGCGCGGTGAGCTCTTTCGACACGTAGTTCAAATGTGGCCGGGAGCTCTAAACCCTCACGCAGCAGGCTCTCCACGTACTCAACCATCGATGGGGAATTATCCTCTGCGCCCTCTTTAACACCATGGATCCTGATGTTTTCAGGTCGAGAGCGGCCCTCTAGATCCGTTAGCTTAGCATCCAGGTGTATCTGGAGGTGCAGCAGCTCCTGTATCGTGTCCTCCGCCACCTGTAGCCGTGTTTCAGTCTCGTTAATCCTTTTCTCCGCCTCTTCGATCCTTGCACTCGTCTTGTTAATTTCCTCCCGAATCACCTTCAGCTGCTGACTGTTATTCTCTCTGAAATCTCTCAGTTCTTTCAGTATCAGACCCAGATTCGCACTCTCTCTTTGGCCCACTTCAGGGTGTGTTCGCGTGTCCGCGTCATCCTCCATTACGCTGCTAGCCGAGGAAGTTTGGCTAGCTCCATCTCCGTCGAAAAACTCCGTCTGCATTGTCCTCTTACTTTTCTTCATAGGCATTCTCAAGACCCACTAGCTTGAACAAAAGTATAGATAGTATGTATGTACATATATTTTTTAATATTCGGGTTTCAGTGGGTTATTTCGACTCAAGTTGTCGGGAGCTCGTTCTCTACGCCGCCATTCCCTGGCTCGTCAAACCGGAAGTTGACAGGAATGGTATTTGTTTTGATATTGATTAAGTCTTTCAATTTTAAAAATATATATTTTTCAATTGTATTTCAATTGTATTTTCTGGAAAAACAATTCAGGGTGTACAGACAGCTAGGATAGGCTCCAGCACGCCCGCGACCCTTGTGGGGATAAACGGATTTGAAGACGGATGGATGTATTTTCTGGACATACTGTTCATTCAGAAGTGTTTCTCAAGATCACCATGTATTTCAGCCACTGATCATCAGACACTCTTATTCAATAGAGGCTTGTCCCCAGTGTGTGTTCATGATCGCAGTTCCGCTTTGGAGGACACCTCAGGGTTAGAAGCACATATTTGTTTAGGGTGGGTGCTTAGAGTTACGGTTATGTTCAAGTATTAGGGTGAACTAACTAAACATGAGCCAACAATTTCTCGACCGTAGTTTTTAGTGTGAAGATCATAGTTTCAATATAACTCACAGTTCTCATCATTTAGCTGTAAATTTCTGCAGTCACGATGGTCATCGGACAAATACAGTAAAGGCTTAAGCTTGAAAGACTCACAAATCATCACGCGTGAAGATCAGTCACATCTTACGACATTCATAGCATGATGCGGAGGAACTATATTTTTGGTGCGCTTTCTCACTGTTTTGTCATTGCATAAATTATGCTAATTAGAAAATAAGACCGTTCCAAGCTAAAATTGTAATTGGGTTACTCTCTGCTATTTTAAAGTAAAGAGTTATTTTTTTTCATAAAACATTGCTGTCGCATTTAGTTTTTGGTGTCGTTATCTGAGTTGAAACACGCGGATGTCGTCATGCCTCTCATTTTATCTACGTATTAGATTTGGATTGGGATGAGAAATTTGAAATAGAATTGACTGTGTCTGTGTGTGCCCGTGTGTGTTATGTAACTGTTAGATTTAGCAGAACATAGCCCGCAACCACATTGTTATAACTCCAGATCACAAAGACACTGAGCAGCACACTGTGCTCTTCCGCAGTACGGTTGTGACAGGTTGCTTAAACTTGCGCATCCTCATCTCCTAAAATATATAGCAATACCTATGTCTGTTCTGGGTTACTTGCAATCCCATGGGGGGGTACTGAATGTGTCTGAGTCAAGAGAAAAAACAGGTTCAAGCAACTCTACCCAACTGAGAACATACACAGAAAATATATTATTCATTCCTCGGTACTCAACATTTAACCAGTGTGACACTGAAATTACTGTAAGAGTGACTTTATAAAGTGTAAAGTAGTCTCTCAAAGAGGTGTTTCTTGAAGACAGACAGCACGTTTCTGAGTGGCATTTTAATCCTTTAAACCTTGTATTCTTTATTTGGCATCTTGATTATTTGCTTCCAGGGAGGTAGATTATTTTAGGAGAGATAAAGTGCTTACAAAGGGAGCTTTCAGTTTAGCACCATTTTGTTTGTTAAAACCCCACTCGAGTACTTTTTCCCCCCCCCGTGTTTGTGTGGTAATACAGCTTCTAAATATATATCTGACCCAAGCTCTAGGCCATGTGAAGGCCCTCTTTGAATCTTTGTATTTACGTGCCGGGAAACGAACTGATCTTATGCAAGGCCGCGTATCCTGCTGAAAATGTATTTTAAGGGTCCTCAACACGATCCCCCAAAACTTACTCGTCAGCGCCCCTGAGAAAGTTTAAAACAACAAGCCTCAAATACCAGTTTCACTGATCGACACGAAATTGGATGGACATGTCTATCGTAACAAAACACACAAAAAAGTCTCAAGGACCTATGCCTGAAAATGAACATTTTGTTTCGATGTCGCAATTTTGCATGAATTAGTATTTTGACAAACTCCTTTTGCAATATGCAATTGGCCCAAATGAGCTTTGGGGCTCACAATTTTGTGCGACCCATCTGTTGAGTATACAAACGCTTTGGGGCGTTTGTATACTCAACAGATGGGTCGCGCAAAATTGTGAAACCTTTTTGTCTGCGCCATCTAATGTGGCCGCAGCGTGGAATCATATCTTGGAGATGATTTGGAAAATTCATGGTTACTTGACATTTCTTGCAAGTATAATTCTACCTGTGTTAGGAGAAATTTTGATTTCCTCAACAGTACCATGCAATGATACAACTGTGTAAATCCAATGATATACCTCATGTTTACTTTTGAGTGATTCCATTTGCAGTTCTCTGTAAAGCCCGAGATAAACAGTAGCAAAGCACCAATAAATCCTCTAATAGTATTTTGTGCAAGTGGGCCAATGAGTTTTGTTGTCATTTGCCGTTTTATAACAATACGTAGTGCTGAATAGACACTGACAGTGAAGACGCCTTGTGGTTTGTTTTGTTGCGTTGTGCTGTTGTTTTAAGGGGGAAAGTGGATATTTGATTCTTGGCAACCAATAAATAGTCACAGCTTGGGTGCTTAAAAAAACAAAAAAACAGCAGTGCACTGTGAAAACTTTCATTCCAGTGTAAAGCGTTGGTATTGGGGTGTTGCTAGAATTCCAAAGCTGGTCAGTTTAACTGCGAAATGTTTTAGCTCTCATATTTGAAGAAGTGCACATACTGTTTGTCACATGCTTTATTGTGGAATCTGAAACTGAACATTTTTTGGGCCAGAGAAAGTTTGACACTGAAAAAAGCTTCATAAATCAAGTCATTATGTAACCGAACAAACTCTGAGCCTCTCTTTCATCAATTTTGGCTGTTTTTTTTTTTTCCTTACATAATCTGTCTGCTATTTATTTTGGAGCACGACAGACAGTAACACCACCTGTTCCAGCTCACAAACTTTGGCCAAGTGCTACCACATTCACAATATATTCTTTGTCGGAGACAGAACCGCACTGTACTGTACATTCAACTGTGGATAGTAAATATTAATATATGACATGTTTGAATATGCCCAAATTAATCGGATTCCAAACAACAGTGAAACTTCCCATTAAATTTATGTAAACAAATTGACATAGTTGACTCTTTAATGTGCATTCCATTCTTACATTTTTTTTCTGTTGTTTTCAGTTCCGTGGTGATAATAATCACATTTATCTTCTTCATAACATAGGAAAAATACATGAAGATCAAGTTTCAAAATTGTAGTATTTTTTAATAGCTATGGTTAAATTAGTCAGTGTTGACAAGCACCATTCATTTACAAAGAACGAAGGAGTAACACACGCTACTGGAATGTAAAACCAAGCAGGGTTGCATTGATATTCAATTGCTGGATTACCAAACTTCTGGTAAGCAGCACTTGTATGTGACATGTGTGTCACCCTCTCAAATAGATGATTTTGGCCAGACAAAAAATAGATTGTGCATCGTGCACTGTAAATCCTTTTCATTGCGGTATTTTGGCAAAAGCATGTGACATACGCCTGGGAGATGTCATACATTTGGAATACCTATTATGTCTCCTTTAAATGAAGAAATGTAGAGGTCAAAATGTTAAAAACAATTCCAACGATGGCATCTTTGTGTTGATACGAAACATGACTCAACATTCACTCTTCAAGGCACACCAGTTCCCATTGCACAAGGGTGGAACAACGAATGAATCAGAATGACTGTAAATGTGTCTAGAGATAGATCCCTTTTATTGACAGCACAATGTTGACGCGGTTAGCACATGATCAACCTCACAGTCGAGAAGTTTTGTGCGACACTCACAAATTATCAAGAGCTGGCCTACAAAAGATAAAAATATTGAATACAGTTAAAACAAAAAAAAAGACCATACTTTATGGACTATATGATGCAACTTTTTTCACACACTCTGAACCTTGACTCTGAAACAATAATGTTGCTAATTTATAGATTTGTACTAATAGTGGGCATTGCGTCAGTACTGACGAAAAGTCCGTCAATCCATCACTGATTGATGAGTGCCCATTTTGCAAACGGGATGGGGAAACTTAAAAAAAAAAAACGGATCGGCAAAGCATCAACGGAAGTGGATTTTTGTCAAGTCATTGGAATCGTCATAAATCGGGCTTGGACCGACGGATCTACTCAGTCCAACTGACAGTGACGGACTCCCGTATACACCGGGGTTACTTCAAACGGATTACGGTACATTGACTATGGGCTCATCCCATTCCTCTAATTAAACATTCATAAGTACTCACTCTTCGCTTCTATGCTTACGTGCTAGCACCTCCTACCAGAAATTCCATCAAGGAGGGAGGAGTAAGACAGGTTTTTGCGGTAATGAGACGATGGGTCCTCGATGTTAGCATTTGATGAGAGTGAATATAAAGTTGTACTTGTTAATCTCGGAACAGTTTTGTGTGAGTGTGTGTGTGTGTGTGTATGTGTGTGTGTGTGTGTGTATATATATATATATATATATATATATAGAGAGAGAGAGAGAGAGAGAGAGAGAGAGAGAGAGAGAGAGAGAGAGAGAGAGAGAGAGAGAGAGAGAGAGAGAGAGAGAGAGAAGGTGCAATGAGACTGTGGAATTAAAAAAAACGCCAGAACAGGGAACAGGCAGGGAGAGAACGAGGAACATAACAAGCAAGAGCTATTTAAAAAAAAAAAAGAAAAGGTGGATGGATGGTTTTGGGTGGACAGTGACAATAAGCAAACACGTGTAATCATCCTATACATTTTCAGAGATTTTAATAGTAACCCGGATATTTACAGCCTGTTGTGTATCTATTCTATGGTTGAAACCAGGTCCAAGTACATGCTGGAAATGAGGCCAGTATGGAAACTGATTAGTTGCAGTTATTCATTGCATGAATTCACGATAACCATGAGAATAGTTTTGACTCTTGCACAATTGCTGGATCAGACTTCACAATGAAACATGTGGGAGTATGTGCGTGGGAGTGATTTGTGCTGTGTAATGATATAGGAATATTGTCATTGTGTGACTGACTGCTGGTGTGCGTTGCTGTGCAGAAAGCATGCAGAGCCCCGCCCCCCGCCCCTGAGGGTCAGTCGGCACAGAGAAAAGTTACAAATGTTTCATTGCACTCAACTGAAAGTACTGGAAGCCAACAAGGAAAAAAGAAAAAGCAGGAAGGTTGTTGTTTTGTTTTTTTTTTCCTCATGTGCTGTCAATAATCTCACTTTGCCAACAGTCACATGAAAGAAATGTTACACTAATGTTAAGTGATTTTCTCATGTATCAGCAGGGCAAATGTCACCTTTATACAAGGTGTGACACCAACGTGTATTGAGTCTACTTAATAGTGTTTCTGGCTGATTAACAAGATGAACATTAAAAAACTTAACATACAGGAAAACATTTCATTAAAAATGTAATATACACTATTTAATAAATTCATAAAACCTCCACCCAATTTACTTTCCCTGTTACAAGCTGTCCAGAGAAACATAAACAAAACACGACATGAGGAAGGTGCGAATAGTAATGTTCTCTCCGTGCCACGGTGGGTTTTCTCCGGGTATGCTGATCTCTTCCCACATTCGAAAAACATTGGACAATACCTATGGACAATACTAAATTGTCCATAGGTGTGATTGTGAGCGCAAATGTCTTGTTTGTTTATGTCCATCCATCCATCCATTTTCCGAACCGCTTGATCCTCACTAGGGTCGCGGGGGGTGCTGGAGCCTATCCCAGCTGTCTTCGGGCAGCAGGCGGGGGACACCCTGAATCAGTTGCCAGCCAATCGCAGGGCACACAGAGACGAACAACCATCCACGCCCACACTCACACCTAGGGACAATTTCGAGTGTCCAATCAGCGTGCCATGCATGTTTTTGGAATGTGGGAGGAAACCGGAGCAGCCGGAGAAAACCCACGCAGGCCCGGGGAGAACGTGCAAACTCCACACAGGGAGGCCGGAGCTGGAATCGAACCCGGAACCTCCGCACTGTGAAGCCGACGTGCTAACCACTGGACTACCGGGCCCCCTGTTTGTTTATGTGTGCCCTGCAATTGGCCAGCAACCAGTTCGGGATGTACCCCGCATACCGCCCGAGGACGGCTTAGATAGGCTGCTGTTCGCACGTGACCCTTGTGAGGATAAACAGTTCTAAAAACTGATGGCCGGACCATAAATCAACCAAAACGACCCATTTTCAGATTTTAATCTATTCTTCTGTTCTTCCTCTGCAGCAAATCATTAGCAGAGCAGAGCTGTGGTCTGATAAGTCATGGACAGCCATGCTTATTAGCTTTGCCCGCTGGGCCTCTGCTTAAACCTATGGCTAAATGCCGTGTAGACTGCTCACACACACACTTACCCAGACACACACACACAGGACACCACTTCCTTCCACAGCAGGGAAGCACATGCATCCATGCTTTTGAAACTAGCTGTGTGATAAGCTTGTTTGCAACCACTAGTAATTGAAGTGGATGACACGATGCACAGGCTAGAACATTGCGGGTGGAGATAAATGTTGTGAGTGTGAACACGTGGGTGCGAATGGTGAAGAATAACCATTCTCTTCTTCACTGGTGTCCTTGTATTACCACGTATGTCCATAATTAATGAATAATAACTTGAAATGAGTACGATAACAAAAGAGGCTGTCAGTTCTTATGCCAGCATCATTCCATGACCAAACATCCTGTCTCTTCAATCGTTCTTTGTGTTGAATTTGATCAAAAAGCGCCACCTCATTTGAAACAAAAGCACGGGTTCATGATCAGGACGTTGGCGTCAGAGGCTGCTCTGATTTAAACACCTTTTGGAGGACTTCTTCCGGAGCCGGTCGGGACACGAGCCAGGACCGGAGTCTTCTGATTTCTTTCCTCTCCTGCGCTGGCGGCAGCTCGAAATAGACCAGACGAGCAGGCCTAGTCAGAGCAGATCGCTCTTTGCGACGTCTCAGCCAAGAGACAAAACCCCTGTAGTCGTTCCGCTAATCAGCAGAGACAGAGAAGGTTGCCTTGCAGGAGCCAGACGCAGATCAGCCTTAGCCAGGCAGGACAGGCTTTTGCTAACTACAGAAGCAGAGATCCAGGTGAACAAGTGTATATGCCTGTTGCTTATAAAATATGTTTTTTGTCTTTTTTTTTTTTTTTACTTCTGCCAAGCACAAATTCAAGAAGTGATTGCTGTCAGTATTCATTCAATTTAAAAGGTGTAATGTATTGAGGAAAAAAAATATTAAAATAAAAGATATTATGATGCGTATATGGAATGGGAATCGGTCATGGTTTTGCTCTGTCTGTATTTTTGTTATCAGCACCAGCTGGAGTGGAGGGCGTGGCTCTTCAGCGGTGCACCTGTTTCTCGTTCCCCATCAAGCCTTGCCTAGTATTTAAGGACTGTCAAGTGTCCGAGTCACTGTCTCATTATTGACGTGGCTTGATGTTATGCTCAAGAGCTATTTTCTAGACTTCACATTCATAGTTGCTCCTTTTTTTGATTGTTCCTTGTTTTGAAAATATTTTGGTTTTCCAGTTATTCTGCTCTGAATTAAGTTTGGTGTGCTTGGACTTTTGTTTTGTGTATTCTCAGGTGTCAAATGTACCTTCCCCTTTGCAAATGCTTTATGTTAATACAGTCAAACCTCGGTTTTCGTCCACAATCCGTTCCAGAAGGCTGTTCCAAAACCGAAATTGTTCAAAAACCGAAACCGCGCTCTTTTGAAAATAAAAATGTTTGTATGTATGTGCACTTTTCATAACAGTACAGTAGGCAATTGTTTAGGTAACTTTATGACCTTTCTAATTGTAACCCATCCATCCATCCATCCATTTACCGAACCGCCTTATCCTCACTAGGGTCGCGGGGGGTGCCGGAGCCTATCCCAGCTGTCTTCGGGCAGTAGGCGGGGGACACCCTGAATTGGTGCCAGCCAATCGCAGGGCACACGAAGAGACGACACCATCCACGCTCACACTCATTAGGGACTAGGGTGCACAATCAGCCTGCCGGGTATGTTTGGAACGTGGGAGGAAACCGGCGCACACGAGAAAACCCACGCAGGCCCGGGGGAGAACATGCAACTCCCCAGGGAGGCCGGAGCTGATTTGAACCCGGTACCTCAGCACTGGGAAGCCGACGTACTAACCACGGACTACCGGGCCGCCTCTATTGTAACCCTCCATCCATCCATTTTCCAACCGCTTCATCCTCACTAGGTCGCGGGGGTGCTGGAGCCTATCCCAGCAGTCTTCGGGCAGTAGGCGGGGGACACCCTGAATGGTTGCCAGCCAATCGCAGGGCACACAGAGACGAACAACCATCCACGCCCACTCACACCTAGGGACAATTTAGAGTGCCCAACGCCCTGATATGCATGTTTTGGAATGTGGGAGGAAACCGGAGCACCGGAGAAAACCCACGCAAGCCCGGGGAGAACAGCAAACTCCACACAGGGAGGCCGGAGCTGGGATCGAACCCGGTACCTCTGCACTGTGAAGCCGACGTGCTAACCACTGGACTACCGGGCCGCCTCTAATTGTAACCCAATTCATAAAAAGAAGCTAATTCCCGTTGAATGAAAAACAATAAGCTTTATTTTGGAGACGGGCGCACGTGCGCTTACCTTAAAGCCTGGCGCATCTTCATTTTCTTCTCAGGGCAAGTCTAGTTTGCAGTGTTTGGGAATTTGGCAAACTTTGCTGCTCCTTTTTGAGGGTTCCAGCCAGCCAAGAGCATTTTCGATAACATGCCTCGGCGCACTTGTGGTGACAGAAAGTAGACGGTACATTAAACCAGATAAAAGCAGATGTAAGTTGTGGCTCGGGTGGTGGATTTGATCAAGGCACAGCCAAGTAGATTCGGAGCTCAATGGATGTATGGGGTGGATGTCATATTTAATTCATTGTACACATAACAACAGCGTGCATGGATCCCTCTGCATTTTTGTAGAAATCAATTCATTGAACCAATTGTTATTTTTTATTTAACCACGACAGCAACCACCAACTGACAGTTAAGTTCTTGCACTGTGAGAGTGGTCAGTAATCCTCTTGTAGGTAAACAGACTGAGCCAAAAATACAGTAAGACACACACACACGCACACACACACACAGACACTTCTTATCTAAAGGGTCGCATGTGAGGCGCAGATGATGAAATACATCCAGACAGGCTGACAAAGGAGAAGAGAGGTAGCCAATGGCAGGTCACCCAGTCACCCCTTCCAAACACATTCCCCAAACCTCTGTCCTGTTTCCTGTTGACAGCGAGGCGCTATTGTGCACACGTGTGTATGAGGCCTTCAAGTGGAACAATCGACGCAGTGTTATGGAGTCCGAAAACGCACAGCCATTTCCTGTGCGAATCATCTGTTCCATTTCACTGAGATGATCTGGCTGTTTTAACGGGGAAGGGAGCCATGTCTGAATTTGTGTGCGCTTTCACTATAATAGTGAAATTCATTCCTTCCTCTTTCGAGCCAGTGCGCATCCTGCTGATTGCAGAAAGTGCCTCTTGTCAAAATGTCAACGTGAGTGGACAGCTGGGGTATCGAGGTCACAGTAAAAGAGGGCTACTATGAAAATGGAATTTTAATTTTTTGAGATTGTTCTTTTTCAAGACAGCAATGACTTTTATATGTGGGTGAAGTTGTAGAGATACAAGCCTAAATGGTATGTATACCTGCATGTAGATGGGCGCTATTAGTAGTTTTGATGTTTACCCGCCCCCCCCCCCCCCCAAAAATATATACAGTCAAATCTCAGTTTTCGAACGTCTCGGTTCTCAACCAATTCGGTTTTCGACCAAAAATTTCGAGTTTTTTTATGCCTCGGATGACGAACACATTTCGGTTCTCGAACAAACTGAGCGCACTTGAATGCACCATTTGACTCCTCTCGCCTTCCTTACACGAGGAAGTGACGCTTCCTCGGGTAGACGAGGAAGTGACGCTTCCTCGTGTTGCTTTCCATTGTGAGCACACGTGTTCAGTCAACATTTTTATTTTAAAAAGAGCGTGGTTTCGGTTTTCGAACAATTTCGGTTTTTCGAACAGCCTTCTGGAACGGATTACGGACGAAAACCGAGGTTTGACTGTATATATTTTGCTATAGCCTGTAGTATATTCCATATAAGTTAGTTTTAATAACCCCCAATACTGATTACAGAGTGTAAACGTAAGGAGACTAATGAACTGTAACTACACTATGTTGTAGCTATTGTCACATAGATCCGGTTTCAACAACAGTGCAAAATTGTAGACAGTCTTCACTTATCATCCAATCATACATAAGCAAGCCAACAGTTCCAACGTTAACAGAATGAAAAGTTGTGAGGAGAAGGAAACGTTTTTCAAGTTAAATTTGGAGATGCGACATCGGTGAGGTAGTTTGCATTCGGTGACTGAGACAGTTGCTTTCAACACAAAGTACTGAGTGCAACGAATCCCCGTTGTTAAACGTTCATACCACACAGGTGGTATGAAATAAAGTCAAATGAATGAACTTGACACTTATTTGTATGGTAAAAATGCTTCTTCAGAAATCGTGTTCAGTTTGGCCGTTGCACTTTACCTCTTTTTTGGGGGGGGCAGCATTCTGCTCTTGTTGATTGTGAGAACTGTTGAGCGACAAAACAAAGAAACCTCCAGAGGGATTCACCCGCACAGCCGATAATAAGGCGGGCGACAGATAGAGTTGTGGATCTATTTATAAAATAGCGCTTGTATATTGGACAGAGTCAGCTTTGTGTGTTTCCAATGCGTTGAGCTCTGGCTTTGCGAACACAAATGCTTTAAAGCCATGTTTCCCATCCATTCGAGGAGATAAGAGATTTTCTGCTATTCTGGCTGACAGGAAGTCTTTGCACAACAACAATGAGCCTCGCTGAAGATACACGTACAAAACAAACATGTGCATTCCCACTCACATTCTTTCAAGCTCACCCGTTCCCGAAACACGTTTGTGTATGTGTGCGCATATGCATACCGACATATAGTAAAGCCCCATACAGTGCTGCAGCTTTAGGACCACGCTGATGGTACACCGGCTTTAAAAGAAGAATAGTCTCTTGGTTTGAAGATCATTGTTCATTGCTGGGTGAAGTTTTAACAAACATTTCAGCAAGGTGAAATTCCATCCAGTTTCTATACCGCGCAGTTTGTTTAGGGACACGGGGAAGCAAGAGGCGCGGGTACATTCTGTACTGCCTGTCAATCACTGGGCTGACACTCACGGAGGCAGACAAGCATTCATTTATGTTATGCTGTTGTATATACAAATGTAGGCATTACTGTAAATTGGAATTTGGCAGTTAAACCTGGAGTGTAAACCTACCGATGGTCCATTCATTATTCAGTGAGTATTCCAAAAAAATAAAATAAAAAATCTCAATTAATCCATCCATTTGATTTATAGTGGGGGTTTTTTTTCTCATTAGGGTGTTTGATAAGGTGGAGCCAATTAAAAGATGATGCTGGGATGCATCCTAGACTGATGACGGGGTGATGATAGTATAATAATAATAATAATAATACATTTTATTTGAAAGCGCTTTTCATCATACTCAAAGACGCTTTACATGAGCTTAAAACAGGATAAAATGTGCATTTAAAACAAGCATACATAATTTACAAAAACACATTTAGATGAACAAATGGCAAAAAATGGGTAAAAGAGATTAAGAGGTGTTAAAAGCATTGCGGAACAGGTGAGTTTTAAGAGATGATTTGAAGGATTGTAGGTCAGTACAGTTGCGGAGGTGTTGTGGTAGAGCGTTCCAGAGGGTGGGGGCGGCAACAGAGAAGGCTCGGTCCCCCCAGGTTTTGAGCTTGGTCACGGGGATGGCGAGGAGGTTTGTGTTTGAGGAGCGGAGGTTGCGGGAAGGAGTGTATTGGTAAAGAAGATCGGAAAGGTAGGAGGGGGCCTGCTTGTGAAGGGCTTTATAGGTGAGTAGGAGGAGTTTATATTGAATACGCTGGGGAACGGGGAGCCAGTGGAGGTTTTTAAGGACGGGGGTGATGTGATCACGAGTGCGGGTGTGGGTGAGTAGGCGGGCGGCAGCATTCTGGATGTACTGTATTTTATTGAGGAGTTTTGGAGGTTGTACCGTAGAGGATGCTATTGCAGTAGTCAAGGCGGGAGGTGATGAAGGCGTGGATGAGGGTTTGAGCAGCGTTGAAAGAAAGAGAGCGGCGGAGACGAGAAATGTTTTTGAGGTGGAAGAAAGCAGTTTTGGTGATTTGGGTGATGTGTTGGTCGAAAGAGAGGTTATTATCAAAAAGGACACCAAGGTTGCGACAGTGAGAGGAGGGGAACAGGGTGCAGTTGTCAATAGTGAGGTTAAAGTTGGAGGCTGTTTGGGTGAGGGACCGAGGACCGATTATTAGCAGTTGAGATTTAGTGCAGTTAAGAGTGAGAAAGTTTGTTTGCATCCAGGATTTGATGTCTGAAAGACAGTTAGACAGGGTGGAGTGGGTTGTAGGGGTAAATGATTTGGTGGATATGTACAATTGGATGTCATCAGCGTAGCAGTGGAACTGGAGACCATGATGGCGAATGATTTGGCCGATGGGTAGAAGGTAAGAGAATGAATGAGAAAGAGGACAAGCACAGAACGCTGGGGGACACCTTGGGACAGTGGGGCAGTGTAGGAAGAGCAGTTGTTTGATGTGTATGAATTGTTTCCTGTCTGTGAGATATGAGTGAAGCCAGGTGAGGACTTTGTCAGTGGATGTTTAGGGATTGCAGGCGAGAGAGTAGGATGGAGTGGTTGATGGTGTCGAAGGCAGCTGTAAGGTCAAGAAGGATGAGGATGGAGAGTAGGCCGGAGTCAGAGGCAAGGATGAGGTCATTGGTGATTTTGAGGAGTCTGTTTCAGTGCTGTGTTGTGTGCGGAATCCAGATTGAAATTGTTCGAAAGTGGGTTATTGTCTAGGTAGGTTTTAATTTGAGATGCGACACACGTTCTATGACTTTGGACAGAAAGGGGAGGTGGAGATGGGTCGAAAGTTGCTCATGATGTCAGGGTTGAGTCCGGGTTTTTTGATGATGGGGGTTACAGCAGCCAGTTTGAGTGAGGAGGGGACATAGGCAAGGTTGAGGGAGGAGTTGACAATGTTCATGACGAGGTGGGAGATGGTGGGAAAGCAGAGCTTGACGAAGGTAGATGGAATGGGATCCAGTGTGCAGGTGGAGGAATTCATGTTTGAGATGATATTGGTGAGTTTGGCTATGGAGACAGGTGTGAATTCAGAGAGAGGTGAAGTAGTTGGAGTGATGGATGCTGGTAGTAAGGGAGGGGGGACGGGAGAGGTGGGGAGTGAACTGTAGAGGATGTCGATTTTGGATTGAAAGTAGGAGAGGAATGAATTGCATTTATCAACGGTAAATGAGGTTGAAATATATGTCGCTGGGTTGAGGAGTGTGTTGACGGTGGAGAAGAGAGCCTTTGGTTGTTGGAGTCAGTGTGGATGAGGTTGGAGTAGTAGGTGGAACGGCTGGAGTCGAGTGCGGTCTTGTACAACTGAAGGTGATCGGTGTAGGCGAGGAGGTGAACGGTTTAAACCAGATTTTTTATAGAGTCTTTCTAGCTGGCGTTTTCGGGTTTAAGTTTGCGGAGTTCTGGGGTGTACAGGGGGTGAGTGAGTGAAGGAGACAGATTTGGTTTTGATGGGGCGAGTTGATTGATTAAGACAGGAGGAGAGAGTGCTGTTGTAGTGGTTGGTGAGAACAGTGGGGTCATGGGACAGTGGAGGAGGTAGTATGGACAGGTGGTTGAGGACAGAGGTAGAAAAGTCAGTTGGGGAGATGGATTTGAGGTTCCTGAATGATATGGTGCGCTTTTCCTTGGGAGGGGGGTAGGGAGGTGGAGGTTCAGAGTGATAGCCAGATGATCGGAGATGTTGAGGTTGGTGCTAGAGAGTTTTTCAATGGTGAGACCGGTGGAACAGACCAAGTCCAGAGTGTGACCGTGGGTGTGGGTGGGGAAGTTGACATGTTGAGTGAAGTTAAGGCAGTCCAAAAGGTCCAGAAATTCAGAGGCATGTTTGCAGTAGGTGTTATCAATGTGGAAGTTAAAGTCGCCAAGAAGCAGAGTGAAAGGTGAAATAGGTAAGAGCTGTGTGACAAAATCGGAGAAGTCTGAAAAAATGATGGGTTAAATTTCGGGGGACGGTAAATGACAGCAATGACCAAGGGGGAGGGACCAGGGAATTTGAAGGTGATATGTTCAAAGGACTCAGTGGGTGAGGTGGCTATAGTGCTGATTTTAAACTCTGTTTGTGGACTGATGCCACCCCACCACCTCGGCTAGTGAGGCGGGGCTTGTCGATGTAGGTGTAACCAGGTGGGGTGGCTTGGTTGAGTGAGAAGTAGTCCAGGTGTTTGTGCCAAGTTTCGGTGATAAAGAGGAAGTCCAGGTTATTGTCAGTTATGAATTCGTGTAAAACGAGTGCTTTGTTATTGAGTGAGCGGGTGTTAAATAGAGCCAGTTTGAGGATTTTGTGATGTCTGGGTAACAGTGAGGATTGGGGGAGTGGGCGGAGATTGGTGCTTGACATTTTAAAATATTTTCTCTTGTTATTGTAGTAGTGAGGGTGTCTGGCTGTGATGATGGATTGAATGGGGTATACAGTATACAATACAGACAACCGGCTATTCACATTCACAATCACACCTAGTGATAATTTCAATTCTTCAATAAGCCAAACGTGTGCTTTTGGAATGTGGGAGGAAGTTTGCGTATAGTACCTCGAGAAAACCCACATTAGTGCAGGGAGGATGAGGGATTCTGAACCCCTGTCTCAACAGGTACAATACTGTATCATCAAGGGAACATTTTGTGCTGCCAGAAATCATAATAATCAATATTATTATGATTTGAGTTACAAGTGGCCTGACTTACAAGTGATTCCAAATACGAGCTTTTGTGAGCCTTTTTATTTTTATTTTATGTGACTTATTAGCAGAAAATTGAGAAACTTGGGCAGTAAACATAACTGAAGTGAATTCACAACAAACAGCAGTTTGGTTTGGTTTGTGCATTCCTCTTGAGAAGAAATAGTTGTGTGACCTTTGTACACAGATTACAGTAGTTCTCATCACGCAGTGATGACCTTTTATAGCTTTCATGAGGGTGTGAATTTGTTTCTACAAAGTAATTGAACAGAAATTAGTTTCACCCTGTTGGTATTACTGTTGTTGTTGTTGTTGTTGGCAACATCATCAACACACCGTGTTTAATTGCTCTAAAACAGACACCACTTGACATGGTGGAGTGTTTTGTGGCCTCCTCATACCTTGTGCAATAGTGAACTTGATTGTCATGCTTCTTTACCTTATACATCCATGGGAGGGAGTGTTGTGCTTATGGCGCTTGACGGCAACTGTGGACTGCCACTTAATATTTTTTGAACGTCAAATCAAAGTCATGCCATCGGCAGTTTGGATCTCCTGAGACTTCCACACACGCGTTGTGATGCTGTGCCAAGCAACTGTGGATTGATGAACAGTGCAGCAAGACAGAGTTTTAATGTGTTAGTCTAGTAGCCCTCCTGTTATGTTTGTTTCTTTGGTACACCAAAATTGTTCATTGGTCACAAAGAAGAAAATAACTATAAGAATTGAACCCTGCACCTCTGCAGTGTGAGGCTGCCGTCGCACTAACCAGTCAATGACCGGGTCACCTCATATATATATATATATATATACATATATATATATATATATATACGTTAGAACGTGAGGACTATTTGACTGTATCTATCTATATATATATATATATATATATATATATATAGACCGAAATTTGTTCGTCATCCGAGGACGTTAGAAAACCGAGGTTTGACTGTATCTATCTATATATATATATATATATATATATATATATATATATATATATATATATATATATATAGA
The DNA here is from genome assembly GCA_018466805.1 of Hippocampus abdominalis. Taxonomy (NCBI): domain Eukaryota; kingdom Metazoa; phylum Chordata; class Actinopteri; order Syngnathiformes; family Syngnathidae; genus Hippocampus; species Hippocampus abdominalis. The sequence goes on along the minus strand of CM031701.1, from coordinate 8,665,157 downwards.
TAGATAGATAGATAGATACAGTCAAACCTCGGTTTTCTAACGTCCTCGGATGACGAACAAATTTCGGTTCTCGAACAAACTGAGCGCACTTGAATGCACCATTTGACTCCTCTCGCCTTCCTTACACGAGGAAGTGACACTTCCTCATGTTGCTTTCCATTGTGAGCAGACGTGTTCAATAAACATTTTTATTTTAAAAAGAGCGTGGTTTCGGTTTTCGAACAATTTCGGTTTTCGAACAGCCTTCTGGAACGGATTATGGACGAAAACCGAGGTTTGACTGACACCTTGAACTGCGTCCAGTTTAGGGTGTAGCTACAACTATTTACAAATGCTGCTCGGCATGTTAGGATGCCTAGAAACAACTTCCCCAACACTACAGCAGAGGCTGAAGCTGCCCTTCCCAACATTGCCCCCTCAGGAATGTTGCCTTGTGTGGCTGCACATGTGGCACATGCCAGGATCCGCCCTTGCACATCAACTCAAAATTACTCGGAGTGTTTTTCCAATTTACACATTGACCGGTTGACTTGCTGCTGGGCAGAGTTCCTGTCCAAATAACGTATGCGACAAGTTTCTATTCAGGCAGTTGAAGAACTCCTCTGTAGTAAATATAAATAGCATTTTGCCCCTGAAGTTGCTCCGTGCAGGTCGTATTCCCACGTGGTGATGCAGTGGATGTGAGTGGAAGTAGCTGTTTGTCTATACGTGCACGGCGATTGGCTGGCGACCAGTTCAGGGTGTCGTCTGCTTTTTTATCCAAAATCAGCTACCATAGGCTCAGGTTTCATGGATGGATGGATTTTCGGGCCCCTAATGCAGAAATGAATGTGTTGCTAACGTAGTGTTTTATGTCTGGTGGTGCCTTCATATACGGTATTTTGCCCAATTTAGCTGAAATGAAATGACAGTGTTAATCCCATTAGCTCTGCACTGCTAGGATTAAATATGAGGCAGATTAAACAAGCACTTTGGAGTAATTGGTCCTATTTTAAAGCCTCTTGTATTTCTTATGAAGTGCAGCATGTAACCAGGCAGGATTTCCCTTAAATTGCGACCATTATCGTTGTATTCTTGATGTTTGTTTCTGTCACGGTTCTGTTTTGTTTTGTCTCCAGAGGGGGCAGTGGAGGGCTCTCCTTCCCATTATTATTTGTCACCTGTTGTAAGAGACTGCCAAGCCATCACCAGTTGTCGGAATATTCGCCTTGCTCATGTCTCACGTCCCAAAGCTACTTTCTAGACCTTCATCATTCTTGATCTCGTTCGTCGTCCTGTTTGTATTCTGGTTTGTTATTACTGCTTTGTTTTCATCTTTTTAATCCTTGGTGCGTTTTTTTTTTTTTTTCATTGATTGGTTTTTCCATGTCGTTTTTGGACAATTATTTATTTGTCTTGCCTTTTGCAAGTTTTTTTTGTTCATTGCGTTATTTAGCCCTGGTTTTCCCAGCGATTTATGTTGCACTTTGTCGTTCTCGCAACCTTATTTTGTCAATTAACCTTTTTTGTACTCGATCTTATCCATGTCTGCGTTTGTGGGATCCGCCCTGTTACGGACTGGTCCGGAACCATGATAGTGTCGTGTATTGACACGACATCATTTACCATATTTGCTGCGTGTGCGTGTGTGTGTGTGTGTGTGTGTGTGCTTTATTAATTTCATTTCAGTTTTAATGGCTCTAAACTCGATTGTGCCAGACTATATTGTCAAAGCAAAAGGAAAAACATTCTCAATGTTCACACCTAGTATTCAAAACATGCTTACGCTCACACACACACGGGCACAAAGTACAATCCCATTTAATCTAATGTATCCTGACTGGGAACATTCCTGTCACGATAAGTCAGTGTATTTTGCTTATTGGAGCAAACAATAGTATCTGTCAATTTCATTTTCATAAATGAAAGGATTATAGAGCCTAGTGTTGATCTTTTGTGTTCAGGCCAGTGTATTGCAGTTCCTCTGCATTCCCACGACCACTAGGCACCACCTTGTACAAGATGTGACTAGCAGTGCCATTTGTCACGTGGAAATGCCTCATCTCTTTCTTGACGTGATATAAATTTGTAAATTTACATGCCCTGGTCAAAATGTACTGTGTCAAAACTATGTCTCTGTTGTCATACAACATTTTAAAGTTTTGGACTTTCCTCGGCTTTTTTTGTTGCTTTACTATCACAGAAGGGTACCTGTGACGGCAAAGAGGAAAAGTGTAATTATAATACTTTCGGTGGCATCGGAAAGCTGTGCGGAATATCGGCAAAATAATTAATTATGAATAACAACTCCTCCATCCACATTCTAATCTAACGCTCAGCCCAGCAAATTTCACATCATGTGTTTGATGAAAATTTCCAGGGAAGTCCGCTTCTATGCCTTTCTGTGACTCTTCCAATCTCTCTGTTGCAACCTGCACGCGACACTGTGTGATACTCTAAGTGTCAGACACTGAACAGTTGGACAAGTTGAGAATGTTCTGCAAGTCCACATTTCAAATTGTTTTTGGAAATTGTCCTCTGGGCCAAAGAGGAAAAGAACCATCTGGACTGTTACCGACACAAAGTTCAAAAGCCAGCATCTGTGATGGCATGGGGCTATGTTAGTGCGAATGGCATGGGCAAGTTAAATCTGTGAAGGCACCATTAATGCTGAAAGGTACATACAGGTTGTGGAGAAACGTATACTGCCATCCAAGTAACGTCTTATTTTAGCAAGACAATGCCGTACCACATTCTACACGTGTTTCAACAGTGTGCCTTTGTAGTGAATGAGTGCAGGTACTAGATTGGCCTGTCTGCAGTCCAGACCTGTCTCCCTTTGAAAACGTGGGAACACGTTATAAAACGTAAAATACGACAACAGACTACCCGGATTATTGAACAGTTGAAGCGTTATATCAAGCAAGAATGGGAAAGAATTCCTCCTACAAAGTTTCAACAATTAGTGTCCTCGGTTCTCTGGCATTGATTTAATTGTTGTCAAAAGAAAAGGTTATGTAACACAGTGGCTTATTTAGAACTTGTTGCGGCCATAAAAGTATCGTATAAATTAATGATTCTTGATTATCAACATTGACATTAAATATCTTGTCTTTGTCACTTAAATATATTTTGATCATGATTTGCAAATCATCGTATCCTTTTTTTTTTTTTTTTATGTTTTACACAAGGTCCCAACTTCATTTGAATTGGGTTTGTATGTGTGTCCAGGTGGAGGAAAGAGGGGGCAGTTTGCAGCAGGAGACCAAATAATAAAATTAAGGAAACGGGAAGGAAATGACAAAGGCTTTCCTCTGAAGCCACACAACTACAACTCTCCCTTTGTCATCCTGTGTGGAAACTCACACAAACACACGCGCATGAACGCTATGTTGTTGTTGTGACTGGGATGAAAGGTTTGGTACACAGACATAAGAGCGATAAAGAAAAGAAATGAGGGGAGGAAAGCAGTTGATTAAGACCTGAAAATAATTGTAAACATGTAAAAAAAAAATAATAATAATTTTAAACACATGTTGGCAGTCGTCATTGTGACAAATGAGTAAATAATGAACATTTGAAGGCTACAAAATGTCCATATAATAATCGAGGTGAAAAGTCACAAATCTTATTTGGTTGTTTTGCCGTGGCTGAGTTTTAGTTTTTTTTTTGGGGGGGGGGGGTTCATACTTGTACTTTGTACAATAAGCAGGGTAAGCAAGACGTTGTGTAGATGCATTTATATGTATTTGATTTAAAAAATCATCTATTTAAATATACGTTTAGTCGACTACGGTAAATGTGTTTGGGTTTTGTTTGTTTTGTTTTGTTTATTTCTTACTTTTTCCTTCAGCCTCTGCAGTAAATGAGGCCTGTTTATCCACAGTGATAACATACGTGGTTGTTTCAATGTTGACTCAAACAATTATTACAACAATACAAGCAACCTGCCTCAAACAGTGCAAAAGTATTTCCCGTTGTTTGCTTTAACCTGCCTAGAGGTCAACACTGGATTGTCCTCCACTGTGGAGTTTGTGTTTGTGAGGTCATTATGATTCAGCCGTTAAGGAAGAGACAAAAACAAGTAAGGAATGTCAAAGGAAGGTCAAGGGCCACTTCAAGAATGTCATTGGCATGGTTGTTATCGCATATTCACACACAAGTGGCCAGAAGTGTGTGGACGCACGTTTTTGGGGGGGTAGGGCGGGGTACAGGAAAATTTGGTTTTGAGGGAATTATTTAAAATCATGTCAGACGACAGACTGTGATTGTGACAGGTAATGTACTTCCCTGCCATTCTATTGCCATCTGTAGAAACATCTGAAAGAAACCTATTTGCATTTTTGACGGTCATGCATGTAATTATTATCAATATCTCCAAAATATATTTCTGGAGTTCTTGACTGCTCATCAAATGGTGTAACATTACGGTATTTGTATTGGGTGTTGTAACTTCTGCATGTATAGATATGAAATTTGGCAGCTTGATAATGAAGTGCTGCCTCCACCAGGGAAAATCAATGCATTTCCTCTTTATGGTGGGTGTTTGCACACTGGCCTAAATTTGGTGCTCAAAATAGCTTCCCTACTGGTCATCGGGGTAACAGGGTGAGATTTGAGCAATGTCTCATTTGCATGGGACAGGACTGCTCCACCCAAAATGTTCTGAGTTGGAAAAAAGTGTGGCTTGGGCTGCCCACAATAAAAGGCCCCTCTAAAAACGTGAACAATTAATCAAATTCAAATCGACATTGCAGTGTAGTAACATACAATTTTCAAATCTTCCAGGATGCAATTTGGTGGTAGTGACTCAGCTTCATTTTGGTCGGACGATAGGATTGATTTTTTTATTGGCCTCTATGTATGAATATTTTATATGTTTATTTTTACAGTGTCTAGATAAAATTGGCGCTTAGGAAGTGCATTTCACACAAAACATGAAAATTTGACATAAATAAGCCACATATTTGTTTGCATTATTCCTGTTCTCTGATTTATCCCTTATGTGATATGTTTGCAAAAAAAAATTGTTGAGCCCTAATTGGACCAGGACCCTCCCGCGGACCATTGGTTGGACACCACTGCTGACGATAGACGTCTCATGTGACTTTATACATGATGACGGTGATGATGATGATGATGGTTTAATTCAATTAGCACACTACTTGACCCAGTGAAATAAACTATTTACTGTACACTCTCTTCTGGATTACTCCCAGCTCCAATAGCTTTAAACAAACAAAAGGCTGTGCTATAAACTCCGGGATGTGCCCTTTGTGATCAAAAGCAGAAGTGTAACACATGGCCCCACATTCTATGAGTACACGCTGGCTGGCCTCCAGGCGAGGGAGGCGGGCATAGCAACAGGCACGGTCGCTGAGCATTTCCTGAACGGTGTTTGGCTCCTGAGAGCCAGTGACATGCTAATTCCACAGCGGTTGCGGCACGGTTGCTCCGTTGTCTCCTGGCGCTCGTGCCCTTCGTTTTAAGAGGCTTTCAGAGGCTTCGCAGAGATGAGCGGCCATCTGGCTAAACCCCTCTGCAGCCAATCACACGTGCTTTCAACACAGATGATGTCAGTGAGGAGTTTGAAAAGAAGCACGGAACACAAACTTGGCCCGGGCTTTCAACTTTTGTGCCACTTTGTCTCCAAGTGAGGCGCAAACAGCCGGCTGATACCGCTTGCTGCAAGTTCACAAGAAATATGTGATGAAAGATTTTCTACTTTCAGAATAAGTTAGAGAGTGAAGTTCAAGGAAACATGTCTTTCTAATGTCACTGATAAGCAACTGTAAACTACAAAAAGTACTGGAAATAACAGAAGTCAAATACCTAAATAAATAACATTGAATTTAACAAAAATAAATGCATTTGAATAAATAACCAAAAATACAATAAAAACATTTAAATATCAGAAAATGACAATTATACTGTGAGGAGCCATTCTTCATTTCTTCATCTATGTGTTAGAAACAATTGTGGAATACGTCTGCTGCTACTTCTGCGATGACTAAAATGACGACTAAAAATATTTTATAATTAATAATAATAATAGAAATAATTATTCTTATTTTAGTGTACTTTAGTTTGCTTCAAGCATGTAATGTCCCTTAAAAACAACTTAATGTACTTTTTGTTCTTGTGTGACTTTTAAACAACTATGAAATAATATAAATAATACAAGTCTAAATATAATTGAATACCATAAATATAAATATATGCACAATTCAACCCCGCCCCTCGCTCACAGTCAGCTGGAATAGGCCCCAGCTCTTACTCGTGACCATAATGACAGCAAGTGCCATGGAAAATGGACAGCAACAAACAAACCAGAAATAAACCTGCAATTGTATTGTAGATTTATTTGTATTCACGGCAATAACTAGATTGATTCATGTTTTCATATTTTATTATCATGATGGTATTTGGACCATAATGATAAAAAAGAAAACAAAATGAGAGTATAACACAAATCAAATGGTGCACAGCTGAAATAATTTATTTTTTTGTGAGCGAAGTCGAAACGTTTAATCAAATATTCCAAATAGGTTATTACTTCTTGCCGATTCACTTTTTAATTCAGATATTAACTTTAGCTCTTTAACCTAGCACAGTGGGACATGTGGGCTGTGAGTGAGTAGCCTAATTCCATTACTTGCTATTTTTGGAAAGATCAAATGGAGATGTTCAAGAACAATCATGTGTAAGCGCTGTGTACAGACTTGAATTTGAATTCAAGTACAGACTTGAATTTACCTGAGGCAACTTTCCATGCTTATACTTTTAGACTTGCTACTCTTTTATGGAGTTGCAACATTGCAAGGATCTTTGCAATTAAAGGGCTCTTTATTGCATTCCCCCTTGGAGGGGGACACATTTTTGGCACTGCCCGCTTCTAACAACTATCTCTCTTTGCTCCTTTCATGTGACTAAACCCAAAGTTCAGTCCTGTTACTCTTGTGGTTTGGGGAAGGAAGATGCTTTTAAGACGCTCCAGCTCGTGGATGTTACATAACGGCCAAACAACAGGCGTATGTTTTTCTCTCTTAGAGCACTGACACAGTGTCAGGATTGGTGTCACAAGAGATATATTTCAAATCCAAACTACAGACTACGAGTTTTCCCTTCCATTGTTGGCCAGACGACCAAACAGCACATTGGTAAAGATAGCCTGCAGAATTTGCTTTGTTCAGTGGACAAGAGGAGAGAGCTGAGGCAGGACAACTTGTGGCTGCATCAACCATGCATGACACAACATGCCTGTTCACAATACCCCGAGCATCCAACTATTCCCTGTGATTTGTTTATTCCCTTTTTAAGTGCATGTAGGCATGGCAAAGAAGGCTAGGAAAGTGTGTGAGACTCCAGGGGCATAACTTCCAAGCGGGCGGGTTAGAGTTAGGGATGGGTTAGGGTTCGCGGTAAGGGTTCAAGTCCGAGGGTTAAGGTTAGGTGGTCGTTTAAATTTTAAATACACTATTTGTCACGCTAGTTTTGAACTTTTCTGACACAGCACATAGTAATGGACGTCATACAAGAGGATCCCAACTGAAACACCAGTTGAAAATACAAAGACAAACTGGTTCATTTGCAAATCCACGCACATAATAATAATAATAGTACATTTTATTTATAAGCGCCTTTCAAGACACCCAAGGACACTTTACAATCATAGCTGTAATCACAACAATAATCATGACCATATAACTCTCTCGCTGCTGTGTGATGCAACAGAGATTCTGCCCTGAGATGCCATTTAAAATAATTCAAACTTTTATCTGAAATTTTGTATGTGCTTTTTAATGAACTTTGACCCTAATTGAGTTTCAACTGCTCAAGCATTTGTGTCTACATCGTGTGTGAATGTGTGTATGTCTGTTTGGAGTGTGTGTGTGTGTGTGTGTGTGTGTGTGTGTGTGTGTGTGTGTGTGTGTGTGTGTGTGTGTGTGTAATTGGGCAGTAAAAAATGTATTTTTGGATAATTACTCGGGTGACTGCACCAATCGGCCCGTTTCTCTATCGACATCCCCTTCTCACTGCCACAGTGAGTTGATCGCAGTTAGCCTGGATGGAGTGTTCTTGATAGCTCGCGTCCATTGGTGACAGCAGTCTGTGGTGTTCAGCTCAGTCAAACCATGGAAAAAAATCCACATTGATTCTACCCATGCCAATCTAATTGCCGCCTCTACTGTAGTGCGTCAGCCAATGTGTCAGTGAGTTCAGATGGTTTGTTTATTGATGAATAATCAAGTGAGGAATAGCTTGCTCTTCAGAAGACATTAAACAACAAGCACAAAGTACAGTATTCAGGGGTGTGTTGCAGCAATGGTCATTTATGTAACCATCCTAGCGCAATGTAGATAAGTAAGGTTTTATAGCAGTGTGGACTTTTACATGTCTCTGACATAAACATTTTAACAGACTTTTTAAATGTGAGCCGACACATGACAAGGAAAAATTGCTTTGTTTGTGCTTCCTGCGGGCGGCCCGGTAGTCCAGTGGTTAGCACGTCGGCTTCACAGTGCTGAGGTACCGGGTTCGATCCCAGCTCCGGCCTCCCTGTGTGGAGTTTGCATGTTCTCACATTCCAAAAACATGCATGGCAGGCTCGTTGGGCACTCTAAATTGTCCCTAGTATGAGTGTGAGCGTGGATGGTTGTTCGTCATTGGCTGGCATTCATGGTGTCACTGCCCGAAGACATAGGCTCCAGCACCCCCCGCGACCCTAGTGAGGATGAAGCGGTTCGGAAAATGGATGGATGGATGGATGTGCTTCCTGCTTTTATAGAGTATGGTGTACTCCAAATGACCAACACCGCATATCACATACAGTCAAACCTCGGTTTTCGTCCATAATCCGATCCAGAAGGCTGTTCGAAAACCGAAACCACGCGCTTTTTAAAATAAAAATGTTTATTGAACACGTCTGCTCACAATGGAAAGCAACACGAGGAAGTGTCACTTCCTCGTCTACCCGAGGAAGCGTCACTTCCTCGTGTAAGGAAGGCGAGAGGAGTCAAATGGTGCATTCAAATGCGCTCAGTTCGTTCGAAAACCGAAATTTGTTCGTCATCTGAGGCATTAAAAAAACTCAAAATCTTTGGTCGAAAACCGAATTGGTCGAGAACCGAGACGTTCGGAAACCAAGGTTTGACTGTATAACCATATAGCCACTGAGACTCATAAGACTCGTCTCCCAAAACAGATGTGTGGTGTCGTACCAAGAGTGACCTGTGAGCGGCAGCATGGTGCCGCAGAGCACTATTGTAAAATACAAAAAAGAAAAAAGAGCAAGAGTAGGAAAGGACTGGCTAACTCTTATCTTCAAAGGTAACCCGCTATCTTTCTTTTTCACATCACAGTCATGTAAATACTGTACAGGTTTAAGAATTTTTGAACAGATTTCACCCCATACGATAATCACTCAGGAAAATCTTTTATAGACACCCGACTATTCTGCCATTTATGACTTTGAAAAAAGCTCACATTAGGCCTGCTTCAGACACTTTCTTGATCCACAGTAGGAGCACTGCCCCTGAGTTGCTGTTCCTTAGCAGAAACCCAAAGACTGACAGTTTATTCTATGAGACAACAGTGACAAGCTTCCCACTGGACAGGTTTCCTGTCTGCATTTGAATCAGGAAAATTACACATGAGGATTTAACATGAGAAAAGTAGGCCAGACTTTCTGGTAACTAAGGTTGCGCGCGCATAGCCTGCTTCCCCTCCTTGCTGTCATTACTGCACAATGCAAGCTCAAAACATACTGATGGGTATCTTGGTCCACTCATAAAAGGATCCCGCCAGGTTGCTTCGCCCCCAGACAGTCAGCGTCCGAGAGGTCAGCCAGTGATTTTTCTTTTCTCTATGCGAGGTTATTATTCCTTTTCCTCCCTGTGAGCGGAAAGACCAAAATAACCCTGCTGAAATCTATGGCTCTCCAGGGGCAAGGCTTTTGTGTTGCTGCAAGTGGAAAACAAGTGTGCCGCTTGCTGAATGGGACACTGCGAGATATAAAGTTTCACGGCCTCGTCGGGTGAGTCCGTGGACACAGACACCACTTATTTCACCAGACACTGTGTAAGGAGAGCTAGTGGTAAGTGTGCCACTCAGCATCATGTCTCAAAGGCCTCGCGTTGTCCAAAACTCAATGACGACAGTAAGCACGGAACTACTTTAATATATAGCCACCTGCAAGTGTGCGTAAATCCAAAAGAATATAAGGGCCACTGACAATCAAGAAGTGATACGGGAAAAATATTGTAAAATTAGGTCACCGAAGTTGGACTATTCTAGAATAAAGTTGACATTTTAAGAGAAAAATACATCTCAATATAACGCTAATATCTTTTTAAAGAAGAGAAAGTCACAATAGTATGATAATAAAGTCACAATTTTCCATGCAAATATGTATTAAAATCTGTATTGTCTTTTAAGAAAAATTACATTACAAGAAAAATAAACTTAAATTAAAACAATACAATTATGACTACAAGAAAAAGGCAAAATGCTACAAGAATAAAGTCCAAATAAATACACATAAATACAAGAATAAAGTTGTAATATTCAGGGAGAAAAATGGCAATAGGCGGTAGGGTGTTAAACTCATTTTTGCCGCGGTCCACGTCATAGTTATGATTTTCCTTCTGAGGGGCATTTTGACTGTGAACCCAAATAAATGTCATATTACATCATCCATCCTTTTTCAACACCCACTTATCCTTTTCACTAAATTGATGAATAATTAATTTTGCAATCAGAGGCTAGTAAAATCTGTCTGTTCAAATATTACCTTTATTTTGAAAAGGGAATTGTTAACAAAAATGTTTGCAATATTTCACCACTTTTAAAAGTGAAGACAATTTCAATTTGTTTACTTTAGCCAGAAACAGGAAGTTGATGCACAGAATTTCCTTTGGCAGCTCCATAAAATGATGTAGCTAGCTGGGACCAGCGCCTTGAGTTTGATGCTTTTTATACCAATCTTAAAATGACGTCACTTGAAAATGTTTTTAAGGTGAATACGTCAATGTGATTTAAAAAAAAGTTTATTCTCTTCATATTACTATTATTTTTCCTGGTAATTTTACATGTATGTGGGGATAGAGGTAATTACGTTTCGAGCACTACAACAACTGAGATTAATTCCTGTGTTTCTGTCAACATTTTAGTCCTGCTATGAAACGTGTCTCCAGTTCTGGTTGACAAACATTGGAACTGTTCAAGATAAACCTGTTAACATTATCACTGGAGCACTTGTACGGTATGTTCCCAGGGGTTAGCCCTATGCTTGCTATTGGTATGTGTAACAAACCTGTTGTCAAATCATGACACAGTCAGAGCCTCTCAGATGTCAACCACTCATACAATGTGGGGAGCAAAAAGAACACTGTGTGCACTGTATTGGGAAGTGCATGCTTGACTGGGAAAGGAAGTAGAAGCCCCTTTGCACCTGCACACATTTCCTACCATGCGTCAAGATTGACGACATTTTAAAATAGAACAAATATATACTGTACTTCAAACCTAGTGGAAACTCTTTGTGGAAGGCCCCTTTTCTTGTTCCAACATGTCGATACCCCACTCCACAAAGCAAAGTCCATAAAGGCGAGTGTAAATGAGTTTAGTGTGTCAAAAAGCCAGACCTCAACCCTAACAAATACTTTTAGGTTGACGTAAAGCACAGATTTCGACCATTGGCAATCCCCATTATGAGGAATGGTGAGGCGGCCAAATACTTTTGTTCATATAGTGTGGCTTATGCCGTAATGTTTTCCCAAGCAGATCTCAGCCAAATCACACCCCCACTCATTGCTAAGGCACAGTATAATGACTGCATAGGCAATGCACACTTTTTAAGGAGTATCGATGGACCATTATTCTCTGTGGGTGTTACTTCTCAGGAATTCATTGAGGCTTGATTGACAGCACACCACTCAATATTCAATTAAAATTTGAATGAAATGACGCACACATACGCACACACACACACACACACAGAAGTGTAAATTAAGGTGAAGAGTAGTTGTCTCTTTTGGCTTTCATTGTTTCTAGTTGGCTGCCATCAGCACTCTACATGCAGTAATTCCTCTCATTATTCTACTTTGCGACTCATTGAAATCACCTCCAGCAAGCTCAGCACCTGCCAGGAATTCTTCATAACAGCCACTACGAAACGTCTAATTATGTTCACTGGGTGTGGATGAACTTGTGACGAGCAATCTGTGGAAATGTTCCCTTACATTTGCTTGACAGCTCTGACTCAGGCCCCTGTGACATCTCCTGCGTCGTCCGATCCAACCGTGAAATTCATGAATATTTTAGCTAAAAATAAAAATATTTTAAATAAAAATATGCATTTTTTTACCGAAAAGAAAGACCATGAATATGTATGCAAAGCTCAGTAATTGTTATAATAATGTTATTCTCACATCGTGGAGAATACTGGGACAAAATCGGAAAAATTGTGAAAATGTATGCATTTATTGTCAAGAAAAAAAGGACAGGGTCAGTGGGTAGCTCACAGTTCTGAAGTTGGAGGTTTGAATCTGGGTTCCTACCTTTCTGTTTGGGATTTGCATGTGTTCCCTGTGCTGAAGTTGCATTTTCCAAATTGCGAAAACATGCATGTTTTGCCTGTATATATGTATGCATGTATGTCTTGACTCACGTATGAGTGCACGTGCATGCTGCCATGCTTCTGTCTGTAAATGCTTTTTCACACTGCACACAGCAGGGCTCAATATGCTGTTGACAAATCCCTTCATTGTGTATGTGCAGCGAGGGCGCGATAACGCATCGCGGTGTTCAAGGACGGCACTTGCCGCCAAAGCACCACGCCTCGAGTTGAAAAATGTTCAACTATGGAGCCGTGTCGCTGTAACAGCAAACAGCGCATCAAATAAGAGATGGGGTTGGCAGAGTGATTTCAAAATGCTAACAGCAAGAGACCAACAAGCGGGAAAAGCATTCATGCTACTTCCTGGTAGACTGCCTGGCAACCACTTCCAAATGTGGGCAACTTGCACTGGATGTGTCCGAGAGAATAAGATAGTCGACAATAAAACAAAGAAAAGTGCTCTTTTTTTTTCCTTTCGGCTTGTCTTACATAAATTATATCAGAGTTCCATTTGCCAAGGTGAAATGTAACAGAAAATCTTTACTTTTACTTTGGAGGCTGCCAATCCTCCATGAAGCGCCTCCAGCTGGTCCAGAATGCCGCTGCTCGCCTCTTGACTGCTACTCGTAAGAGGGAGCACATAACTCCTACTCTGGCATCCCTTCACTGGCTCCCTATACATTTTAGAGTTATTTTCAAGATCCTATTATTTGTTTTCAAATCTCTAAATGACCTCGCGCCACCTTACCTCTCTGAGCTCATCCGCCCCTACACACCTGCCCGGTGCCTCAAGTCTGCGGACCAGACATTATTAGAAGTACCAAGAATTAAACGAAGGCTCAGAGGGGATCGAGCCTTTTCTGTTGCTGGTCCCTCTCTCTGGAATGACCTCCCACTGAAGATTCAGCAAGCCTCCTTGCTGCCCATCTTTAAAACCCGTCTCAAAACTCACTTGTATTCTTTGGCATTTGACTCAGCATGACTCAGATGTGTTCTTGGTTTTGCTGTCTTTCTACCGTCTTTGTTCCATGTACAGCACTTTGTGTACAGCGATGGCTGTTTGAAAGTGCTCTATAAATACAGTTGAGTTGAGTTGAGAAAAAGTCACATTAATTATTCAACTCACATTTAAATTTGTGAATAATAGTTTTTCACCCGTGACCCTGGTGAGGATAAGCGGTTTTTATGACAGACGGATGGATGGATGGATGGATGGGTTTGTTCTTGGGAACAAATCCTTCTAAAATATGCCATGTATTATTTCTATGTTTTGTACATAAGACTAAACACATGCCAGTGCTCCAAACTTGTACAGTCAAACCTCGGTTTTTGTCCATAATCCGTTCCAGAAGGCTGTTCGAAAACCGAAATTGTTCGAAAACTGAATGCACGCTCTTTTTAAAATAAAAATGTTTATTGAACACGTCTGCTCACAATGGAAAGCAACACGAGGAAGCGTCACTTCCTCATCTACCCGAGGAAGCGTCACTTCCTGGTGTAAGGAAGGCGAGAGAAGTCAAATGGTGCATTCAAGTGCGCTCAGTTTGTTCGATAACCGAAATTTGTTCGTCATCCGAGGTATATAAAACTCGAATTTTTTGGTCGAAAACCGAATTGGTCGAGAACCGATGACGTTCGAAAACCGAGGTTTGACTGTATTTCTAACTTGAGGGCCAGTTTTCTAATATGAGTGCTTTTTTGGAGACTCTACTGAGAGCTAGAACATGGCAACACAAGTTGATGCAGCCAGTGATTTATATTTGATTTACACTCTCTTGTAGATGGGAAGCCTCTTTCATGCTGCCAAGCCAAATAGTGAGTTGAGCAAACATCTACGTCTTTGTTTGAACAAGTAAACATCAATGGGCTCTCTTTATCTGTTCGGTAGGGCAGGCATTGGCACCTTTTGGATGTTTGAAAAGCACTCGTCATCGCAAACACTATCATATTTTCAATAGCCACACTGTGTGAAAACGCTGCTGATTTTCGCTGAGGTGTAACAGATGTTACTGTGACAATGTAGGTCAGGGAAAAATTCATTCACCTCGAATTGTATTGAGCTGCTGTTAACGGCAAGAGCGGCCGACAAGTGTTTTGTTTGCGTGCGCGAGGCCATGGCCACAGATCACCTTTGGCGGGACACATGACAATGTCGCCCCGTCGACGCAGATACATGTGCAGTTTGCCTTCAACCACAGTCACATGCACTGGAAAGACATAATATATGTTGAGCAATTACAATCATGTCCAAGTCAGTGATCAACAAAAGGCAAAGGAAAAACACAATGCAAGCGAACAATGACTCACTTTGAGGTCCTGCCAGGCAGCAGAGTTTCAACCCCTGGGTTTGTTTGTATACTAAGCCGGTGGCTGAAACACAAAATTCCTTTTTTTTGTCTTTGAATCTCTACCTAAATTCATAGAGCGGGAGAATATTGTTTTCAGCGTTGGACTTAGCGTGGCCAGTGGGATTCTATCAGCTGTCCTTACGAGATAAAGGTCGCCTTGCATATTTTCCTTCTTTTGGCTTTATTGCTTCCCTCGTGCCAGCGTTTTCTGCTGTGTCTGTGCACTGCTTCATCTCTGCACTGCAAGCCGTGCCACATGTATCAATACATCAATAGGGATGTGTGCTTTGGTCCAGTTGTTATATCACTGAGCCTAATGACGGGCAACTTGGACGGTGACATTTGTGTTGTTCGCCAATTGTCAGAGTGTATAGGATATTTAAACTTCTTGTCAGCAATGGTGTACTGTAAAAAAAAAAAAAAAAAAAAGAAACGTTTGGCTAAACTGCAAATGTCAAGGCAGCAAACTCTGATTCGATTTTACGTTGGGCAATTTGATGAAATGTTTTAAGTTTTGCTCTTGTTAAAATTGGCTTTCCTGAATTTCCCAATAAAGAAATAAGTTTACAGAATGGTTGTCCCTTTTATGGAACCCCAACTTAAAGATATATATCAGTACAGTATATAAGTTATATAAGTTTTGTTGTGCTACCTAACATTGTTGCCAAAAATTTGAGTAATTTATATCCCAATTTTTTTTCCAACCTAATTGTTTTAGCCCAAACTATACATGTTGTGTTTTTTTTACAGTGTGGTCACTAGCGACGTGTTTTGTCCTTTGTTTTTTTGTGGAGGGTCATTTCTGAGTTGTGGACAAGTTCCACTCAAGAGAGGAATTGTTTGTTTTGTCCAAAGCAGACAATGATGATCAAGTGACACATGACTTTGTGCACATAACACAATATTTTTTTTTAAAATCATTAATCATTCTATTATTCCAAGTGCTTCTGTTGCCTGTCATTCAGAGCCACGTGATGTTCAAACTGCCTGTGACGTGCTGTGTCCATGCCCCGAGGCTGATGACAACGAATGGGACCTCAGTGGCCTGACAAAATAACTTTTCAACAGCCTGCTCCCAATGGGGAAAACACCCTAACATCTATTGAAGGAAAATATAATCGAATGTCTATTCTACAACCCATACTGATTCCATTCAGATATAGGCTTCAATCATTTTCAGTGTGTAGTTGCTGCCCAATGAAAAGCGTGTCTTTCAAATCTTAATCCAATATAATCTTTTTCAAATTGGTTTTGGATGCCAAACAAAAAAAAAAAAACAAGTGGAGAAACGTGCTTTTCTTTGGATGCAAACATGACACAAGAGCGCACGTTTTCACACAAAACTCATGAATTGACACATTAGATCATGTCATTTTTTTTATTATTAATGAGGTTCACAGAGTAAACCACATTTTGTATTATTTCAGAAAAAAAATACATATATTTTAAAACATCTGACCTTACATCTTGTATAAAAGGTGTATTTTCTTTTGCACAGCAAAGATATGACATTTATGTTTTAGACAACATAACAAAAACAGACATTATGTACATTGTGGTCAATGTGACACTTGAGTAAAGTTGACAACAGTGCAAAATTAAAGAACAGAAGGGGTTGTCATCTAAAAATACAACAAAAAAGGTCTGGATCCACTAAGGCAGGGGTGGGGAACCTGACAAAAAATACAACCAACTCTTATCATATATTCTGAGCATGTGTGGGTTAAAAGTTGCAATGGCAGGCTGGAGGAAATGCACTTGGCATGCCATATCAGGTTCCCCACCACCAAATAAAAGGAAAAAAAAAAGACTAAACTGAATATTTCTAGATGCTAGTCGGCACGTTTTCAACAGATGATGTTATTTTTCACCAATAGGAAAACTTGGGTAAACAAGTCTTGAGGAAAATCCTCTTAAATAAAAGACGGGAATTAGTCCTGCGTGTGCTACTTTTTGGAGCACCAGAATTTGGCAGGTTATAAGCACAAATCCCCCAAATCCCCCCCCCCCCTCAACAAATTCCTTAATATCATTAAATCTCCCAAATCATGTGAATATGTGTGTAACCCCTCCTCACATTGTTGTAGAGGCACAAATTTATGAAAGTCCGCATGCTGTCAACAGGTGTTTGTGTCAAGGAGGAGAGGAGACACGTTGGCTCAACACACAACAACGGCTTATTGTCAATATTATTCACTGTACTTTTATCTGCTCGAAGCCGTTGGAAAGTGCCTGGAGCTCATGGCTGCTGTCTATGGACGATTCACTGCCCGTGCTCTCTCCCGATAGTAGTCTGGTGACTTTGAGGTCAGCTTTCAGCGTCTGCACGTCGTTGCCTATGCTCATCTCGCCCAAATCGTTAATAATCTGAGTGAGCTCGTGCTTGCCATTGGCCACACATTCCTCCGTGTCCAGAATGTCCTCGCATTCAAAGTGCATGGCCCTCTCCTCCTCCTCCTCCCCGAGCAAGTCCTCCGTGATGGAACCCAACTTAGGCGCGCTCCGGCTGCGCTCCACCGGCGGCTTGTAGCAGCACTGGCCGTTCAGCAGCTTCCTGAGGGGCGCCAGGGGGATTGTTTGCTCCCCGATAAGCTGCTGCTGCTGGTGCCGGGTGTCGTCCCTCCGCTTTAGGCGCTTGAACTCCGCCAGAGCCGTGGCGGAGGTCTGGTAGAGCAGCAACGCCATAGCTTTCGCCTTCTCCGGCTTGGACACGAGCACGGCGTGGCAACGCAGCATCACCGCCTTATGCTTCATCTCGTGCCGGTAAATCCACGCAAACACCTTGGGCAGCCTGGGATCCGCCACACAGTAGGTTATCCGGTGCAGCAGGTACAAATGTCCCGGTCTCTTTGCCTTGTCGTCCACGTGCACCATGCGGATGCCCTGCGAGCTGATGGTGAGCCGCATCTTGGTGCCGTTCTTGCCCATGTCACTCTTGGCCCAGATCTTGCTCACTGCCACGTCTGTGCACCCGTCCCCCTTGGACTGGATGGTGGTGGCGTTGCCCAGGTAGAACACCGTGTACGTGGGGTCGTCGCTGGTGATCCTGACCTTTTTCCGCTTGGACTTGAACATGTTGCCCACGCGGTTGAGCGCGCTCTCGGGACACGACTTGGCGAAGGAGGTGAGAGCCGAGTAGGTGAGACTCACCGCATAGCCCTTCTGCTTGGACTGTTTGTCTTCCTCGATCAGGTCGAACTTATTCTTCTTCCAAGGAAGCATTTTAGAGCCGTTCGCAGCGAGCACCTCGACTGAGAGAGAAGGAAAAGTGAACTTTTTAAAAGCACTTCTAAAGTCTAGTAAATGTTGACAGTGCTTTCTAATCCTAGTGAAGTCACGTGTGAGCTACTACTCTACGATACACCGTACTTTATGTGTCCATCCTCTAAAGTTATCCATTGCAGCATGCTGTGTGTCAAGTTGACGAGTGAACAGGAGCGATCCAGGCGCTGATGGCTATATACTGGCACAAACCATTTTGGTATTGTAGGGGGGACCGAACCAACTAAGAACGTGAAACCTGAAACGCAGCAACGTAGTGTTAGTGTTTCTCTGACGCCACCCTCCGGTTTCTACGATAGCTGCATCTCGCGCATGGCATGCATTTATCATGAATTAAATACTTCTGACGAGTTTTCTCATAAATAAAAAAAAAACAACAAATGAATATTAGTTCTTATTTTAGTATTGAAATAAATAATGTACATACTGTTCTCAATGTTTTAATTTCAATTTGACATATTTGAGACGTTCGGTCACTGCGTAACACAGCATCATAGATATACTCGTTTATGTCTGAGATATTTTTCTTTAATTTACTAACTGAAAAAAAAATCATTTTGCCTTTTTTTTTTTTAATGTCGGAGGCAGAATCAGTCACGGGGAACAAAAAACTACCGTGGTCGCGTTTTCTCTCAGGACATTTTTGAAAGTTGGACACATTTCGAACGTTCCAAAATAACTCTGTAACTCTGGTCGTCTACAAGATAAATTATGCAGATTAAACTTTATTTACAATATTAGTAGCTTTATCGTACACGAATAAACTATTGCTTGGAATACGGGTTGATACAAAATCGAAGCTGTCATTGTCAAACCTTTACCGAATTGGTATATTCCTTTTCCGGTTATTCCGACAACAACCCAGTGCACATGTACCTCCGTCGGTGACTTTTCGTGATTTTGTCGCCAGATAAGTACTGTATATCGTTGTGGGGCGAAGTGATTCTGTAAAAGGTGTTATGGGTAAGAAGAAGGCTGGAGGAGGAGGATCACTCGGCAGAGCTCTGATTAAAGAAAGACTTCAGACAGGCCGAGGCAACAAGAGGGGCGACACATGGGTAAGACATTTGATTTGCACATATTACTGTATCAGAACGTATTACGGGTCAGATTTGTGTCCCGATAGTTGTGTCTAATGACAATTAAGTATTTAACAAGGTAGGAATGAATATGTCGTATGACATAGAACTTTAATGTATGTTTTCAGGAGTTTGTCAGTTCCTTTCTTCAAGTTACAGTGGCCCCATTTGTTGTGGCTTTCGTTTGTCAAGAAAGAGTAGTATAGTTGGGTAAGATATAATAATCATGGCTGATTTGGACCTTTATTATTTCATTTTCTACCGTGAAGATCGAGCAACTGCATTGTAGATCACGCGAATAAGGCAAGTTATTGTAGTTCTTGTTGATTTTGTTGTCTGCAGTGTAGAACAGCTCTTCATAATACAGAAAGCTCTGTATAATATTCCTGTTGCTACAGGAGGTAACAGGAATTTATGCATCTCATATCTATAAAGTTTGAGGCTATTGCTTCGTGAGGTAACCAAACTATTTGGTGCAGCGCTCAATATTAAAGCTTGTAGCACTGACACGTTGCAAACTACAACACAACAGTACATCAAACATATTGCTGAATTCCTACAAAGTATTACTCTCTGAGTGACAATCAAAACTGAGGAGTATCATCTTTGCAGGCGGCCCGGTGGTCCAGTGGTTAGCGCGTCGACCTCACAGTGCAGCGGTTAGATCCCAGCTTCGGCCTTCCTGTGTGGAGTTTGCATGTTCTCCCCGTGCCTGCGTGGGTTTTCTCTGGGTACTCCGGTTTCCTCCCACATTCCAAAAACATGCTTGGCAGGCTGATTGAACACTCCAAATTGTCCCCAGCTGTGAGTGTGAGCGCGGATGGTTCTTCGTCTCTGTGTGCCCTGCGATTTGCTGGCAAACGGTTCAGGGTGTCCCCCGCCTACTGCCCGAAGGCGGCTGGGATAGGCTCCAGCACACCCCGCGACCCTTGTGAGGATTAAGTGTATCAGAAGATGGATGGATTATCTTTGTAATGGCATTTGTAACAACTGTTGCGGTAGGAATTTGTGTAAAATATGGGCAACAGTAGTAATGTGTTCTCAGGAGCACGTTTTTCCCCCAGGAGGTCATTGAATACTTACTGGACCATTTTTTTTGTTTTTGGTCTTTCTAGCTTCACACCAGTGAGCTGAATGACGGCTATGACTGGGGACGGTTGAACCTGCAGTCAGTGACTGAACAAAGTTCCATGGATGACTTTTTGGCTACTGCGGAACTAGCAGGAACAGAATTCGCAGCTGGTGGGTGATACTATTACGTTCTCTTGTAATGAATGGAAATAGAATACACCCAATTTGTTAAGAGACAGTAAATAATTGAATCAATATTCTTCTGCAAGGCATACATCAATATGCCATAATTTCAAGTAATAATGTATTTTTTTGAACATTTCCTAATTTATTGTATTTTTCTTGTATTTTTCACAGAGAAACTCAACATCAAGTTTGTACCAGCAGAAGCTAGAGCAGGCTTATTGACAGCTGAGGAGAAAAAAAGGCTGAAGAACCTTCATGAAGACAACAAGCATTTTCTCAGAATCCCTCGACGGTAAATTTAACCCCCAAAAAACCTAATGAACTTTTATCATTTTATTTTATAATATTTTATTATCATCTTTTTTCCCAGCCCCCACTGGGATGAAAGTACCAGCCCCGAGACATTGCAGCTGGCTGAAAAGGACAGTTTCCTGGAGTGGAGAAGACAACTTGCACAGTGATTAATGTTTTGCATACTATTTATAAGTTTTTAAATTTCTTTCATTTATCAATGTATAAAGAATGTAACCGCGACTGCTTCCTAAGGCTGGAAGAGGAACAGAAGTTGTGTCTTACTCCGTTTGAGAGGAATCTGGAGTTCTGGAGACAGTTGTGGAGAGTCATTGAGAGGAGGTACAAAAAAATGCTTCCCTCTTTATCAGAATGCAGTCTTTGAAAATTGAGGTGACATTTTGTGACTTCCTGCAGTGACGTTGTTGTCCAGATCGTGGATGCCAGAAATCCATCGTTGTTCAGATGTCCTGACCTGGTTAGAGTGTTTTGTTTTTTTAATATTAATTTCGTTTCCATTATTTGGTATTAATTGCATTGATATGTCCTGCCAGGAGTTATATGTAAAAGAGGTGTCAGAGAATAAGGTGAACATGCTGCTGGTGAATAAGGCGGACCTGCTGACCAGGCAGCAGAGGCGAGCCTGGGCCAGACACTTTGAGAAAGAAGGCTTGAGGGCAGTTTTTTGGTCCGCCCTTGCTGAAAGTGATAGGTTGGATGCAGAAGAAAAGGTGAGCATGCATGCAAACAAACTGTATATTAAATAAAATAACTTTTCTCCAATATTAGAATTTACTGAGAGGCATTCTATATGTTCCACAGGGCATGGAGGTGGAGCAGCCAGAATCTGAAGACAGTGAAGATGGAGCACAGCCAGACAATGAAGATTCGAGGCTAAAGGAAGCAGATGGCAAGAATGAGGAGGGAGAGGAGAGTGATCACTGGGAAGAGCTGCGGGAAAGCGTAACTGTTGAGGAGGAGGAGTGGTTTACTGCCTCAGAAGATGAGGGGCAGGAAGAGGAAGATATTGTTGGGAAATCCAATGAGACCCCTTTCCGTAATTCCACTCGCCTGTTGCATAAGGACGAGTTGTTGGAGATGTTCAAGATGGTTCACAATGGGCCCAGATGTAAAGAAGGACAACTTACAGTCGGATTGGTATGTGCATTTTTCCAACCTATTTGTTGCGTCCTTTCATTTTAGTGCAGTCTATCGGGTCTGCCATGAGGTCAGAGTGGGCTAGTTGTCATAGACATAAGCGTGCGTCTCGAGCAGAAATGAACCATTTTTCACCATTATGCATTCAACAGGTCGGTTATCCGAATGTGGGGAAGAGTTCAACTATCAACACCATTTTAAGAAACAAAAAAGTGTCGGTCTCTGCAACTCCTGGACACACGAAGCACTTTCAGGTACAAGCATCAACCGTGTCATTTATCACTCTGGGCTGTAGACTCCTTTGGGTTGAATGTGAATGTCACTTCATGTTTCACAGACTTTGTTTGTGGAGCCGGGGCTGTGCCTGTGTGACTGCCCCGGTCTAGTTATGCCCTCCTTTGTCTCCACCAAAGCTGATATGATCTGCTGTGGGATTCTGCCCATTGACCAGATGAGAGACCATGTACCAGCAGTCTCTCTCATATCCTTTACACTTGAGAAACGTATTCCCACAAATCTTAGTATAATCTTCCGAAAAACAATGTTATGAACTTAACACGTATGTTAAGTCTGCCAGACGGTCCCTCGGCATGTCCTGGAGGGCACGTATGGTATCAACATCATCAGGCCACGAGAGGATGAAGACCCCGACAGACACCCCACCTCAGAGGAGCTGCTTATGGCGTATGGATGTAAGACTACAACATAGATTGCAGCAGTTTACCTGCTGTCATACAACTGTAAAAATGATCATGCACTATCATGTATTCTTCAAAAATGAGCCATTCGAACAATACATCATTTAACTTTTCGCAAACATACTAATAAATGATCCATACAATACAATATTATTAAATTCATTGATTTAATTGGATTCAAAACTGTCTAATCTACAACCCTAGAAATAATTTATTATTGGAAAATAAACAATACATTATTCTTGTCATTACTACATCTTCGGAACTAATGTTGGAATAAGCATTGTTAAAGCTGTAAATAAAAGCAAAACATGGCGATTTTTGCGCGCTGCATAGGATGACACCGTAAGCTTGTAAAGAAACAATGGTGGCCCCAAAGAGATAAGCATGAACGTTGCCATTGGAGCAGTTTTACCAGGAGCCAGACAACAATTCTTCAATTAAAAGAAAAAAAAAGTAAACTAGTGACTTTTCTTGATAGAGAAGATATTTGTATGCCTCTGTGCTGACTTGAGCTTTCTCTTATGCAGGAAAGCCTTAATGGATATTAGCTAGCCGATTTGTCCAATTTCTCTCAATTTTTGAAAGTGCCATTTTTTCAGTGGCTTATTTTATTGATGGAATTGCGAAAGAAAGATTTTGTAAATCACTGTGTTATATCCCAGATGTCTTCTAGCCTATTGCCATTTGCCCTACCATCCTATTTTGAATCGTGTGTTTACAATTGTTTTGTTTAGAATCGGATTTTTCTGTTGTTTTCAGACATGAGAGGCTTTATGACATCGCACGGACAACCTGATCAGCCCAGATCTGCTCGCTACATCCTGAAGGATTATGTCAATGTGAGTCAAATTTAAATGTACAAAATGTGGCATATTTATGGCAACGGTAGTTCTCCAGAATGTAAGTTTCTCTTCAAAGCAACTAAACGGACATGGGAACCAAATTGCCTTGCATACCGTGTTGCTTCTTACACAGGGAAAACTTCTGTACTGCCATCCTCCTCCTCACATAGAGGATGAAGACTTCCAGCCACAGCACAGCAAATTCCAAAGAAACGATTTGGACAGCTGTGACCCTTCTTCGACCAGTAACACAGGAAAAATCAAGAGAATTGAAAATACAGTGGACAAGAACTTCTTTCATGCAGTAAATAAACAACTTCTAAACTGCATCAGTCACTCCATTTTATTAGGCTGGTTGAAAGACAGTGGGTGATTTTAAATGGGATCTGTGTGTCTGTTTTAGGAGAATGTACGAGCACTCTCTAAAGGAGTCCAAGGTTTCATGGGCTACAAACCAGGCAGCGGAATGGTGGCTCCCGGAAAAGCCGGAACGGAGACCATGGTGGGAAAACCTTGGAAGAAACACGGCAACAGGAACAAGAAGGAAAAAGTGCGTCGGCTGAACAAGCATCTCGATGCCTGAAGCTCTAATCTCAAATAGAGAATAATCCAAACAGACTGGAAAAACACTCAAAACTGCGCCATTAATGAATTAATGGTGAACAAAATCTGTGAATTTCAAGGCCTCTTAATCCTGAAGATGCTTTGATATTATCTTTTGGCATGCCGTCATCTATAATGGACCGCTATGGTTTGTTCGTCCCCTATGGAATATATTTGATCAACTTGATCATCAGTTATAAATCAGAGCGCTAAAATTATGACTAAGAATCATCATGTCCGGATTGTTACAGTCACTACAAATCTCAATTCTAAACATATATCACCCCACGTGTATTTTACAGAACTCTCAACAAATATGATGTATGTTCCAAATCAGTGTTTTGGATAAAATTATGAAACTATATGTGTGCCATGTCGGACATATTTTACACTTTCACACTTCACGTTAGAGCACACTTTTATACATGCTGCATTTAAACTACTTCAGGCCATACTTGCAGAAATAATGGTATGGACACACACCTATGAGGTATTCACCCAGCTACATAAATAGTAATAGATGTTGGAGTAACTGCAGAACCCACATGAATCTTGGAAAGCAAATTAGTTATGTTGGAGGGGGGGGGGGGGTGATTCACGTGGTAGGGGAAAGGAGGTTCTGAAAATGACTGGCAGTGATGAACTGAAATACAGAGAGGCAGTTTTAGAATGGAGGCGTCAACTTTGGGTCGCTAGTTTAACGCACTCGTGTCCAGCTCAAGGCCTGGGGGCCAGATCTGGCCCACCATGCCATTTTATGTGACCAGTGAACGCAAATCATGTGTGTCAACATTTTTGTGGTTTCGCTGTCATGATGGCCCTCCGAGGGAAGACGTAACTCTAAAGTGCCCCGCGAGAAAAAAATGAGTTTGACATCCCGGGTTTAATGCGTAGCGAAAGCCTCGAATTCTTCAAAATATACTCACAGCCTGTTCAATTGATGTCGAGTTACCATTAATTCCGCATTACCTGATTTGTTCCAGGTATCAAAATGTCGGCGAACCGATCAAAGCACCACATCTCATTTAATGGGCCATTTGCTGTATCATAGTACACACTTATTTTGACAGACTTAACCCAACTTTCTTTAGAGGGCATAAAAACAACCACAAAATGGAATACAAAGTCTTTATTGTCACGCTCATTGGTGCAGATGCAAAACATTTGAGTTCAGAAAAGTCAACCAAAAATAAAATAATAACAAGCATGTACTACTAACGGGTGGGACGGTGGAAGACTGGTCAACACGTCTGTCTCACATTGCAGATGTTCTAGGTTCGATTCCGAGCTCCGGCTTTCCTGTGTCCAGTTTGCATGCTCTCCCCGTGCAAGCGTAGGTTTTCTCCAGGTACTCTTGATTTCCTCCCACATCCCCAAAACATGCTCGGTTTGTTCATTGAAAACTAAATTGTCCTTACATGTGATTGTGAGAGTGAATCGTTTGTCTATGTGTACTCTGCTATTGGAGCCTATCCCAGTCGTCTGGGATGGGTACACCCTGAACTGGTTGTCAGCGAGTCGCAAGGCACACAGACCAACAACCATTCGCACTCAAGGTCACACCCAGGGACAATTTAGAGTGTTCTCTTGCTCTGCCATGCATGTTTTGGAAATCTGGGAGTAAACATGCAAACTCCACACAGGAAGGCCAGGCCGGAATCAAACGCATGAATTTTGCACTGTGAGGCGGACGTGCAGCTAACCAGTCCTTGCCACCCTTGCATGAGCTTGAAGGTGAAAATGAAAGAAATGCTTTGAAGACAATACAAATTAAAAAAAAGAAATAAAATTAAAAGAATAAAATTATGAAGGTGAGCTGGTGATCAAAATACATTGTGCTGAACCAGAACAACACACAATTTATCGGAATTGTTTACGTTCGTCTCGAATGCTTAGAAAGTCGCACTTTCATTGAATGCCGCATTCTTCTGCTTGTATTTTATACACGGTGATGATAAATTAAATTATTAACCATATCAGACGAATAATTTATCGGATCTAAAACAATATTTCCAGTGTTTTTTATTGTAGTAATATCACCACTTCCACCTTTAAAAAATGCGTCAAAATATTGGCGTCATTTTATTGGTCAATTTCTTCCCGCTGCTTGGCGGAATGCAAACGTCCTACAAACTGTTGACATGGCCGCACCGAGCCAGCAGCAGACTGACTGGACCAGAGAAGACCACTACTCGTTTCTCTCGAATCTCCTCACATTTTGGAAGACTTCTTTCACCTCTTGTTTTATTAGTCGTGACCCAGGACAAAGTTGCATTTCTGTTCGGCTTGTTTGCTTCTCTTCTCTTCTGTTACTCGTCTCATGTCTTCAGTAAGTGCCTTTCACTCGAATCTCTTCCTCTTTTTTATAACCAGTTCGTATTTATTGATAAATACGGTTGATCGGTTTCTTTAAATTGGCGTCAAAGTACTAAAATATGCTACAATGCCAGCTAGATGCCAATTAAAGTGCAGAGTAATTGGACAGGTGTGTTAATTTATTGATATACACGCCCCATTAACAAGTTGGTACATGCGCAATACGTCAGTGCGTCCGCCATATTGGATGTGTCAGATATGCAAGAACTAACCAGTAACTGCTCTGAAATTTATAAAGCCATAGCCTACAACGTGCGCAGTTATTTCTATTCATTCATTCGCACAAACATGATATATAAAAAACATATTTTTGATACATTTATTTACCAAAAACAACGTATGTAACTTTTAATTTGATGATTGTAAATGTTGATTTCTCACTAAGTACCAAAACAATTTATGTATTTTGATTCTATGTATGTTTGCATTTACAGTACTAATGTGCCGTATGTAACAAGATTACCGTGATGATCACTGAAGGTTTAGTAATTTAATCTGAGTCTCTACCATCCTGAAATATAGATGTTATTTGGGTTTTCTGAATGAAGAACACGACCGTTCACATATACTGTATTTAAATTTTGAAATGATTGCATTGGTGCTATTCACCACCCAAGGTGGTCTGCCTGTATTCCCCTGTGGGTTGCTTGCCTGAGATTTCTGTAAGTGTTACTTCTAACCTATTCAATTGTTCCTGCATTATTAACCTTTCAAGTCTCGTGGGTCAGAGGTGCAAACATCACGGAGGACATCCTGGACATACTGTTACTTCACTCTACTGTTTCCTTGGTAACTTGTGTGGATTCACTGGAGCCATTTTGTCCAGACAGCTGCCAATTCAAGTAAATGCAATACTTATTGTTTTTAAACACCAAGGCTCATTTTAGATATTAAGTGACACTTATCTACAGGTTTTTATGGGGCTTATCTCTGCTTCCCTGGATATGGTAAATGTTATCTCCTGCTGTATTCCACTGTGTTTTTGCAGGAACTTGCAAGCAGGTAAGTTTAAAAATATATATATATTTGCCAGTTTAATATTATGATGGATTCATTTCGAACATCAGCTAGTCTGTAATTGTCAAAATCAGGTTGCAAAACAGCTGCTTATATGTGGCATTGTGCTTCAGAGAGAAGGCGGAGAATGATCAAGAGACGCAGGAGATCTCACCTACTTGCAGTTTGTCTGCTGGCAGTACTCACAGGAGGTTTCCTGAAGTCTGGCGTCCTCCACAGTCCAGCAACAGACGGGGTCTTCAGAGGGAGGAGGCTGCTTTATGTTGCTCTGCAAGTAAGATTGCGATGACTACTACTACTGCTACAAGATTTCAAGCGAGACAGAGACAGAAGAGGAATGATGGGATTGCACATAGCACAGCCACCTTACGCAGCATACATGCAGTTGCATATATGCTTATATCTATATTTTAGTGATATTTTATTTTTGATATTGCATTCTGTACTGTGTACAGCTCTATTTTTCTTCTGGAACATTATTTGTGCATGCAATACTTTGTTTTGTTGTTGTTTTAATGTTGTTGTTGCACTGAGGAGCTGAGTCTCCAGGACATAATATTTAAGATTCATACTTTCCTCATTAAAAAAAACACATTACAGTTTTGGAGGGGCCTAGGGCTGGAACATATTAATTGTGTTTCCATTCATTTTAATGGTGAAAGATTTCTGTGTTAAACATTTATATGACTCAATTAATTATTCAGATGCTCACTGAGCTCAAGTCTTGAAAGATTTTCAGAAAACAAATGTGACAGTATTCTCTGGACATCCAAACTTTTCAGAGACTTTAGATTTGTACATGAATAATATTTGAATTTCAAATGGTGCAGCATTTCTCTTGAAAGTATAAATCTTTACTATCTTTACTCCTTTTTCATTGATATTGTACTAGAACAACACTGAAATCTTGGGTTACACCCTTGGCCTGGTGTCTTTTGCCATCACCTCTACCTCCAAGTTCCCCACACTTTACAGAGTCGTAAGTGATCATGTTAAACAATCTTTGTCTTCAATCAGCAAATAGCTTGGAAATAAAGTTTAAAAAAAAAAATTTTATTGATCTCCCTCATGCAGCACAGAGGGAAGACACTGTCAAGATCTCATATCTTCTCTGGAGTGCTGTGCCTGCTGGCGGCTGCCCTTTATGCTGCTGCCATACTTCACTCCGATACTCGGGTCAGCTTCCTCCTCAGGGTCATGCCTTGGCTGCTGGCGGCAATCTCTGGTGCCTCACTGGATCTTCTTGTATCCTGTTAATCCTGAAATAATAATAATAATACAAATCTAAATTGTGCAAAGCACACACAACCATTTATTTCCAAACTCAGGATCCTGCAGCAGTAGTTTTGATCTTTGACACATGTGTCAGACTATAGTCCTCCACTGGTGTCACTTGGGAACGAGGCAGCAGCCTATGAGCTTTTCTGCAGAAATGGAGAGCCTCCTCAGTGACTCATATCAGGACAAAGCTGCTGGCAAGCATCATGGTAAACAGGTAGGTCTTTTTTCCTCCATGTACAATACGTCCTTCATTATAGGTCCTTTTGAATATGTTCCAAATCAAACCTTTTTGTCTGTGATCTAAGTGTTACCTTTTAGTAAGACCATTATGCTATTGGAACCTCTGTCTTCAAAGGGCAAAAATTTCAATTCGACCGAGATGGGCCGCTATATGGACGTCAGTATTGACACCACAAAACAAGTAAGCAATGTTAGTTCACACACTAAACACCATGTCCTGCATATAAAAATAACACAACCTCATAGCAATTCCTAAATGTCATCATATAAAGTAGGTGTACTGTATATCATACTATATTGACAGATGTACCTCAGAGAGGCAACAGTGTGTGGGAAGGTAGTGGACACCAAGGTTCTGAGCAGGACAGACCTAATGGTACGAGTTGATGGTTGTGATACATCATGTGACTCATAGATTGTCAATTCTGATCTATAGGTGGGTAGGATTGGTGAAGTAATATTACCGGTACTTGGGATAATCACTAGTTTGACATTACTCATATAGGGTGCTAGTACAGCACAATAATACTGTAATTTGAAGTTAGTACAAGTGCCACCCAGGAAAAACCACTAGATGGTGCCATACTACTCTAAAGGTTTACACCCAATAGATGTACAGTAAATGCAGTTTTGACTGATCTAGTTTAAGAGGTATAAATAACCATGATTTGGGTTATGGTATGATTATAGTACAGTTGTACTTCTGCAAAATACAAGAATGGAAATGTGTAATTAATACCTACTTATTACAGTGTTGATCCAAGCTCTTGTATTAGATGACTTTAGATGTTGTAATGTTGTGGATTGTTGTGTAACCAACTGCTTTGCAATGTGGAAGAATTTAACGTTGAGACTTTCACATGACTGTTGGGGAAGCGAGCCAATCAGAGGTCCTTCCCACGAGAAAAACGGTCAGCCAGTTTGATCAGATGCTCCAGCGAGACCTTAGAATGCGTGCAATTCTGTGGCTTTATAATGTCAGAGATGATGGTTTTGATATCCATAATAGGCATGCTTTGCACACCTGATACAGTGGAACCACTATAATTAATTGTATTATTGGCAATTCGACCAACATTCTTTGATGTGTAAAGGCTTCTAAATTTCTAACCAACATCATGCATTATGCCACACAAGAGCTCTGTGTACCCGACTTGGCCACAGTTGAGCAAGCATGAAATGATTAACACTGCATTTGTTTCGTTTTTTCTTGTGAAACAATTAAGAATGTGAAAGGAGTGAGATGTTGACATTCCTACTAAAACTTTGGCTGAGTATTTTGTTTACAGTTTAAAATTAAACTGTAAACAAACTCACACTGTAATATTAACTGTGGCCAGTTTATATTTTCACACTTAGTATTTACAATGCTTCCATGGCTTATTAAGGTTTTTATGGCAAAAGTCTGAACAAAGAGGGAGTCAAATAGCTTCCTGGAATGGATTTTATTTGACGTCTATCTCACAGCAAATGTGTTTGTGATAAGTTGTATCTAACAACACAAAGGACCATAGAAAGTGAATGGTAATATATCTTTACAGATCTTTAGCCACAACTGACCTCTGCTCCCAAACAAATATTGTGTTGGTCGTGTCTCCTGATTCTGTGATATGACTCTATTAACTCATTCAGTACCAGCCAATTCTGGACCAAGTCTGAAAAGACGTTTAAAAACGTCTTTGGGAGTGAATGAGTTCATGAATGCCAAGCCAATCATACCCTTTTTATTAGGAGTCATCCAAATGAGACCTAGCTGTTAACCTACTAAAATGCATTCCAAGCAATGTAAGTGTGGGCTACAACACTTGAAAAGTTACATTTTGTGACTACTCAACAGTGTTGCTAACACTGTATCTCAATTTTGCCGGTCGATTGGATGGACCGTTGCGTTTATGCGTCAGTATTGTGCGGAGTGCAGTTTCATAATGAAACAGAATAGTCTTGAGGCCGGGAAAGTTTTGAAGGTTTATTTTATGTGCTGCCCAATTGTTCTCCTGTGACAGTGTTGATTAAAGCTGGGCAGGTCACGTCTGCATAGGAAAATGGGTCCCTCTTTCTGTAGGGGGCCAGCAATCTCTATTTTGAGCGACGGGTTTTTTGTTTTTCCTCTGCTCAGGAGTCATTGGAGTTCATCTGACAAAAAAACAATACCATATTTTTTTTGTACTAGAGGTCACCCAACCCAGCCCCACTCCACCCCCTGCCCCTGATCTCCTCCCCATTAATTTGGCTAGTCCTGTTTTTGATTTTCAGCAGCAAAAGGCACAGTAACCGACCAGGATTCTATGTTTGGCCACAATGCGAGGCAGAAGAAGGAGAAGAACTAGAGGACAAGAACTGTAGTCAAGGCAACTAATAAATGATGTAACTGCTGCCACCGCTAGCATGCGGTATCCGCCACTACATGGATTGACTGTTTACAGCAGCTGAAGGATTCTACCTTTGGCTAAAATGCAACCTGGGATTTAAGTGAAGGTTAGCCATTATAAACTGAAAAGCAAAAGTATTTCCGGAGGTCGAAGCGCAGATAATGGGTGTAAGTCCGAGCTCTCCTGTTCTTGGTCTCTGTTTTTGTAAGGGGGGGGGAAAAAGACAGTTTTAGCTTACTAGTACCGGGAAAATCCTCCTTTGAAAAAATGCATTCTAAACAGTTTTAGAACCATATTTTTCTGACAATAACACACTTTGGAGTATAAGTTGACCCATTAAAAAAAAAAGCACCATGAAGAAGAAGAAAAACGTACAAAGACGCTCCGGACTAGAAGTCACATTTTCAGGAGAAACGTATTTTACAAAGCTGGGACCAAAATGGGAGGGGTCTGACTCTCCAACTAAATCCCCATTCCCTACTAGTGAGTGTGTTCGCAAATATGCTGCACACTGTTGTCCCTGTTTTGGTGGACACTGCATGCCAGTGGCGGTAGCAGAGTCACACCTGAGTAAAATCCACAGGACTAGCTAAATGATGACAATCGAAGAAAAAAAGTGACTTAAAGTCTGAAAAAGTGTAAATGCTAACTAGATTGCTAAAATGTATTGTGATGACAACGAATGTCCTTATAGCACTTTCAAACTATAAGATGGTACGGTATTTTGTGAATTTGGCACTTGAATCAGGAACGGCTTAATCACATTTTTGGTTGAAATCTAGATAAAAATGTGAATCCAGATTTAGTCAAAGATTTGACAGTCAGTCACTCTCTGCAATGAATAGAATGAAAAATTGTCCATTCATAACTTATATTATGCTGATTCTCCTTGAGTATACCTGGAACTCTCCTTGTTTTGTAGTGGGATTTTGAAGAGGGAAATGCACAGTGGAGTGAACCAAACGCAAAACCCCAGAACGGAGAGGCATTCCCCTTGCAAGAGTGGCCAAGCAACCCCAAACCTTTTGACATACGCACCTACGCCTCATGTATACTCCCTCAGAATGGTGTGTCCTGTAACGAGTCTGTCAGCCAGTCCAAATGATGAAGAAATGTCATCACCATGCAACTAATCGGATTATATTGCATGTGTTGTGTATATATTTGCGATTCAATAAAAAAAAAAGCATGAAAAAAATGTATTCTTGAATACTCAGATTTTAATTTTTTTTTACTGTTTCCCTTTGGTGCACTTTGAGATGATTGGATTGCATCATGTTTTTTGCAAGTAACTCTAGGCCAGTGATTGCCAACCACTGTCCCACAGCACATTAATGTTCTGAGATCATCAGTTTTACAGTGGGAAATGATCAAGTTTCATGAAATTAGTTCATAGATTACTTCCCTCAAAATTGGGTCACATGTGTTTTGTTGAATTTGGTCTGACAACCATTTTTGGCTGTAGTATCCCCGTGGGATCTGCGAGTGTTAAAAAAAGAAAAAAAAGAAATGCGTATGTATGTTGATAAAACACTAAGATGGAATAGTCACAAGGGTTGAGAATGTTTTCTTTTTAATTGGTTTTAGCGTTAGGTTTTTTTTCATGTATAGACTATTTATTGAGTTCAAGATTGTCATAAAGTAAACTACAATTGCCAAATTACCTTTCCTCTTCTGCTTGGCCGAACAGTAATTCTGAAATACTTGAATATAACCCCAGAAAATTAATGTATGAAAATAATTGACAACGATTCAAATGGTTAGTTTTTTTAAATATAGTTTTAATTAGTTTTCATTTTATTTCGTTAATGAAAACATTTTTTCAATGTTAATTTTAGTTATTTCAGCTAGATTTCATTATCGATACTAACCTTGGGGCAAAATTGTTCATGGTTGTCCACTTTGTTCGCCCATCCAGAATCTGTCACGTGAGGTACCTGGACTTGTCCCTGGCTGATGACATCGTCAGGCACGTTGTGGACCTGACCACCTTCAAGAAGATGAAATCCAATGGTGAACTACTTCATTCTCAAAGAATTTTTCCACACTTACATATCCAGCTTCATGAGAAAGGGTCATTCAACTTTTTTTGTGGCCATAAAACCCAAAAAAGCTAGTAGACTGTCAATTTTTAAACCACATTTTACAACATTGAAATAATAACCGTCCATCCAGAAGTTGGTGATTGGAAAATCATTTCACCCCTGAGCAGTGAGCCGAGTTTGATAAGGACTACGAGAACAAAATAAAGCAAGTCAACATTACATTTGAAACACCGTTCAAATCGGGTTTCAACTTTTCGATGGTGACAACTCGAGTTATTTCTTTATTGACTCTTGTTTCTTGTCTGGGGGCAGGGGTGGGGTTGTTGCACAGGTTCCTGGACCAAGCAACTTCTAGGTAAAATATTATGTTATCACTTATTTGATTAAAATAAGATAGGACAAGTAGGTTCACACCCAGACTGGAATTTGGGAAAATGAAGTGTAAACGTAATTTATAATTTTGACTGTTGCATGGCAAAATGGAACTCTTAGCCTAACTTCTGCTTTATAGGAATTTTAAAGGGAAAAAAATAATTCACGTACATCCTGTCAAAGGAGTTATAAAATAAATCATTCCGTGATGTCATAGTGTACTTTGTTTCATTCCTAGTGAATAATGTGTTGAGGCTATCAAGACTGTAAATTAGAGCAACGGGTGTGGCTAAGAAGCACAATAGTTGACCAGAGGTCCACAGTCCTCTCCATCATCCGCCTGCTCCAAAACCTTACGCCATGACCAGCAGCGTCCGGGGGCATTTTTAAATGAGCACTTTCCTGAAGTTTGATTGTAGCACAATACAATGATTAGATAAACTTTGGAACATGTGATGAAGCAGTTTCTGGTTTCCGCATTAATATCATCCATTTTCTCATCTGCTTATCACGAGGATCACTGGCGTATTAATATCAAATGTAATCAAATTTTTTGCAAACTTAGGTGTGAGTGGATGCAATGCCCACATGAATTAATAAACCCCTCAAGTGTAATAGACCTCTGCATCTCGTCAGCCACACAGCATAATTGGCTATTATATTTGTATGTTTTTCCAGAAATGAGAAAAAAACATTTTTTTAAAAACACATTGGTATTTTTATTGATATTGCAACGAAACACTCAACCAGATGTGTGAACAAGTAAACATAAGTAAAAAAGAGTCCTACATATGAATGATAACATAACCAAACCAGAGATGCTTTACTCTTCTAAATGGAACCACATTAACCAAGTTGTTTCTTCATGCTTGACCGTTTTTTCATCCCAACCTTTGAGGGACACTTGATTTGGTCGAACATAGGAATTTATATAATAGGTCTCTGTATGAGGACTAAAATTCACCCCATGAAAAAAAAAAAAAGCGATT
This sequence comes from Hippocampus abdominalis, assembly GCA_018466805.1. NCBI lineage: Eukaryota > Metazoa > Chordata > Actinopteri > Syngnathiformes > Syngnathidae > Hippocampus > Hippocampus abdominalis. The sequence goes on along the minus strand of CM031701.1, from coordinate 8,630,309 downwards.
CAATGCGTTTTGTTTTTTTTAACTACACTCAGGACGTCATAATGATAGCCATGTTTTACGGCCGTGGCCTGTTTTTTTCCCTCTTATCAGACTGTCAACATAATTGAGGGAAGCAGTCTAGCATTGTGCCATTTTTTTTCCTGACTTGTTTTTATCAGGTTCTGTTGTCAAATACTGTCTGAAAACAGTGACTAATAGTCGCCCACATTTTTATGTACAGCTCTACTCATATCCACTTCAACCTTTGAAAACAAAAGCGTTCATCACAAAATTTCGGATTTTATTGATGTTAAATGTGAGCTCCCATGACCTAGAACATCCCTCTTTCTGATGCTTTCTTACATTTGGTTTGTAGCATCAAAACTGTCTAAGTCAAAGAGATGATTTAGGCAGAACGTGTTTTTGGATTCTAATACAAAGTCTTTTGATTGGCCAAGATCATAGGAAGAACCGAAGAATGATGCAGCAGTGGGAGGAGTGTAAAGTTATGCAGAGACCACAATTTGGCCAAATGATCTGGGCAATTATGCTATGTGGTCGGTGATATGTTTTAATTAAATATTTGTTGAGAACTATTCATTCATTAATTCATTCATTCATTTTCCGAACCGCTTCATCCTCACTAGTTGCTGGAGCCTATAGCAGTGGGCAGTAGGCGGGGGACACCCTGAATTGGTTGCCATTCCACGCTTTAGGGACAATTTAGAGTGATCAATCATGCCATGCATGTTTTTGGAATGTGCAAACTCCATGGGATTTCTTGTGAAGCCGACGTGCTAACCACTGGGCACCGGGCCGCCTGTTGAGAACTATCCATCCAGTATTGTTAGATAATGAGATTTATTTTTACTTTATATTACATTGTATGTCAACATTTTCTTTTTCATCAATACTTTTTACTTGTAACTTTAATGTGTCATTGAAATATCCCTGTACCTAGTTTCTGAACGACTGAAGAGCGAGCCGTTTATTGCAGTGCTTCGTGTGCTTTGGCCAGTTTTGTATGGCTTTGTATTCAGTTGAAGCAAACTAATGTCATCATAAATGCTGAGTTAGCATATCTATCTCTGGGCCTCCTCTTGCCCCTTTCAAGATCGGGTGTCAAAAGAAAGCAAATGGTGTCCCAAATAAAAAGGTGGAATCTTGTTTGCAGAAGGAATGAAGGGCATGGATTAGGACATCAAGCAACAGTTTGCAAAGGCCCATTGTGTTGTTCTTGTCCCGTACGTCAGCGATCGCCTTACTTGCCGAAGGCATGGTCGACGCCAAATTGTCTGAGCCAGGGTGTGTGGTGGGGGTCTATTCTGCAAGTTTAGAAGCAAGAAATGCAAAAAATGCTGAGTATTTTCCAAACACATGACTACAACAGAAACTAAAGGTCAATCATTTATTAACTAGATGTCAATATTTTCAGAGCACTTTTTCCATCTGATGCATATTCTACTGTACAAATAATGAGGCATATGAATGTGCTTTATGTCTGGCCAGGGCTATTGTCACAAGAGGAGTGGAATTTGCAGACATGACACAGAAGTTGAAAAGTAAAAGTGTTTATCTACGAAAATACAAAGTAAATACAGAGAGCAGGGCAGGATGCAGAAGACACTGAAGACAACAGAGCTTAAATTAATGGTAACGAAATAAAATGACAAAGATACAAAAATGTATCAAATAAATCTGCTAACCTGCGATTTATAATGGCGCATTGTAGTCACCTTCGTGCACTTAAGTTTGTTCAATCTCAGCTGCTCAACATTTTCAATTATTTGCTGTTGAATAGCCTATTCTCAAAATGCAAATGATCTGTTAACTTATTTTCAAAGAATAGTTTGTTTTGTTTTTGTTTGGTTGGTGTCTTATAAGAAACTGCAACATTGCGCAATTTATTGGACATACTTGTTTAAGATCACACTGCGTAATTTGGGTGGCATTTTATTTAGTATTTTTAAATCATCTTTTTATTTTTGGCAATATCTGTAAATTTAGTTTCCTGCTCTTAATTGTGAATGCATACTTGATGGTTTTAAATGCTCCTGAAATTAAGTGCTGCTTGACGAGCCTATACTGTATTGTGTTAATGTATGTGACGTCACTGAAGGCCTAAGGTTGAAATGCACGGCCCGCAACTGGCTCTGACTCGGAGAAAGCTTGACGAATTGACAATATGTCACTGAGTAATCAGCGTTTATATACCGGAAGACATACGGCCTCAATGACATAGTAAAAACCCAAACCATAACATGATTACAGCAACTGCGTAGCAACCGCAAAGCAACTGATAAAGGAAGAACGGGTCACAACAGATATACAGTATTTGAGAAATGTAATACAGTATGTTGATGTTTAAAAATATTTAGGTTGAAATGATTTCAATGTCAAAAAAGTTTGCAAGGGAAAACTCTGGGAAAAATTCTGTTATATCACTCGAATGTTTTGGGAGGGCGAGGGATTGGGGAATATGAGAGTGAAATGTGTGGAATTTAGGCTATGTGGGAATTGTTTGAATGTGGACCATATTTTTTAACCGAATGGTTTAAATCGGTAAAGAAATATGGGCGGAGAGAATTATGTAAAAATATCATCCCTTATATGTAGGAAATGTTCTTAAATTTTATTTCTGGAAGATGAGAGGAGTGGAACGTGCAGCATTTGGGGGGCGTGGCTAATTTGATATTGGACTGGTTTCAATCAATCAAGAAATATGAAAGGAAGAAGGAGGGGGAATCTGTTACAAGTGTGAAATGGTCTGTAGAATTCACGGAACAATAAATTAATAATAATGAGCATTTTCATGCTATGCACATTTGGAGGCAGGTTGCACAAGTTACTTCTGTGACGTAACAGACGTCACGTCCTGTCAAAGACGCACACAGCCGGTTCAGGCCAGTCGACAAGGCGCAAAAGTGCAGTGTCTCGCCGAGCTCAGCCACAACACAGCACAGCCTCTCAACTCGCATTGTCGGGTCCACACCACATTGTTCTGGCACAGAGCCGCATCTTCTGTTCAACGACGTTCCCCCCAAGATAACAGCTGCTATTACCTCACGATGACGCGAAGGTGATCTTCAGCGTGTCCCGGTGGTTCTGGGTGAGTGTGAGCCATCCTGCTGTCATCCTTCACACGTGTGGCGGTCGTTATTTGCCGTTGACCAAACGCTAAAAGCTAGCTGCCGACAGTCAGAGCTCCACCTTGAAGGCACGACAGTTGTGGGCGGCTGCTGAAATGCCACACGAAGCGTATGGATAGTATTTAAGGTCGCGACATGGTAGGCGATTTTGGGTCAACGGTCTGACTTCGCCAACGTTAGCCAGCTAGCTCACCAACACCTCACAGAATTCCCTGTTAAACCTCCCTGTTAAAAGCTCGTTCTGCTTCAAGTTCTGTCAATACTTGTCTGTGGTTTATTTATTGGTACAGTATTTGGAATGTTTTCACCGTGACAACTTAATTTTATGGTTAACCAAAGTGAACTCAAGATTCTAAGTGTCTGCTATCATCAAAGCAAATTCAAGATTCAATGTTTACCAATCGAATTTCACCTACGGGGGGTGAATAAAGTATCATATCCTCAACCTAGTAGCGTAATTGCTCATATCTTTTTTTAACTTAGTGTCACAATATAAATAAAATATCAAAATGTTTGATTAAAAAAAAACACAAAGTTTGTATCACTGATTGTTCTGAAATTGCTGTAAAAAAAATGAAGTTAGCAGTTATTTTTGAAACAGTAATTCTGAGTGTGGGTGTAATGTCCAATTCAACCTGACTATGATGCACCAAGTGGTTTGAAAATCGGATAATGGTTTCGTTTGCGTCTCATAGACCAATTTTGCTGATAACGTTTCTGTTAAAAATGTCCACAAATAAGCTCATACGGGCCAAAAGTCTGAGAGCTTCTACAAGTCGATGCGTCAAAATTATTGTGAAATTTCATACGGCGTGACCTGCCCTGAAAACTCATCTTGAATAGCGCAAAGGGGAACATTCCTTCAAGACCAATGTGGGCAGGAGAATAGATCATGTACTTTAGTAATCGGTTTATTTGTGAATGTATTTGTTGTACTGGAGATGGTTCAAGGTGTTTTGAAGTTTGTGAAGCATGCTTTTCTTTCCTCGTGAATGCCAGCAGGGTGTAAAATACAGAAAGATAACTAATGAAAAGCAAAATAAAGAAAGGCACACCAATGCAAGTACTGTACAATAAATAATATGAGACAAGCTAGGCATAAGTTGACTTTTTACATGGATGAAAACAAAGTAAAATACAATTGAGTTGTCAAGTCATGTTGGGACTGAACAAATCATGCAATATCAGGCTGTACAAGGTTATAACACACCCACTTGATCTCTGTTTAACAATGTATCCACAGTAGACGTGTTCCAATGTTTACAGGTATCAAGCTATGCTAAGATAATCTTAACCTCTTGCATTTAACAAATATTAGTTTCTATCTCCAACTTTACACATTTTAACATATCTAATCTGCAAACAGCACACAGTGCATTTCAACTTGTGGTACTATGGTAACAGTACATTCTAACAAGTGATGGTCGGATTTACACGAACATGTTACCTACCTCTGTGTCTGCGTTGTCATGGTGTCACATGAGTAGCCTACTCAATATACTGTATTTCTACATACTGCACATATTCTACATTTTCTCATTCAAGAAATACATTCACACAAATGTAAAGATTTTGTTTTTCTTTGATGATAAGACTGTGTAATAGGTATTACGTTTTTTTAAATGTCTTAAATAGGCTTAAAAAATGTTAAATTGAACTTGAAGACACATATAGGATCCCTGCAAAGATGGAAGCGTAATTTTCCTAAATGTCAGCATGAGATGTGTTGAAATATTTGAGAGTACCCAGCAAGCCTCTGCTTTCATTGTTGTAAAAGAAGTACTGATAATCCAAGGACATGTGGTTTGACTTAAGTTTAAATTCTGTAGGGTAGTTGTATTTTCTGAGGTGTTACCTCCAAAATTACAGATTGTTTTCCTTTGGACTGCATCTTGGGACTTCTTCCGTTCACAAGTCAAAATGTTTCTTGAATCACGACTGCTAGTGTGAGTTAAGTGTTAAATTGAACCACAAAGTGGTTGTCTAAATATTTGAAACATGTGACATAGACTATTAATCTAGTTAGGCATAGAGGAAGACATATAAAATACATCTGAGGCTCAAGAATAAGATAACATTTAACGATCCCAAAATGGGGCACTTTACACACTTCCAGTTGCAAGAGTGGACACAGGAAATAAAAAAACAAAGCAAACCATCAATATTGTTATTAGGTGATAAATGCTCAGGGGTCGCAAGGGACAACTTGTTTAGTCCATCAGGGGGAAACGAAGCGTACGTGGTCATGGATTTTTGGTAAGGCCTTTTGTGATAAACGACATGATTGGCCGTTGAGTGGAGCACAGCTTTGCTATTATGGCCAAAGAACAAGAGGGGAAGTGATAAAGAAAGCACATTGAGTGCGTAGCTCGATGATAACAAAATGCATTTTCCTCTGAATACTTCCATGAATTATGGGTTTGGTCATTAGGTCATGGCTCATTGTTCCCCGCTTCCTTCATGTCTCTCCTTCAGAACAGGCCAGAAAGGTACAGGTCACTATGTGTAAAATATACACAGACTAATGCTGAGCGCTTGTACAACGAAACCTTTTTTGTACTTCGATAATACTGCTTAAAAAAATTGAGCTATCATAGTGACAAGCCTGTAGAGTACAGAAAAGTCTTAAGTACTTGACCAGAAATTATCGGACTTTTCAATCTGTCCGCTGATATGATTTATCCGCCTGACTAGTGTGCTGACACAAGCTGCTTTGTATTCACTTTAAGGGTCAGAAAGTGAAATAAAGTTTAAAGAGAGTTTTCAGGCATGAAGCTGCTAAGATTTGAATCCAGTCTCACTTCACCCCACCCACTTCTCCCAACGAAAACGCCCCCCCCCCCCCCACCCCAACTCACTCACACGTCAAGAAAGCTACACTGCTGTCATGTGCTGTTCATGATGAAGTATTTCCAGGAATGAAATGTTAATGGTTTGGTGGTGTGTATTGGGAATGTCCAAAAGTTAAAACAATAGCTTTAAACTTTTTTTTTCTATCTTTTTCCATTTTCTCGCAATCAGCATAAGACAATAGCTTGATATCATTCAATTTCCAGTTTCCGAAGAAAGAAACGGACAAAGATACCTTTTTGTAAAAGCATGCGTTTCAAGCTTAATTTCAAGTATTCCACCACAATTTATTTTTTTTGCCATAGTGACACCTCAAACATCTAAAGACTTTCCCTCCACGAAACAACACCAAAAAAGGGCTTTTGGTTTAAAAAATATTTATCTGCACTCCATTGAACTGATGACATGAACGATAAACAGAAGGGGAAACAATGAGTTCAGTGAGTGTATGCACATGTAAGTGCACTGTACGTGTGCATGTGCGTCCCCTCTACTCTGCAATTTCGTGCTCGTGCACGTGTGTTTGTCTCCCTCACCTTGCAATTTATGCTTTTTTTTTTCTTCATTATTTCTCTTACCACGCAGGTGTCTCATGTTCTGAGCTGCAGTGATGGAATCTTAAGTGTGAAATGATCCACACTGTCAGCTCTGAGGATGAAATCAACTTAACACTATAGTCTGTTGTTAAAAACAGTGGCACTTTTGTTCATTTATTTTGCTGCAAGTGTCATGTTTTTGGACATCATTGAACTTGAGCGGGTATGTTCACAGAAATAAAACCACAATTGCCAAAGAAAATGTTTTGGTTCATGGCATATTTTGGAGTAATGAACATTGATTCCATTGTTGCCTCTTTATCTGTGTGTAATGCATAACAATCCTGAGAAGATCCGAAAGTGTTTGCTCTTGGGTAGAAACCTTGTGTGTCTATTTTTTCGTCCACTAAAGCGATGGCTGAAACTAATAAGCATTTTTGCCCAAAAGACAAAGATTAAATCTAAAATGGCTGCCAAAAACAACACTCATTAATATAATCAATTGAGTGCTGAGATAAAGCTAAAGGTCCGTGATTGTCCCTTACATGTGCTCTGTTTGTCATTCCACTGTGGTGACATACTGGGAATGTAAACAAAAGCCGCAACACATACTGGTGGCTTATATACTTCAACTATCAAAACGTCTGTGTTTAAGCAAGGGTGTCAAACTCATTTTTGTCGTGGGCCACATTTTAGTTCCCATTTCCCTTGGAGGGCCGTTATGACTGAAACCAAATTTTAAAAAGTCAACGGTTTATTCAACTACTGTTTAAGTTACTGTAATGAGGGGTTTGGTCACAAGAAAATGCTTACAATATGTCTCTTATTTATTACATATGAGAATTTAAAATGTTGGTTGAGATTTTAGCAAGCGTCATGGAAGTTGACATGTTTAATTTGCTTTTGCGGGCCACATAAAATAATGCGGTGGGCCCAGTCTGGCCCCCGGGCCTTGAGTTTGACACCTGTGTGTTAAAGGAACAAAATACTCTGCATTCTCAGGGAATTAAAATATTTTTCTGACTGCCGATATCTCACACCAAGTGCCTTCTTGTTTCAGCTTGCTCTCCTGTTCATACAAAAGATATGCCTCAAACTTAGTTTGAGTCAAATCGTTTTCTTTTTGCCAAGGTTTGGCAGTTGCATGTGACAAAACCCCTTCAAATTAGGGTACCGTATTTTCAGGACCATTGGGCACACTTAAAAGTCTTACATTTTCTCCAAAATGGATGGGGCACCGAATAATGCGGGTCGCCGTGTGGCAGAGTTCCAAAATCAGTGAAAGCTGTTGTGACTTTGATGAGGGGTCTGCTTGACTGACGGATTGTCAGAGATGTTCACTCGGACAGTTGAACAAACACACTCAGGAAGAGATTGTCTTTTCTGCCGGCAGGAGGCACAGTTTTCTACGAAGACACTCCGTGTGCGCTTACCGACTGACACCTCACCCCTGCAACCTCTGCCGGCCTTTTTATTGATTGTGTATGCAAATTACAAGTGATATATCAGAAAAAACTCCCTTCTTCACATGTCACACCTCTCAACCCAGCCCACCGGTACACCCCTCAGAGGCCAAAACATCTCTCGGTACAAACAATGGATACCTTGTGACTTAAATGGGTCGATTTCACATGAATTGAGACACTGTAACAAACTGAAGACATCTTACCATTTTGCCCTCCCGAAGTTGAACCTTCCTGCCGACATTATCAGTTAATGCGGACTTGACTTTATTCAGCTCAAGTTGGCCCTTTTTTCTGTGCTCCATTGTGTACAAGTTGTGAGAACATACTGTTTGAGGTCAATCAAACATACTACAAAATGAAACTTTTAAACATGATAACAGAGTTTGTCTATGCTCTATCACGGATGTCATGCCGACAGCTGCTTACATAGAGGAAAGGTGGAAGTAACTGAGGACATGATGCGGATGTTAAAAGTGGGAAGGGTGGGCGCCGTGAAAGAGGATGCTAAAGGCACACCCCCAGTAGGTGTACATAGTATATATCTAGTATGTGCATTGTGCAAAACAACATCCCAAAAATGGCACCTACGAAGAGACACACTTGCAAACCACAGTTGAACCTGCTAGCTATTATTTACGTGGAGGACCAAGGGAATCGAGCAGCTGCGAGAGAATTCAAGATGAACTCATCGATGGAGTTGATCAATAAATAATGTGAATACATTGTTAAATATTTCACTACAGTACAATCAAACTCAGTTTTGCTCCTGCTGCCTTTTTAAAAACATACGCTAGCGTACATGCATGCTACCGGAATTTTTTTTTTTAAGATAGCGTATGCATTATCATGCCTGCGTCCAATAGGACAATGCGTCTTTTGTATGTGTTAAATACAGAAATAGCACTCTTCTACTGACAGTTGGCCTTTTAATACGGTGCGCTGTATGGTTGGTGAACATACGGTAAAACGGTATAGGTCTTTATTTCTAGACACATCTCTACAGAATTTCACAAATTGTAATTGGTCATGCTGAATTCAAATTTGAACTTGTTTCTTGTGAAAATGTGAGCTATATTATTCAAGCAATTTCATCCATGTCAATACATGACTTAAATGTCAGGTATTGCAGCGTTTTACACTGTTTTGCACTAGTAAAACTGGTGCGACCAGCTTTTTTAGTTGATCACACCAACACACGATTGGTTGCACCCCTTTTTTGGGGCCATACAGCAAGACCATATTTACTGATGTATAGTTGTTTCAATTGGCATACCATAGTTTTGCATGATGCAAAGGTTAATGGGGACTGAAGATATATTTGCGAAACATTTTACTGTAACACGTTTGTTTGCAACAAACAGCTTGGGGGTGGGGGGCTGGGGGCATTGGTTTTTGGTGTGAAAAACCGACACAGTATTCATGTGTTCTTCCATACTAAGATTGCAGTAAAGGGGCTAACTTTAACCCTTGCTAGCATGCTGCCAACGGCACACGCAAACAGTGCATCATTGGATTGACATATTATAATTTTTTTTTTGACAAGCAATGTTATGATACTTCAGCCAATCATGCGTCATTGGCTGTGTAAAATTGTAGGATTAGTCCCATTATTTGCAGATGTATATTTCTGCTTCATCACCAAGGCTTTTGTCATTGGTTCCCTCAGAGCAATCTTAACAGACAAATTTGCCCTCTGCCAGTGGTGCAAATATGGGAAAATATTTACCTTGCCATACTCTGTTTCAATTCGGCAAATGGGGAGTGTGCACCTTGAATTTTGTCTGATAGTGAGATACAGTACATGCCATTGGGCATAATTTGAATTTGGACAGTTCCTATTGTGTCTCATTTTCCTTTTAGTTTCTGCAGCAGGACAGTACCGGTAATCCAAAACACACTAGAAAGTCAGCTTCTAAATGCTTTAAAAAAGTGAAATGGTTTTACAGTGGCCTAGTCCATTGTTAAATCTGATTCACGCGGCGTGTCTTGACCTTAAAAAGGCCAAGCACGTTCAAAAATACTGAGTTAAGTATTGCTGAATTAAAACAAGTCTGGGCCAAAATCGCTCTACAGAGATGTAAGACTCATTTGCAGTTCCAGAAAACGCTAAACTTCAGTTCTTTCTGCTCAGTCTGGCCCAACGACTTCATTACATTTAAAGGTCCGTTACTATTTCACACATGACTAGGTGGCTTTGAACCCTCTCGCCTCCGATTTTATGTTTACCTGGGCTATCTTTGATATTCACATCTGTTTGATTATTTTAAATATGAAACTGTGAAAACAAGGGAATTTGAGGAGGTAGTTAATGTATTTTTCCAGCACTGTATGTAGCTGGCTGGCATACTCTGTGATTTGTTTGCAATGTGTGCTCACAGATTAACAGCTGTCTCCAGAGTCAAGCACACACACCACAGGCATTGGCTAATGTATTGATATCCGTGAGCCACAAATCAGTAGCCTACCAGACAATTGGTTGATACATTCAGGGAGTAGGGTGATGTGTTAACATGAAGTTTTTGTGACTATTTTTGTTCCCCTAGGGTTCCAGGTTGGTGTGGGAAGAGCAAGCTAACTGCAGGAGACCACCTGGGGCAGTTTGTCCTGGGCTCTCAAGGTCGAAGCAGGAAGGTTGGTACATTCTTTTTTTTAAACATGGTTTTAGAATGTTCTCTGGGGTGTGTGTGTGTGAGGGAGGGGGGGGGGGGGTGTTCCCTGACTGCTGTTGTCAGTTTTCCTTCCTCCCCATGGCTATCCTATAAAAATAATTAAATTATTAATAATGGTGCTGTTATCAATTAGCTAATGATGATGATGGGCCGATATCTGTGAAAAGATATGTGATCGCGATATGCCGATCAATACCTTTCCTCGACGATCACAAAAAACAGTCACCAACAGCTCATACTTTGCAGCATCCAAACAGCAGCCTGTGTGAAGTGTAGTGTCCCCCTTTCCTGCACTTTACCAAAGCAGTAACTGAATCATATGTCTGTGGATGCTCTGCACTGTCAATTTGAAGCGTTCTGTTTTTGTTGAATGAAGGGTTCAAAATTAAAATAGTTTATATGCTTTAATCTGATTCATGAATGATTAAAAAAATAATCGAAAGTTTATTTGATTTAATAGCTCTAAAATTTACAAATAAATGCAGCTAATCCAGGGCAATCTCACTCTTGGATGATTGGTTTCGAAATAGACAGCATAAAACCGTCATCGGAACTGCCCTATTTTCCAGAATATAGCGGGAAGCAATAATCATGCGCATACCCAAGCCAAGAGAGGATCAGAATGATTCCAGCAACCACTGTGCAATAAATGGACTGTAGGCGCACAGCACTTGTGTGTTAGGTGTGAGGTTAACGTTTGGTCAACATGTAAATACATATAGTAACGACACAAAAAACTCAGTGTGAACGTAAAACCTGACTTGACACTGAATGTGGCTCCTCCAGCCAACCCAGTGGTGCACCACTATCCTCTTTAAGTAGAAACTTTTGATTTCAATTTGACCTCAAAGTAGTAGCACAAACCTTTGAATACAGTGTACCTATTATATAACCCCTAGTTATCACACGTTTAACAACAGAGGTTAATTTTCAGCCCAATGGCATCCAAAGAGCTTGTAACATATTGACAGTAGATACTGTCGTGCAGTCTGACCTTTCCACCAGAAACGCTTAGTATGTTGCCATACATAGGTCATGGATGTTCTTTTGGGACTAAATGAAATCCTGTAATGTTTTCCACCACTTGCCAACAACCAGGACAGGAATTACTCCACCCAAACTAGTTTGCATAAAATACAATACACACTGAGGTCATACTATAGACTTCCTACTGGATCATTTAGGACTCAAAGCGCAGCCTTGATGCCAAATAATTCAACCATAAGTGACATTTATGGGAAATCTGCACGATAGTAACTGGGAGGTACTTTAGGAGGCTCTTTTGTGCAATTTCTGAAGTTTATTTTTGCAGTGTTTATGATTCAGTATTTTTGATAACTGAAAGAATTATAGCTATCTTTAGATGGCAAAAAAGTATTTGAAGGGAACGTGCCAGAGGGCTGCTGTTGTCCAATACTAGGAAGGGTTTGGTCCAGAGCAAAATATTCCGCTGAATGCTGCACCGCCCATCCATGTATAGTTTGGTTGATAAGATCAGCTGTGAGTGGGAGAGGCAACAGTTGCCCTTTACGTACATCATGTTAGGTCTAGTGGAACAGATGTATTTCTTGTTGTGCTTTTGATGTTTACATTTTCTTCTTTAGTTCATGACAAACATCTCTGGAAACGGTAACTAACTATATCATCCCCTCCAAAAGTGTCGGAACAGCATGGTCAATTCCTTTATTTTTGTTGTATATTGAAGACTTTTGGGTTTCAGATCAAAATATGAATGTGCCAGGAGTTCAGAATTCCAGCTTTTATTTTATGGTACAGGGAGTCTCCATGGTAGAAACACAATGGGTTCCAAGCAGCTCCTCGTAAGATGAAGTGTTCATAAATTGGAACACATTAATTGTCAATCCAGAATTGTCATTTGAGGTCATAAAAAAAACAAAACAACAACACATACTGTAGTATGGTGGCGGAGAAGAATTGAATAGGGGTGTGGAAAAAATTAACATGGCTTTACCAAAAACAGGAAATCGAACCGGGACGGGGTTTTGTATGCCGGACTTCGGATCACACCCCTCAACTATTAGTTTCATGGAGGAATTATGTCAACAAGCACCATAGTAGTATTGAAGTTGAACTCGTTGAAAGCGATGTGCATTAAGTTTGGAATAAGAGTAGGAGAACAAGCGAGAAGTTATTATTTGTGAGAGACAGACTTGTCGTCATATCGTAGAGATTTCTTTGGGGTTGTCTTCGGTTGGCCAGTTAGAAATATATTCCTCTGACAGCAAGCTGCAGTGAGGCTGCTGAGGTGGAAGGCTGAGATGATCATCCTTAGTTTTGTGGTGTTTCACCGCTGCTCAGAACTGACAGCCGTTGAGATGTCTTCTTATCGTCGATGAGTGTTGAAGATGCACTTGTGGAGAAGTGCTGCTCGGCGTGCGTTACAGCAGATAAGATAGGGGAGCTCCAGCACTGAACAGTATGATGTGGCACGCAGTTAAAAATATGGCATTATACCAACATTTGACATTTATGGACATCAGTCAGTGGGCCTATATCCAAATCTTCGTAACTCAGGACCGCCTGCATTACATAGGTGACTGATGGGTGTTTCTAGTTCAGGGGTAGGGAACTCCCAATTCCTCGAGAGCGACAGCCTACCGACCTGATTCAATTGATCATGATTCTTTCAGGCTTCTACAGAGCTTACTCATGATCTGATCGTTTAAATTAGGTGTGCTGAAGTAGAGAGAAATCTAAAACAGGCAGGATCTGGCTCTTGAGGAACCGTATTTTCCTACCCCTTTTCTATTTGCTCATTTGTTGCCTTTTAAACATTAGGTTAGTCAAATGTTTGCAGGAATGAGACTATTCATTCATTCATTCATTTTCCGAACCGCTTGATCCTCACTAGGGTCGCGGGGGGTGCTGGAGCCTATCCCAGCTGTCTTCGGGCAGTAGGCGGGGGACACCCTGAATCGGTTGCCAACCAATCACAGAGCACACAAAGACGAACAACCATCCACACCCACTCACACCTAGGGACAATTTAGAGTGTTCAATCAGCCTGCCATGCATGTTTTTGGAATGTGGGAGGAAACCGGAGCACCCGGAGAAAACCCACGCAGGCCCGGAACATGCAAACTCCACACATGGGAGGCCGGAGCTGGGATCGAACCCGGTACCTCAGCACTGTGAAGCCGACGTGCTAACCACTGGACGACCGGGCCGCCCGGAATGAGACTATTCGTCCCTTCTTAATGTTGCTTGTTAATGACGTCAATAATGCTTTTGTTGCTGCAGTGACAAAGGAGGGTGCTTTGCATTCAGCTTTGAATCATGGAGAAGGAAGACCGAAAGATCCTCAACAAGGGGGAAGATGAAGAGATGGTGAGCATCCTTGATTGACGTGGCAATCTGAAATACACAAATTTTTCTTCGTTTTACTAACTTAGTTTTGTCGTGTCTTCCTTTCTACTTCCGCTTTCAAGGAGTTGCAAGGCTACCGTTTGTGCCGCTGGCGACTGGTACTGGTGGGTCTTGGGGTACTCTGTACAGGGGGCTTCCTACTTCTGCTGCTCTACTGGATGCCAGAGTGGTGCGTCAAGGCCACCTGCATCCCTACCACAGCCTGTGATGCCGAAGTGGTGTTGCTGCGCTCAATGGTTTGTACTCTTTGTTGAGAAAGCCTAATGAGGCGTTTCCCTCGATGTGTCATATTTGATGACATTTACCATGTCGTTCCATTTGTATGAAACATTGTGCAGGTATGCAGGCACGAGAGCTCGGACTCGCACCCAAAATGGCCATTTGTTATTCGTGTTCATGTTAACAAGTGTGTCCTGAATGATCTTGAATTGAACACTTACTGTACTTTTACTGAAAAAACACTTCATATTACAACAAATGAAACATCCAGTTTGATCAAAGTAGTAAAAGGAGTGTTCTTACTACTGGGCCTGGGTGGTGGCGCCAGTAAACGGCTGACGATATCCCCAGTATTTGGTGCATGGCCGAAAGGGAGGACGCCGCAGGTGGTGTTTGACCGCCTTTGCCGCGCGCCGACACAGTCTGTCCTCCCCCACCAAATCGCATCATTCAGGTGCACGTCGTTAAAATATATGTACATTGTGTTTTCGAACAATACTTAACGATGACGATATTTATCATTTAATATGGGTAACATAGTGAAAGCTTGTGGCCAAAATATTGCGAGCGCTACATAGCGCGTTGAGTACCGGTACATTCACATGATGAATTTGATCCCAATTACTGTCTTTGTTCTCATTCATGTCGTCTTCCAACTGTAATGCTTTGCTAAATTTCAGTCCATGGTGGGTTCAAACTCATCAGATAAGAGTGACCCCTTAATTATTTTCCTCCTTCTTGATCTTAAAAATATATATATATATTGAAGTCAGACGTGCAGTATTCTGGGGAGCATCCATGAGTTGCTTTTTTTTCTCCCAAATTAAACATTTAAATGATCATAGCCCAGAAGTGGTGATTACATAATTTCTGCCATGTGTTGTATTTCATTTTCATTAAACATTATACACTGCATCATTTCAGCAATAATCAGGTAATTTACAGAAGTAGAGGCCATTTGTTGCCTTAGCGGAGTCATAAAACGGAGCCTTGTTCATGTCACATTAAAATGAACTAAGAAGAAAATTAATTTATCTGAGAAAACAGGATTAGTACTCTGTAAAAATCATCCTGCAGGAAACTTTGGAGAAGACAGTGGTAGTTCCTGAGAAAATAAACAAAGATTTCGTGTAGAGCTAGACATAAGATTGAGGAATTTTAGACTTGACAAACCTGCATAAACTCACTTATTTTTCATGTGTACAGCATTGCACTCATGTCATCTAGCCTTAGATATGCGCTCATTTTGTCAATTGAAATTGTACTTTTGGCCAGGATGAATTCCGGCGCTGGTTCCTGGCTAAGGTTCGAGTGATTCTAGCCCCAGGAAGCAACCCCTTCTACAACCTGGAGACCCAGACCACCTCCCCTTCTTCCCCTTCCTCCCTTTCCTGTCCCTTCTCTTCTTCCTCCCCATGTATGGCCAATGGAGACACACGCCAATCTTCTGATGGGATCACCGCTCGGGAGCTCATCAGAAGATACGCGGAATACCAGCCCACAAAGGTAGGAAGAACACTTGTCTTTTCTGTGCACTCAATTTATACATTACCAGTACAAGTATGGTGGTTAATCATGATCGAAACCTGAAGACCTCATGGATATAAAATCACTCATCCAAATCGTTGACATTTAAATGTACTAAGTGATGTTAATGTCCTTCAAATAGAATTTTCTCCTTTTTGTGTCTTTCAGATGCGTTATTTTACACTCCACAGCACAAAATATTACTGGAATGACAGAGCGCAGAACTTTGAAGTTTTAACGTAAGTAGTATATGTTTTCTTTGTTTCCGATCTGTGGAGTCATCAAAATTGGTTGGTTTTTTGGGAGGAAGAGGGTTTGTTTTTGTTTTTTTGCACCACAGTGTGCACATTGCAACAAAATGTAATCTGCATCTTTGTTAAATAATATTTTTAACATGACAGTTTTTAAGTGCTCTCACTGTGAAGCTACACTATGTAGTCAATTTTGTAGACTGCTGTGACTTTGTCCAACAGTGGCCTGGAAGATCTCAATGTTACTGCTGCCACTCTCCACTCAGAGCACAGCAAAGGCCTAACCAGGAACCAGCAAGAATACAGGTAGTATTTGGGTGACATAATTTAATTTTTGGTGGTTGTCTCTTGACCATTCATCAACTGGCATTTTGCTTCTTAAAGGACTTATCGTGTCAAGATGGTCCATTTTTAACTAACACGCTCAATCAATTTGAGCAAAACAAGCCCATTTAATGTATCTAACCTTGGGGTGGCCTGTATTTGATCTTATTCTTTCCAAAAAGTTCTAACAATAATTTGTTGACATTCTACAAAAAACAATGTAAATCTGCACTTTGTTCAAAGAACAATTATGAATTGAAGGTGCTTCTGAACAACAGCTCTGTTTCATTTTTGAATTGCTTCATAAATCTTCTGCAGACCATTGCGCAACAATATACTACGGCAAAGGTGTCAAACTCAAGGCCTCAGGGCCAGATCCGGCACGCCATGACATTTTGTCAGAATGAGTATAGATGTTCCTTGTGAACATTTCTAACAATTTCATTCAGTTCCTCTGTGAAAGTTCTCAGCCAAACAACGTATCTAAAGATCTACCGTATCAAGCTACTGTAGCAGTCAGAATGAGATTTTTTTGTAAAAAATGTATTTATTTATTTTAATATACATTTGATTTGCTACTTGTGTCATCCTCGAGAATGTAATTTGTGGATCTTAACAGACAGTAACACCGTAATTCCATTTTGTTTTCTCCACATTAATTTGTAAATAAAATTTCTGAACAGTGCATGAAAAGCGGGAACATCTGAAGTAACAAACAAAAACTCTTGTACCCTCCCATCAAGGATATTTTAAAAGGATTCAGAGAGCATCATTATATGCAACTTTAATCTTAATTCATTTTCCCTTTGCTATAGCTGTGCCAAAGATGTGGTGAGCACTAAGGTGTACAATAAGCTCTAAAATGTTCAATTTTGACGGCATTAGAACACCTATTAAATCAGGAACAGATCGACTTTCACTGCCGGCAGGAGGTGCAGTTCTCCATGAAGCCACTCAGTGTGCGCTTCCCACTGTCAACCGACCTCTGCCGGCCTTTTTATTGATTGTATATGCAAATTACAAGAAATATATCAGAAGAACACTCCCATCTTCATTAACATGCCACACCCTTGGATGGCCCCATTGGGTCGCCCCTCAGACATAGCATTCTCTTGGTACCAGCACCAACATCCAAAAACTAACCGACACAATGAACATTTTAACAAGCAGTGTCTCCTTGAACTGATATGTCTGTAATCTGGCTCGTGACCCTTTCTCATGATGGAGCGTTCCAGTACTCCCTTCCGGCCAAGGTTAAATCTTCCTTTCCAAGTTGTCAGATAACAGGCGCCAATGTGTCTACTAATGAGGGTTAAATCTTTCTCTCTGAGATGTAGTCAGGTACCATCTGCTCGGGTCCCTTGATCTACCTGATTCTCTGTGCTTCCATTGTGTGCAAGATGTTCTGAACACAAGCATTTCGAGGTCATTCAAGCATGTAACAAAATGAAACTTTAAAACATGGCAACATTGTATTTGTCGATCCAAACAGATAGAAACAAGGAGACATTCACATTTGATCCTCCTTAGTTTTTGCCTATCACTGTCGCACTCTTCTAAGGGTTATATCGGATGTCATATTGCGCTCCATACTCGGCACATACCGGTACTTGAAGTAGTTGCTGTAGACCAGCACTATAAGGTGACATTACAGCTAGGTCATCTGCAGGTTGAAATATACTCCCCCTCAGTCTTACTCCATTGGTGTGACAGTGAACCTAACCCAACCTCTGTAAGTCATGGTTCAAGACACGGAGTATTTGCTGAATTCTCAATGCAGGCTGTGGAATTCATTCTTTGAGAAGCTCTCAATACTCCATACAGGGATCCTGGTGTAAAACATGAACTGATTAGTGTTTTCAACGTAAAACCAAACAAGTCGTTGGCAGCAATGGCAATGTGAGATTTTAGGCAATTTACATCATCTGGTCACACTTTTTAGCTGACCAAAAACCATGGGTCAGTAAATATAAATACAGATAGAGAGTTTGGCCTTCCTTTATTTGCCAGGATATCATAATCATCATTCTGATTGATGACAATATGGGCATTAGAATGGTTTAACTTAAATGTGTTTGTTCATTCATTTTTATTTTTTAGGAGACTGTTTTTTGGATTGAATGAAATTGAAGTGAAAGTGCCTTCTGTTTTCAAGCTGCTTATCAAAGAGGTAGGACTCATGAGGATGTTTAAAAAACATTTTACAAACCATTTTTATAAAATTTCCAGATTCAGAATTTCAATTATGTTTTCTCATTCCAGCATTAGTCCATCTGACCTCTATCACTTTCTTCTTTTATAGGTCCTAAATCCTTTCTATATCTTCCAACTCTTCAGTGTGATACTGTGGTGTGCCGATGAATATTACTATTACGCAATTGCCATTGTTATCATGTCATTTATATCCATAGCTACCTCTCTCTATACCATCAAAAAGGTAAGCATGTTGAGATACTATAGCACATAACCATTGCGTCAAACTCAATCCAAGTACAGCAAGTGTGCCTAATAGAGGTTATGAAACTTTGGACGATGCCAACGAGCTTATCAAATTGCGAAAAAAAATTACCAGAATTTCCGCACTAATAAAAATCCATCTGATGAAAAGCCGCAACACCTAAATTAAAAAACAGTTAGTGTGGTACAAACCATGTCTCGAAAACAAATATCATTATTTTTGTCCAACCCTTTGACTTTTTTTGTTTTGTTTTTGGTAATACCGTTGAGCCACAAATGTCACATTTTTTTTCCATTTATTATTATTATTATTATTATTATTTCATACATTCACTTTTACCCTTATTACTTAGAGGTATTGTGCTTTTATGGTTGTACATTGTTTTTGTTTGTTTTTCTCAAGAGGTATTTTCTTCTCCGTTCTCTAGCAATATGTCATGCTTCACGATATGGTGGCAGCTCACAGTATTGTACGTGTATCTGTATGCCGAGCAGAGAATGGTTTGTCAATTTTTTTTCAATTTTCCCGATACCAGTGGATAATCTTTGGCTTTAATATAATTATGATCTACATTCTTTGTATTACTGTGTAATAACTTAATTTCTTGTGCAGTTCATTGCAAAACACTTTGCTTCACACTGATCATAGGACATACATGATCTTCCTCAAGTTTCCCTCATTTGTCTCTCGTATGCATTTTCTTTTGTGGCAGATATTGAAGAGGTTATGTCTACTGATTTGGTGCCTGGGGATGTGATAGTCATCCCCAGCAATGGGACCATTATGCCCTGCGATGCCGTGCTGGTCAGCGGCACCTGCATTGTCAATGAAAGCATGCTGACAGGTCAGAAAAGCAATCTGGTATTTTAAAAGTGGCTTGTAAAATTCCATGCGCTAATATCGGGCTACCTTTCAACAGGTGAGAGTGTTCCAGTTACAAAGACCAACCTTCCAAACCAGTTGCCAGGGGAAAGCGGCGATGAGTCTTTGAGTGCCTATAGCATTGAGGAGCATAAGAGACACACACTCTTCTGTGGCACTCACGTCATCCAGACACGTTTTTACACTGGTGAACTGGTCAAAGCTGTCGTAGTCCGCACAGGTAGACGTGTCACTCAAGTGTATTACTACTTTTTGTTTCCACCCAAAAAAAATCATGCTTTTTTTTTTTTAAACTGTTGTCTCACATGTCTTTAAACTAACCACTGATTCCATAATGCCTTTGACATAGTTTTTATATTTTGAACGTGTGATACATCATATGCTGATAACACTTAAGTGCCAATTGACTTGTTCAAAACCATAAACTTATCTCATCTCACCTAGGCTTCAGCACAGCCAAAGGCCAGTTGGTACGCTCCATTCTATACCCCAAACCCACAGACTTCAAGTTGTACCGTGATGCCTACCTTTTTCTGTTGTGTCTGGTGGGTGTGGCTGGGATTGGCTTTTTCTACTCCATCGCCCTTAGCATCATCAACAAGGTAATCTTTGCGAACATGGCAAAGGTGGTGAACTCTAAAGCAACTTCTATGAAACAAATATTTTTAGGTTAAATTAAAAAAAAAAAAAAAATGCTGCGGTTTCTAAATAATCCCCTCGGGAATCCCGAATCTTCGAAGAGCAAATCTTCATTCCACGGCTTGAGAGTTGCTTTCCAGCAGGCATTAAAAAACAACCTAAACCTAAAACGGCCAGTTATAAAGCAAACGAATGTACTATTGAAGTAAGAAATATTTTAGGAAATTATCTGCAAAACCAAAACACTGGAACACTGTGGTTACAAAATAAGCAACATCAGTATTCTGTTTGTTCCTCCAGGGCAGATTTATTTAATAATAATAATAATAGATTGCATTGTCATTACTTTTCAAGTGAAAAGCATGTCACCAAACTCTGGGTTTGAGGTAGAACAAGCAACATATGTAAAGTGGAAACTGGCCACTTTTAACATACTGCATACAGGATGATAATAAATATAATTCAACCATACAGACAGTTCATTCATACAGACATAATCGTTACCGGATGTCTCCTTGAAATTAAGAGAAAGAAAAGCATCTACAAATCGCGGATTCCTGCAAGGACTATATAAATAAACATTGATATGAATCCAGCTTTTCATACTACAGTAACAATGTAAGTGAAAAGCTTACAACTATATATATATACAAAACTGTTTAATTAATAGACTATTTTGGATTACTTAATGCTTTAACTTTAATGGCCCTCTCAATAGTTGCAAGATGTGTTTTGTACCAAGCAGTAGTTGTAACATGAATCTTTTCTGGCTTCCCAGGTGTCAGCCCAGACCATCATCATTGAGTCCCTAGACATCATTACCATCACAGTTCCCCCAGCGCTGCCCGCAGCCATGACGGCTGGTATTGTGTATGCCCAACGACGCCTTAAAAATATTGGCATTTTTTGCATCAGCCCACAAAGGATTAACATTTGTGGGCAGATCAATCTGGTCTGCTTTGACAAGGTGAGCACCAAGCTAAGTGATAAATGCTTTGTAAACTGAAACTTTTTTTTTAATTGTGTTTACGGGTGCCAAGATTAGTCGACTAGTCATGATGACGTTTCTGATCAAATTTGTCAATTAATAGCCAATGAGTGTTTTATGCATTTATTTATTTGGCCCTGTATTTTTCTCTTGAAGCTGCCTCATTTCCTACTCCTCATTTGCTGAATGCCATGTCTATGACACACATGGCATTAGTGTCATGTCTAATCCGTGTTGGCAACAGAGTTCGAACGTTATTGCACATTTCATCAAAAATTCTTACTATCATGCAAAACTCTTAAAGGGATCACGGCAGTGATAAAAAATGAAGCATGTTGTGGCTGATGTGTGGTATCATTTTCTTACACACACAAGGATAGTTGTCTCTTGAAGTTAGCATTACCACACGCAGGCTACTGTGTTTTTGATGTAATGCAACGTCCAACCAATCACGGCTCACCTGTTTTCTGAAGCTGAGCCATGGTTATCTGAGCTCCATGCAACTGTGATGTCGTTTTCAGTCAACTTCAAGTGGCAAAATGGCCACCCCTTGGGATGGACAAAAATGGGTGGATTTTACTGTTTAACTCATATTCCACAAAAGCATTATCAATCGGATACCCGTTTTTAGACTAGTGGAGGTGCATATAACATGTTATTGTAAAGGGCATTTTTAGGTGGAATTCCCCTTTTAAAACTAATACAGGCGTTTTAGTTTTCTTTAGCACAGTGCATTTTCCCAATTTTATCCATCTGATGTCATTTCCTTCATAAAAAAAAATATATCTTGGTATCCAAATATTTCTTGTTGTTCTTATAGTTTCATAGTATTAGTGTAACTCAGCACAGTGTATAGTTTTTGGTTCCATTTTAAAAACGCACTTAACATTTACAGCTAAAAATGTAAGGCCACATGACAGTCTCCCCTCCAATTTAAGTTGGCCCATCGTTCATATACATGTTAGGAATGCTGGTGCAAGCCGCAAAGTTGAGTAAAAGTACAATCATTTTATTTGTCTTTACTATTAATTTGTACATACCTTAAATAATTCAAGCTGTGAGATACCGGTGGTTAAATAACAGTAGCTGCTTGCTGGTGTGATATCAAGGAATTTACAGACCAGCCGATTTGTCGACTAATCGTGACAACTGTTCATGATTAGTCGACAAGCAAAATAGTCAGCCTAAGTGTATTTGTTTGTCATTTTATCACATCGTTATTTCTCTGGCTGTGAGTTATTAAAAACCTAAACGTAGTCTGCTAGGCAGCAACTCTTACCTGAATAATTATTTTATTACATTTACTTATCATTTATGTTATAAAAATATTAAAGGTAGATTATATGTACCTCACTCTTGTGCCAGACAGGAACTCTGACTGAAGATGGTTTAGACCTATGGGGAGTCCAAAGAGTAGAGAATGGCAGGTAAGGTTACATTATTCTGCACAAACCTATTTAAACATGCACCCATTCTGGTTACCAACAATACATTTTACTTTAACATTAGCGATGAGTAATTGTTACAGTGGGATGAAAAATGAGGGGAACTCTTGAGAATATCTTATGTTTCGACATAAATTGGTTTGGAAATGTTATCTGAAGGCCGCCTAAGTCGCAAAGAATAAACGTAACAGAATCTGCTTAAACTAACACCACACAGTTTTGTTTTCACATTTGTATAGTTAATAACATGTAAATATTCACAGGACTCGGAGGAAAAAGTAAGTAAACCCTTGGATTAATGATATACAAATAAACAGGTTTGCCCTCCTTGAGCAGCAGTAACATTAACCAAACCATGTATTTGCAGATTAGACGCGCAGTTTAAACTGTGGACCATTCTTCTTTACCAAACTGTTGAAACGTTATCAAGATTCTTGGTGTGCCTGCTGTAAAGTGTGTCTCTCATGAGGTCATGTTACAGCATTTTGAACGCGTTGAGGTCAGGACTTAGACTCAGCCCACTCCAGAACATATATTTTCTTTTTATGAAGCCATTCTATTATTGTTAACTTCTGTGTTTTGGATCAGTGACCTGTTTGCAACACCCATCCTCTTTTTAGCTTCAGCTTTTGCACAAGTTCATTGGGATAAGGTTCAGACATGGCATTGTGTTCTCCCAATTCAACTTTGACATCATCTTTCACAAAATAGTTTTCCGGTAGTGCTGTGGGACGTCCAATGTAGATAGCAAAGGCATCTCCCTTGGTGTTCTCCCATCAGCCCCATTCTTGTTCGTTTTATGTATGGTGGATGTTTCTTTAGGGTCTCGCATTTTTAAAAAATTATTCGTGTTTTGGTTGTTGTTGTTTTTTTTACCTCATTGAACATTCTGTGGCGTGCTCTTGGAATCATCTTTACAGGACGCCAGCTCCTTGGAAAGTCCCATGGAAAATTTATCGACACGATGTCCAACTGCGGACTGAGGAATATCAAAACTTTTAAAGATACTTACAGTAATCCCTCGTTCATGGCGGATAATGGGGACCAAAACCACTTGCGATAAACAAAAATCCGCGAAGTAGCGACCAATAAACACATAAAAGTAAAAAAAAATAATAATTTTTAAGTCCGCAAACGGTCCGCGAGAAGCTCCAAAACAACAGCGAGTCACATAGAGCAACATATACAGTACTGTACTCCATGTAGTTTTTTTTTTTTATGAATATGTTTGAAAAAATCCGCGATACACTGAAGCCGCGATAAACGAGCCGCGAAATAGCGAGGGATCACTGTATTCAGATTCAGATTATGTAAACTTTTCCAACTTTATACAAGTTTATATGCAAAGTCCTGACCTCAACCCAAGTGAGGTGCCGTGTGTGTGTGTGTGTGTGTGTGTGTGTGTGTGTGTGTGTGTGTGTGTGTGTTTTCAGAGGTGGTATTTATTCTCTTCAGATTCAAAATAAATTCTAAATGTGACATTAATCTGATCCTCATTGTTATTGACCTTTTCAGTTTCCAGCAATCAGATGAAAAAGCCTCCAAAGAAAATCTAGTGAAGTCCCAGTTTGTTGCTTGCATGGCTTCGTGCCATTCTCTCACCAAAATAGAGGGCCGGTTGTCTGGAGACCCACTGGACCTCAAAATGTTTGAGGCTACTGGTTGGGTAAGTTCTGTCCCTACATAATGGTCTAAAATAGAGGTCCCCATTTAGTGGATCCTGTGCTACCCGCAGCTTCAGAAGTGAGTGTCTAACTCTCATGGCATTAACTCGTTCTTCTACGGGTAGCTGTCACCGTTCACTCATGGACAGTGGACATTCAGCATTTGTTTTTATTCTGGTTCTTGAAAGTGTGAGTTGGGTGATCCACCTTTGCAACCAGCCTCTCAAAATACTCTCATTCTCTTCATTATTGACCGTTTCCTCTATTTGTGACCATCTTCATGAAACAATACCCGACACAGGGTCGTCGTCGTTACTTTGCACTGTCGGGATACTTGCAGTGCTCAATTGCTTGGTGTGCGAGGTTGAGTCGCCAACTATTATGTTTTTGTTATGTTTCTCCTCAGACACGTTCAGTCGCATTGCTGTGTGCAGCGGGCATGAGCCACTTTGACACGGGGCTACCCTAGCACATTGTCCCCTGCTGTAATGCTCCAATGCTCCAAAAGTGATCATGTGTATTTATGATGATTATTCTTTTATTTATATGTATCTTTTAATTGTTCAGTATACAAAAGTAATTATGCCACCGCAAACACCTCTGACCCCTCTGATTCTTGTCTTTTGTGACAGTTAAGACAATATTGCTGTAGT
Organism: Hippocampus abdominalis; assembly: GCA_018466805.1. Taxonomy (NCBI): domain Eukaryota; kingdom Metazoa; phylum Chordata; class Actinopteri; order Syngnathiformes; family Syngnathidae; genus Hippocampus; species Hippocampus abdominalis. The sequence continues at coordinate 8,605,223 of CM031701.1, read as the reverse complement.
CCTGGCCTGAAATGGATAATTGTGCAATTGAGAGAGAAAGACTTTAAAATCTAAATAATAAATTCCACTTCCTCTCCCCAGGTTCTGGAGGAAGCCACTGAGGAGGAAACAGCGCTCCACAACCGTATCATGCCAACTGTGGTTAGACCCACAAAACAGTTGTTGCCCTCGCAGCCCTCATCAATAGAGCATGACATGGTAAGTCATGCTGCTATGAGTGATGATTGTGATGAGAGATCCCAAGGAGCCCACAAAGATTAGGAGATATAACAGTACCCTATTGTAATGATATTTAAAAATGATGACTTCAGTCCGATTTTCCAGTGGAACTTTAATAATTTGCAGAAAAGTTATTACTATTTTTAATGATGTCTTATCTGTCCTTTTCACATTCTAGGAACTTTATGACCTGTCTGTAAGTAGTGTATTTTCAATTCCTTCTTGCTATCTTGTTCCTAGTTTCTCCAGGAAGTATTAACATATAAAATGTCTTATGACAGGAGTCTAACTTTCTAAAACAATGGAAGTCAGATTAATTTTAACTTTCTGCCTTTCGACATTTGAGGGATTTTTGCATGACAAATTGTATAGAATTCTTGAATTTTCGCACCTCAGGATATGTAATCTGTGGTCTATGAAAGGACACTTGACTGCATTTCTGACATGCCATAAGGAATTGAAAAAAATCTGAATCTTTGTTCCTTGTGTAGTCTCAATATGAGATAGGTATCGTGCGGCAGTTTCCATTTTCCTCTGCACTGCAAAGGATGAGTGTGGTTGCTCGTCTATTAGGGGAGAAACGTATGGATGCCTACATGAAAGGGGCACCAGAAGTGGTGGCACGCCATTGCAAAACAGAGACAGGTGAGCCCTCAAGACTTTCCCTACCATGTCAGTGAACATTTCGTCTTTGAAGTACAATGAGATTGAGGTAAAATGCTTACAATTTTGCTATGGCAATTCTAATAATGACACACACATTGAAACAGGCTATGATTTCCACTAGCCTTTACTGCTTGAATTAATAACACCCCCGACCCCTGCCTTTTTTTATTTTTTGTTAGTTATTTTTTTTTAAATTTTTTTGCTTGCCTAAATTGAACCTGCAGTGCTCATCTTTATCTCACTGTGTTTTGCAGTGCCAGATAATTTTGCTGAGGTCTTGGAGGGCTACACCAAGCAAGGCTTCCGAGTAATAGCTTTGGCTCACCGTCGGCTTGAATCCAAACTCACGTGGCACAAGGTCCAGAATATAAACAGGTATAGTGCCTTTTTTACTTTTAACATATGGAAAATACAAACTATGGATTGGTAGTAATAATTTAGCCTGATTTTTATTGTACTGTTGAAAATTAAGTAATCAAACATCTATGACAACCATACTTCGAAACATAGCATGTAATACTCTATACTGTTTCATTTAAAGGAAAAAGTTTTTTTGGACTGAGTCGAAACATGTATATGTATATCTTTTCAAAAACTAGAGATCTCATCGAGACAAACATGGAGTTCCTGGGTTTAATAGTCATGCAGAATAAGTTGAAAACAGAAACGCCGGTAGTACTGCAGGATCTTCACAGAGCCAACATCCGTACTGTCATGGTTACGGGTAAGAATGAACTGCTGGGCAACTATACAAGATCACCAGAGCAAAAAAACAAGCAGCATTCTGTTTTCACTTTGCTTCTTAAGTAATTTATGTAAAAAAAATAAAAGGTGACATGAAAACCGTATGCCACTACTACCACTACATTAATCTTGGAATATTTATTCTATGCATTATTAGGAGATAACATGCTGACTGCCATCTCTGTGGCTCGGGATTGTGGAATGATCCTGCCACAGGACACGGTCATCATTTCAGATGCCATCGCCCCACATGATGGACAGACTGCCAGAATCACCTGGAGGTGTGCTGACAAACCAAGTATGGCAGCACATCTGGAGGTTAGACAACTGCAAAAACACATAAATAAATGTCTTGCTTATTCAGACAATTATTTCTCTGTCAAAATTGTAGCTTATGCCCAAATGTCATTGCTTAAGGACAGTAAAAAAATGTAAATCATAGTTGTATGTTAATATAATCCAATAAAGCTGTGAAATGTATTAAAACATTTTATACTGTTTTTAGGAAGTGAATATCACCCTAGAGGATTTATGTCTGAAAGATGAGCCCAAACAGCAAGAGCGGTACCATTTTGCTATGAACGGAAAATCATTTGCGGTCATCTCGGAGCATTTCCCAGACATGCTTCCAAAGGTGTGTTTCCTTATTAGAAGGCACTATTGTATATTTGAAGAAAATTGATTTCTAATAATCTTTTTCATATTCATCCTAAAGTTGGTGCTGCATGGAACAGTGTTTGCCAGAATGGCTCCGGATCAGAAAACCCAACTCATTGAGGCACTACAGGATGTGGAGTGAGTATAATAACATTTATAATATCTGTGATGATAGTGTAAAGTAAATTTTGAAACAGAGTCATTCTTGAAATGTCATTTTCTGACAGCTACTTTGTTGGGATGTGCGGGGATGGAGCGAACGACTGCGGGGTATGTCACAGGCCTTTTAAATTGGTCAACTAAAGACTGATAATGGTAAACATACATTTTTATTAAACCTACATTTTTGCCATTCTGTTTTTTTTCCTCAGGCTTTAAAGAGGGCTCATAGTGGCATCTCTTTGTCAGAGCTTGAGGCATCCGTAGCTTCTCCATTCACCTCCAGAACACCAAATATCTCTTGTGTGCCAAGCCTCATCAGGTAGGTTTCTAATTTAAAATGTTATCTACTTCATTTAAATAGTTTTGGGGGCTTTTCATTCCCGTGATAGTGAACTAACAAGTGCTCTCTGACTTTTTACAGGGAAGGCCGCGCTGCTCTAATCACCTCCTTTTGCGTGTTCAAGTTCATGGCCCTTTACAGCATCATCCAGTACATTAGTGTCACGCTCCTATACTCGGTACGTTATATTGTTCTGCTCACTATCAGCTGCCTATAGGCAGGGGTGCCACGAGGGGCCCTGTGAACACAAACACTGTGGTCCCATCACTTCAATGGTGCAAATTGAAAATACTGTTTACCATGAGCCCCTTGAATCATATTTTCTCACTCTTATGGTACCCCTGCCTGTAAGATTCATGGGAAAAGCGGTGAATTGGTTCATACAATGTAAATCTCTTTTTGCCCCCCTTAGATTCTCAGTAACCTGGGAGATTTCCAATTCCTTTTCATCGATATAGCCATCATCCTTGTCGTTGTTTTCACCAGTAAGTTTTGGAGAAATTGGATGTAAGAAAATGAACACTAGCATTTATTGGTGGCTGATTTCTCCCTTTTCAGTGAGTCTAAACCCGGCATGGAAAGAACTAGTTGCACATCCTCCTCCATCAGGCCTGATCTCAGGGCCTCTGCTTTTGTCTGTGCTGAGCCAGATCCTCATCTGCTTTGGCTTCCAGCTGTTTGCATTTTTGTGGGTCCAACACCAGCCCTGGTACACCATCTGGACACCGCTTTCAGAGTGAGAACATGACATCACTCATGATCAGCGTGTTCTTGACACAATATGAAATTTACCTCAGCTTTAAAGTGCTGGAAAAACGTTAAAATGTTGTTTTGAAAGAGCGCAAAATGTGTACACTTGAATTGGAAAATGACTGTCAGTCTTTTATTGTTTAGAATGTTGAACGTATAAAACAATGATGTAACTGTGGTTAGAATTTTCACCTTTTAAGGCTCAGTGGCTATTTCCTTGTTATTGCAGTGCCTGCAACGTATCGTCACACACAAATGTGTCCAACCTCACCGAAACTGAAGTTGATGACCACAACATTCAAAATTATGAAAACACCAGCCTTTTCTATGTTTCCTGCTTCCAGTACCTTCTGGTTGCCATTGTCTTCTCAAAGGGCAAACCTTTTAGGCAGCCAAGCTACAAGAATTGTACGATTTGTCGGTTCTCAACACTAACAAATTGTAAAAAATTGGACATTTACGTAACAGTATTCTTTTTTTTTTTTTTTTTTTTATATATGCTCCATTAGGGCCCTTTGTCTTGACTGCTTTGATTTTGTATATTTTCCTCCTCACCATCATGTTCTACCCTGCTGAAGCCATTGATGAAGTTCTACAGGTAAAAGCGTGAAGAATATCAGATTGCACAGAAGGAAGGAGTTGTTGAGCATTTTTGTTTTGCCTTTCATAGATTGTTTGCGTTCCTCTTGATTGGAGACTAAAACTTCTGCTTATTATCGCCGTCAATGCTGCCGTGTCTGTTGTGGTTGAGGTAAGATTCATGAATCAAAATGGTAACGGATGATTGTTTTCTCATGAAGACTTTTTTTTTAGTTTATTTCTCATGCAGTGTCCTCATCTTTGTCTCATTCCCTTGACAGCAGGATGGCTTAAATATGTTGTTCTTTCTTAGGCTACGACTCAATGTTTATCAGAAACATTGTGTTTCAGTCGAAACAATGACTATTTAAAGTGCATGACAATGGACAGTCTGTGCATTCTTCCTTCACTCAGTGCAGCAGTTATAACTGAGCTTCCTAACTCTTGGCTGCCTTTACATGCACGCCGTGCTTAGCACACAACCTCGATGCTACTGTTTTGCTAACAGATTTTGACAAAAAAATCTAAATCATTTGACTTATGATCAAAAATTGTGCTAATTGTCATTGTTTGTGAGCTTATACACCCGCATATTTTCCTCTTGTTTTTTTTTTGTCCAAAATTATGACTTCATTGCAATAATAAAAGAAAAAAAAACACGAGAAAAAAACACGGGAGAAAAAAGATTTTCAAAACTACATGCAAATCAAATTGGCCTCTCTGTAATTCTGTCCCCTGCCCACTGCGCCACAGACCTTCATCATTGACACCGTCTTATGGAAGTTTGTGTTCAGCAGAGACAAGCAGAGCATCGCTTCTGCTGCCCCACCACCACAGGTTGGGAAATACTGACATCTACTATTGTAGCCCTTTAATTTTTCTTGTGTGTGGTGTTCCCTCTCCCTGTTTTCTTTTTGGCACATCGTGATCAACAGTAATAATTACCAAGGCCTTTTTCACCCATAGAGTTTATGATTGCCTACCCCTACCCCTACTGCTCCCTCAGTCTGCTGCCCCTCGTTGCAACTTGCTAGCCTCAAAGCTTTACTTGCTGCATTTGCCTCTTCACTCCTTATGACGGGTGCTTACCGAATTCTCTCAACAGTCAGTTACCCATCTTGCCACCTCAGTGAAATGTGTGTTTGAAGAAGGCTAATCATCAATGTCTTCACCAATATGTTCATATTTGACTCCTTTGCTTAATATGTGGTCTGCTGTGAAAATCTTAAGTTTTATCTGTTTCTCTACATGCTTTTTTTGGGAGTTTTACAGGTTGTGTTAGGCAAAAAAAAAAGTCTCACAATAAATGGTCAATTTTGTTCTTAAGTGCATGCAAATCTATTGTAGTGAAATAGTCGGGCGCATATTGCCTAAAGCGTTACAAATGTATTTATGAGATGGTCCAAAAGGGAAAACATATGCAATCGGCCAAAATATTGCTTTCATTATCTACTATAGCTACAATTGACAGAAATCAAGACTATCTTACTGATGTGCAATGCATTTCAGATTGATGACTTTTGAAGGTCTTCAAACAATTCAAGAAAAATGGAAGAATTAACTGTACTAGTCACTGTTTCTTGCAATCACATGAGCTTATAGCCCATAAAGCTGTAAACATTTGAGATACTATTCTACTTAACTGGTTGACGTGACTTTTTGAGGTGCCTTAGCACTCCACGAGCAACTTCCAATAAATTAGGACTTGCCGTTTGTTTTTGTAGTTAAACAATAGTGCTGGCTCTGTGTCGCACTTATTTGGGCTTTTTTTCTGCAGACAAATGCATTTGGGGTAGGGGAGTTTTCAAAAGCAAGGAGCTCGCTTTGTCCACTTCCACTTGTTTGACTACTCAACTCTCCTTGCATTTTTATAGTGTGTGTCGTCAACAAGCTACAGCTGAGTGACCTGCAAACGTCATCGGCCCTCAATGCATTGCACACTAGTTGTAAAGTATACTGGTGCATCTCAATTAATTGGGATATTCTGGAAAGGTTCATTTCAGTACAGATTGTTTACGTTTCAGGTCAATTCCTACCTATTTTTAGACTAAATGTAATATTGTAACATCTTGAAACAATGAATTTGGGGGTTGTTTAAGATGTTCTCTTCGGAATTATAAAAATACTTTTTTTCTTTGTAGTTACTCCATAAAGAGTTTCACATTTTAAATTGAAATAAATTAACTTCCTGTTTGATTCTTTTTGACATGCACCAGGATATTAAGAGGTACAATTTGATCGTTTTGGGCAATATTTTTTAAAAAGAATCGTGCATTCCTATAAGAGTTTCATGTTGCATGCAAATGAGTATGCCTCTGTCTGCCGTGAGTAGAAATATTTTAGAATAACTCCACAATGTGTGACATCGGTTAATTAAATCTCCCCCATATTATTGCATTTTCTGAAATGAGTATTTTATTTATGTGGTGGATTGTTGACATTTCAGAAAGGCATTGAGCTGTCGGCACACAAGTGTCTGTGCTGCCCGAGCAAGGTGACCCACAAGGCTCGTTACATGCATCTGGCGAAGGAGCTCAGCGTGGATCCCGACTGGCCCCCAAAACCAACCACGACTACTGAAGCCAAGGCCTACCCTGAAAATGGTTCAATTTCCTAGCACCCCAAAGACCCTTACCATTAGCCAACACTTTGATTTGCACATTAACTTATTGAAGCACTCGCTTGATCTCTGCTCGTCACTGGTCTTGATGATTGTATAATACTGTAGCTCCCCACCCAATTAAGTCAACCACTCAAACTCATTTGAATAATGATGTCTGGTTCACCCACTTGTGGGTTTAATGAAGTGAAATGTAAGAATTTTACCTTTGATATGGAATTGAAGCTTGGCGGAGGTTTAGAAGCTCTGTCCAGGAAATATGTTGAGATTGACATGCATACATATTGAAAACCTTTGAGATGCAACTTGAAAAACATCTTTGTATTTTTAAAGATTGCAGGCAATTGATGAATCATGAGTCAGATTATGAAAGCGGCCAGTGCCATATTGGTGTTTTGGAAAGATTTTTCTTGACAAAAAGTAATTATTAGGCTACTGGAGAGCCCTTTTTTTTTTTTTTGAATCCATGACCTATTCTGAGTGAAACGGTAACTTTTTGGGTAATCATGTTCGATTGCTCAGTTTTATTGTAGTTCTGTCACTCCATCTTACTTTTAGGGGCATTTATTTATGAAATGGGTTGGATGACTGGCTGGAGGTGTTTTGCGGCATGCCCCACTTGCTACCGTGTAGTGGTCGTTAACAACAGCAGTAGATGTTAAATTTGAGCTCCGTAATTAGCTAGGTACTGATTCACAAACCACAATTTAAAAAAGGTTTCCTAATCCCCAAGTTCTAATTTAATCACTTTTACTATATATACACGCGTGTGTGTAATATATATATATATATATATATATATATATATATATATATATATATATATATTACACACACATGCGCGCTTGAAGGCTATTCTGTCAAATGCACTGCGAGTAGTCAGAGACTGGAACTTCTCAACTGCTGCAGTCAACTTCATGGTGATAAATATGGAAAATATTTGGCATATTTTAATGGTGGAAACCCCTTCAAATCATAAACTTGATTAAGACTTGTTCTTGTTGATCATACAGAGTGGCCACAGTTGATATAGACTTCCTTTTGTCTCTGGACAGACCTGAGCCGATCACCCTTTGACATATTAAGCTTTGCAATTTTTGTAACCGTATTGTATCACTCCCTTTTCCCATGTCCCTCCAATTGACATTGTCCAATTGCCACCAGGCAAGTTTGTCTGTAATCCGCTGCAGTTCAATCTAGTGTAGCCATTTCTGGATACTGTTCCTGGCTTGCGTCCACGCCGGCTTTAGGAGTTTGGTGTTTTCATCAGTGATAATAGTAGCAGCAGACCTTATGCTGTATGGTTTGTCAAGAACCAATACTGGCATGGATAAGTTAAATCATACAATACACGTTGGAGCAGTGTGATGACCATTCAACTTGACAAACTGGCGCAGAAATGCAGTCGGGGACAGAAAAACTCATTGCCAGGTGTCCGTTTTGCAACTTAGCGCCAGTGCCAATTGCCGAGCCGTGGGCAAAAGGAATAGTCCTAGAAAAACTGTAAAGCCCACGATGTAAATTCTGATTGTATCATATCTGTCTGAACTACACCGTAAGCGAAACACAAAATAAGGAAGTGTATACCTGTAGTTAGATTTCGGACTTGTGTTCTTGTTACTAATCTAACACTCCATATACATCATAGTTACCGATAAGTCAGTGGCAGGGACTTTAAAAGCTAGCGAAATATTGATTAAATCACTTGAAATACCCACTATACTGATGACCTCCAATGACTTTCTGGACAATGAGAGACTGATAGACAATCTCTTCTTGAAACCAGCCAGCAATTGTTTTCCACCTGAAAAAGACTGATTTTGATGCCATGGCACCAACAACCTGCCTCTGAGACTGACATGGTATCACTAATTTTTCAACATGGTATCACTAATTTTTCAACATGGTGTTTGCTTTGCTGCTCTTACAAGTGTGATCACTCATGATGTCTAAATCTCAAAATAGACATCTCTCAGTGGCAAAATGATTCAGTCATTCAGACACTGGTCATGCAAAGACATACACGGTGCATGTTTGTAGGATGTTGAAATGTCGTTGAGCTATTACCGCAAATGATGTTAAAACTGCACCATTGTGCATTGTGAATGTCACTCCAAAACATCTAACATACCGAGAGACACCGCCCCCCCCCTTTTTTTTTTTTTTACTTTACAGAAAAAGAAAACAATTTTGTGCTCAATTCTGCTATAAATCTCTTCCCATGGAAGAATGATTAAAGGTGCAATGGTAATGCATTCTGCATCTCATCAGCTCGCTGCTTTGCCATGTTGGAAGCAACCCTAGTGCAACACTGAACCTGTTTTGTCATTTTAAATCCACACCGATTGTTGTTGCTGTATATAAGGGCTATGTAATAATTTCAGTGCTCTTATATTTTTAAATCGATGCTCCTCCCAAGAACATTTTTCTAGTATCTGTTAATAAATGTACCATTTGGAGACAGTGCCCATTTTTAGCTGGTTAGCTGCCAACAGTGTGGTAAAATCAGATGGTTATACAGTATAGCCATATTTGATGGTAATGTGTAGATTATGTCATTGTATAGCAAATTCATAGCAAGGGAAAGATTTGGACTGCATCGATTTCAAGCAGTTAATTCTGACTAGTACAATACTTTTTCAAGCAGCATACACAGGTGTCAACTGCGTTCCTCGCAGGCCACTATCCTGCATGTTTTAAATGTTCCCCCCTCCCACATCGGATTCAAATGATCAGCTCATCAGGATCTGCTGGAGCCTGATCATTAGAATCAGGCGTATTGGAGGAGGAAAATCTCAAATAGTGGTGCGTATCCATGAGGTACTGAACCCAACCAGTTCATTTGCACATTCACCGAACCCTTCATTAGTGAAAAATAAAAATGTGCTTTTTTACAAACTTATTTATTAAAAACAGAAAAAAGTAAACACAATTAGTAGAAGTACAAAGTACTGTACACGTTTTTTAAATTGTGCACAAAATGAACCAGCCAGTGATGGCCAAGTGGGCGTGTCATCACTACCGGTAATTGACATGTTGAGTCCAGTGGTCTTAACCACTGTCGAACCCCTGAGACTGATTCACCGAACCCCCTGGGTTCGATCGAACCCATGTTAAGAACCACTGCTCTAAAACATGCAGGATAGTGGCTGTTGAGGACCAGAGTTCGCCACCTGTGCACGGTCTAAAATAAGGACCCAAAGCTCGTCGGCTGCAATATCTGAAGAAGTTAATTCTGAGGTTCACAGAACTCTGCGTTTGTATTAATTTTGTTTCAGTGGTCGGCCCACTAGAGTATATTCTCTTGGTCTCTGCGTCCAAACACTCAATATTATGGCATAAGATTGTTCATATTTTGTTACCAAACATATGTTAGTTTATTTACTCAATTTTTTTCCCAGTATGAGCAGTATCACTAAAATTTTTCAGTGGCATTAAAAGTGCTGACATTGCTCTTCAGCCATTTTTAATGTGTCAATATGAATTCCCTTAACCTGTGACCGGTTCTGTTTTTAGAAGTAGATTGTTTTGCAATTTCACAATGGTTGCGATTTTGCCTGCTTGCAGAATGATTCAAAAACTAGGCCAAAATTTGGGGATCGAGACCTAACGTGCCCAAGCTTTTTAAAATGTGCTAAATCCATAGACCACCTAAGGCGCACGTGTATTATGAAGACAGCAACATGCTACGGATGCAAAGCTGCTACTGTTTTCAGACATTTAGCTTGATTGGTTATTTGAGAAATAAGCTGTATAGTCATCATTCTGTACATGGTAACTCCTTTTGAATTTAACGGGAGTTGAAAAGTTGGATTCTATTTTGAGATGTACATTTTCTGTGTGCACAAAAATCTGAATATATGGTTATCTAAAAATATATAGGTTTTTGGATTATTAAGGGCTAGTGTCGTGGTACTTTTTCTTTTTTACAATCAGATGTTTGATTAATTTATACATTGTTTTGTATTTATTTGTATGTTCACTTTCATATCAAGTTGGATTCATTTGTACTTTATCTCACTTGGGAATGAATCATGGGCATTTTCTTTCAATGTTGGGTTTTGTTATTTGAAAAGTGGAACTAGGTTGCTGCTATTACTTGGGTCATTATTAATCTGGTTTGGATCTATGATGTAGATGATAAATTTCTACTCTAGAAGTTAAGAAAATGGGGATCTGATAAATGGTAATCTGAATGAATTGACTCACTTGCCACTGCTTTGTAACAATTGGTTGACTGCACCTTTATAATGAACATTCAAATTCCGACATAAAATATAATTGTAATACATTGCTTAGTGTAAATATTAATAATTCATCTACGCTACAAATTTGCCTATTTTGTTTGACTGCTATATTGAATCCCTGGATTTATGTAGAAATGTTGCTTTAACACAGGTACAATAATATGCTGACAGGTAGGATTAGCTTCCTATTATGGTTTAATGACAAACTGTTGATTGGCATTTGAGTCAGCTACTGAGTGTCTAGGCTCAGATGGGCTATTCCTCAGGGGTATATGTGTATATCGAGCATAGAAAATGATCAAAGTTGACACCCAAATGCAAAGAGGTGTCGCTATTACCGACCAACTATCAGTACAGCTAATTGGATCTGCTTTTATTGGCAGCTTCTGCACACCAGTGACCGACTCAGAAAATGCCTGTGCATTGTGCTGAAATGTTTCTACCTAATAATTTATTGTATATTTATGTTTTTCCCCTGGCAATTGTATTTTAGCTTTATTTTTGTTTCAATAAATGTTTTAAAACAATTATTTACATGTCTGTTTTTGACATTTAGTAATATATGAAGCACAACACTCTTTTACTACTGTACAGTTAGGAAGCACCAAGTTCAATTTCTCAAGGGTGATGCAGAACTTGAGAACAAAGTAATTTTAATAAAAGATTGCTGCCCCTCGACTTTATCAATGGGCACCTTATATAAAAATTTATTTTTATCTTGACACATTAAAGTAACTATGGCTGCGCAGTCTGAGCTCCAGTACAAGAGCGCTACTAAACATCAATTTCCAGTCATAATTACTGCATAAGAACAGTGCTCAGTATTGAACTGTCAAAATGTTGCAGCTCGATTGGACGCAGAAACAATCTGAGGATACAGTATAGCCAAGGGGGCGGTGGCCCCGGGCATCCACCTGAGGGGGGCATCAACAGGACAGCACCCTAATTGTGCATTTATGGCATGTTGAGGGGACATCAAGCTGGGAATGAGGGGTATCGGCTCGGGACAACCACCAACCACTGCACAGGTTTTAAAATAGGATAAGGTTTTCAAAATAGGGTTTTAAATTAGGGTTTGGTTTTCAAAGTATGGTTTTGAAATTGGGTTCAGATTTCAAAGTAGGTCTTCTTGGGCATGATTCGGGACCTCTAAGCGGCTCTTTCACCCAAATGTTGCGGTTCAGTGTGGTTTGGGCAAATACATTCTCAGTGTCCGTGTGAAGTGTGTGTTAGTGGGTTCAAAGACGTGTGTCTTATGTTCTCTGACTTTACAGTAGGTGGCAGTGTTGCTATAAATACTGTAGAGATGAAAAATGGAGAGGAGGTCTGTCATGGTGACTATAGTAAGTGGTCCAACCTACTGTCGTGCTGTTAAAAGCATGTTTAGAAAAGAGTGTTTGGCTCCACTCTGATCTTGTTATTTTGCAAATACTTTTAATAACAGTTGTAAAAATCTTGTAGCGACTGTTAATTATGAATGTCTATTATGATAAATATGTTGCGTGCCCATGTAAAACATAGATGACAGCGAAAGCTAAAATCTAATACTGTTATGTGAAACAGTTATTTTTAACCAATTAATACTTTATTTCAAATGTGGATATTTCACTCATTAAATATTTGATGAATGATTTTTTAACGTCATTGCATTATTTCATTTTATTTATTTCATATTTCATTTAGGGACTCGTGAGCTCATCGATGAATGCAGTTCAGGTGTTTAATTTAGAGTACCGTACAGTACGTATTTCAACTCATAGGGAACTTAGGCGATGTTGGGTTCCTTCAGTGCCTATTTGTGTGTAGGACCGGAATACCGGAAGTGGGCTGTCATTCTAGCCTGTGTCCTTTAGCTAACCAGACAGGCGAGGGTGTATCTTGTGGAAAGATGTATAGGGCAATGCTTTATGTGTGACTTTTCAATGCATCTGTGTCATCTCGCCTGGAACAACAGCACCATGTTGCGCGTTGGGAGTAAAGTTACGTGGTAAGTTTTCATTTACCAATGGAACGGTCAATACTTCATCATAACATTAGCCAGTCGTCTACTATGAGGTGAAAAAAGACAAGCAGCACTCGCCTGCCCGACTATTTTAGAAAAAAGCCTTGTTAATTGTTTCTTACTAGATTTCTGAGTACGTATTTATGGATATGAAGTTTTTCAGATATATGTTAAGACTTTCAAAGCAATGTGTAAAATATCATGAATTAGACCGTGAGCTGGCCTTTCTCTGTGTATTTTGTCGTTAGCCTCGTCAGGCGAATAGCGTGCTTGATAAAGAAAACGGATGGTTGCACTCTTAAGAAAATAGTCAATGTATATTTTACTTGAGTAAATGACGTTTCAATGCATAACCTTGATCACAATTCACATCATTAACTCGAGTTGTTGTTTACGACCATGCATTTCCTCTTGATGTCTTGGGTCGATTTTGTTTTCGTGTAGGCACTCAGCACCGGTCAAAATTTCGGGTACACGTTCCCATTAAACCGCATGAAAGAAGGCTGTCCAAACTCGTGTTGTCACGATACCAAAATTATTTGATTATTGATAATATACTTGCTTAAAAGACGCTGAAAGATCCCTTGGCAAAAACTTAATTAGTAATAACAATCGTTTCATAGATGACAAAAAATGGAATTTTAAATTATGTGTGTTTTTATTCATTTAAACTATTAGGTTGTTGGGAATATTAGGGCAAATTATATTTTCCCCTCTTGGTAAAATAAAAGTAAAAGAAATTGACAGCAGACAGATCATTATCTCAGAGCTGCTGAGATTTGTAGCTTTGTTTGAAATATAGAAGGAAAGCTTCACTGAATTAACATTTTTATCCCAAAATGTAAATGTGTAAAAAACAGCCCGCATTTCTTCTGTTTCCTCTGATTTTGGAAGTTTCAAAATTGCCTAAGGTGAAACGTAAAATATGTGGTCACTTGTGTGAGGTTTACGCAATACCATACAATACAATGCAGCATTATTTAAATAGAGCTTAAGAGCATTTGTAGTGCAATAGAAGTTTAATAGGCCTGCCAGACGTAGATAATTTATTTTTAGCCATTTTCTTCAGTTATATGAGTATAACCTGTAGCTTCAGTTATATGAGTATCACCTTGATATTTTTATACATTTAATTCCAGTTATACTATAGTCTAGTCAAAAGCTGTTTAAACACTGAAATGGCACATATGTAGCATGGTTTTATTTATGTATGTATTCATTTTTATTTATTAAAATTTTACTTTGTCCATATTGGAGGTGTTCCCAGCAAGGTATCGCAACCTTAATCCATACCTGATACTGCATATGTTTACGGTGGCTTTGAATCAAGTCCATTTGTTCTGTTTTGTTAGCATGGCATGCAGGAGTCTGGTCCCCACTAGGACAGGGGTAAGATTTCGCATACCACTTCAGAAGCTACACCCTCTGTACCGTGCCATCCACCACCGTTACTATGGAAACACCAACTCTCAGCGTCCACCTCATCGCACAGCGGCCCGCTATTTCACCTCCATGTCACGGTTGCCCATGCGGCCACCAAAGCCGCCACCAGGATCGGGAGGACGTAGCTACCAACAGAAGCGCAACTTCTGGGTAGCCCGACTTGCTGCAAGGCTTTTGAAGCTGCGATACATTCTGCTTGGCAGTGCAGTGGGAGGAGGATACACGGCTAAGAAGGTATGCATTTGGTCTGTGTATCTGTATCTATATGGTATCCACCTGAGTCTCTACTTCTCATCCAGATCTTTGTTGTAATTTAGAGCTGTATTCCCCAACTTTTTTTCATACCAGGGACCAGTTCAAACAAGTACATACCCCTTTGTAGATCGACAACCATTTGTTGACGGTGGGGATCATCGCTTACTTCTTACTATTATTTTCTGTTTACTTCTACTTGCAATCCAAAGTAGAGAAGGAAAAGCTGGACTGTATATGTGTGTATTCAGTAATGGAGGCAGTAGGTCATCCGCCAAATGTGTGTATGTGACAAATGAAAATATGGGCAAGTCCAAACAAACACAAACCTGCACCGCGTTAATGTCATCGTTTTCCACTTATTTGAAGCTAACGCTGTTCTCTGATGCCAATCTGCCTATCCAAGAAAAACTCAATGCAAAGTATTTTTCTTTTCACCCCCTGCCCCCATTTTATATTTCTTGTGAACACTTTTTCTCTGTTCGCAACCCACGTTGAGTAATCAATGCACTTGCTGCCTTACAGAAATCCTCCACCCCGACAAAAAAACCCCAAAGACGCTTATCGTAAAAGCTAAGATTATTGTTCTAAGTTTTAGTATGAAGCTTGCTCACCTGTGTCAATATAATTACAGACTTATGACGAGTGGAAGGATATGCTGCCGGATTTTAGTGAATACAACTGGGTCATTCCTGACTTTGTGTGGGAACTCAGCGAACAAATAGATCTGGGTAAGTGTTTCCATTGTTGTGCCCAAAGTCAGTGGCTCCAAATCTTTTTTGTCTTGTGTACCCCTGCAGGGTTCGTACGGGTCCTTAAAGTTAATAAAAATCAATAAAAAAAGAAGTTGTCAAATTATGTACTTAATTGTCCATAATTTTCAGAGAAATCTTCTAAAATCCATAAAAGTCGGAAAAATTGCTGGCGATTATACGTCGGCCTACTGCCGAGTGTGCAAGGAGGGCATCTCCGTGAGAAGTAAAACTTGTCATAGCCTCCTGGTCAAGTCAAATGCATTGAGGCACACAGCAAAAGAGAAGAAAATTAATTGCCAAGAACTTGCAAAAGAGATTGAGGAGAAAACTAAGTCACTGTGTGCTATTCCCTAATTGTCATATCAGTTTCATATTTGTCATTATAAAACATGTCTGATAATTGAAAGTGATATGAGGGAAAATAATAGGTTTGGACCATTTGGGATTTAGACTTCTGACATGCATTTCAGCTGTTCAGGTATACTGGATACTGCTAAAATGGGCAATCAGTACTACTGTCAGTGAAACCAGATTTTTCTAAACTTTGCCCATATGACCATTAGCTCTGTTCTTAGTGTTGTGTTTATTTGAAAATAAATTGAAGTTTTATATATTCTCAATTTAAATTTTTCTTTTGTGTTTTATTTGAGAATTAATTGTTTTTTTTCATTTTCCTACCTGTGATACAGGTAGCAAAGTGAAAATTTGACCTACAGTATGTCAAATAAAGGGTTAAGTGATTGCCCCTAAAAATAAAGATGTGCCTTTCCTTTGGCAGCAATGATTTGAACACCAGCTCAGTGATATGTGGCTTTCTGTTCAGCCCGTGTATTGCTGACCGTGCATTAAATCCACCGTGAATCCCCCACTGAATGGAGAAAAGGTCCTTTAAAAATGGCTAAATTGGGCCTCAAAAGTCATTAAAAGGTCCATAAATAAATAGCAAGTGGAAGAGTGGGAACCCTGCCCTGAATCCTTTGGTCGTAACATACCTTTATTATGTAAAACCCACAAAGCATGGGATCCCTTTGAATAAGTCCTATTTAAACAGGCATATTTAACTTTACATATCATTGAAAAAAATAGTTAACAAGATAATATAATAATATTCCGACCCACTGTAACTGTTTTACTTTCTTTTCATTATTTTTCTGAGCTTTGAGACAATAGAGCTGACACGCGGCTGTTGTGGTTATATCGCAGCTGTGCCACAGGTGGCTTTTCTCCCAGGGGAAACAAGTTGTCAAACACAAAGACCATTTTATTAACGGGCTTATGAAATGACAGAATATTTACTTGTCATATTGGAAATACATTTTTATACATTGACTGTTTCCACATCGCCCCTGCAATGTTTGTTTTCCTACCCCTACTGTGGTTGTGAAACACTGCACTTGAGTGAAAGACAAAAACAAACTTGGACGTACAGTGAGGCAGTAAAATGCATTGATGACAAAATGATGCTCGCATTTTATTGATTTACTTGTCAATGTTTTTGTCCCCAGAGAAACTGTCCAAAGCTCTACCGGAGATGGAGGAAATAGCCAAACTGCTGCCTGACTTTGACAAGATAGGAGAAAACTTCACTTTCATCAAAAGTCTCCTGACCTCTGGTGAGTTATGAGAGACTCAAACATGCCTCATCCATCCTCCTAAAAAGTCACACAAAACTTGATGGTTGAACACCTTTTGGGGTGGGGTCGGGGGTGGGGGGGCAATCACGGCAACAGATGATGATGTTGTCACTGGTATGCACCTTGCTTTGACCAGCTGTTATCTTGATGATTTGTACGGACTGCATCAAGGCGTTGAGTGATAGTTGTCATGTTTGCAGTCGAAACATGCGGATAGAGGGCGGTATTAATTATTTAATTGCAGCGTCCGTGAATTTGTCCCCCGGTGTCACCACATTTGGTTTGTTTCTCCCGGCCTCGGCGCTTCTTGTTTTCATCACAGCCACATATCCCGCTCCCAAATACACTGTTGGTTTGTTATTGGTCCACCCCACCAGTGGTTCCGCTTGGAAAAAATCAGCGGGCTCAGAACAAGATGGATTCTCGAGGTTTTCTGAACTCACAAATACCGTAAGAATTCAGTTTGAATTGAATTGAATACAACTTTATTGTCAAATGTGCTGTACGTATGTGTAACATACAGCACAGATGAAATTTCTTCCCCCTCAACATAAAACAAGAGGAGTTTGCCTCTTGTTTGCCCAAACAAGTTTGCAGTTAAGGTTAGTCAACCGGTGCCTCAGAGCAGATTATGTATGACCACTATGTCGAAGTTACAATATGGCAGGCACTGTGCCGAGGCTTGCAGTCATTAAAATGAAGTATCAAGTCCTCTAAGTTAGAAACACAGCAAGGGTGTAATTTGCTATGTGCTGCTTTGCTTTGCGTGGGCTTGATCTGATGGCGGTGGTGGCAAACTGCTCAATGAGCCTACACAATCAGTTCAAGATACTTAAGATACCTTAACTGTCCATCACAACACTGTTTGGACCTCCACAATTTGTTCCAATTTCAAAACCTGTTTTCCCCATTGGAAGTAATGAAATTAATCTTTTCCTGGGCCAAATTGGCCAAGCGTAGAGGCAATGTTTTAAGGAATACTTTAACATTGCTTTTGCACATCCATGATAATGAAGGTGTGATTCTTTTGACAGTTGAGGGCTTGCTTCAAATCATGTTAACATGGATCTTTGTCTTTCATATGAGACTTGTGAATGTGAAATCCGCAAACAAGATAGAACACACTTAAAACATGAAACTACCTCAAGCAAGCAGATGCAGTGTGAAGTCAGCTTGTTGGGGACATGCGGCCGCACCAGCTATACTTGCACCTTGAAGTATGCTTTGTGCTTTTCAAGCCAATAAAAGACACTGGCAGTAATCAGAATACAGAGTTAAGGACTTACTGCACGTTTTGATTCAAGTACAGTAATTGATGCGACTTAATTGCTCAAGCATGTTTTGTTTTGCACATCATTTCAATGTGGCCCCGCATTGACCATCATCCCTCTGCTTCTGTCATTTCATCATTATTTGTTCCTCCTTTCTCCTGCTCCCCTGCCCCTCTGTCCTCCTCCACATTATTCGCAGGTGTGAGTTTGGGTAGTGAAGTCAAAGGAGCTTCTGGTCTGCTTCTGTTAGGTGTGTACACCAAAACTCAAAAGTGCTACCTGCTTCCCTATTTTTGTTCTGCTGTTTTTTTTCCCCCCTTTAACCAGCATTTTGTGTGGTTTCATCCACTTGGGAAGTCATTGCAATGCTTAAATGTTGGCTTCCATTTAGCTGCTATCAACAGTCAATACAGGTTCTTAATTTAATGTGCAGTGTTTTTCTCACTGCGCCTAGTATAACTGTTGAATGTTCAAAGTCTCAAGCATTCCCTTGAAATTGATTGGAACCATTTACTTCACGCAAGTTGAAATTCAATTCCCATTGAACATGTATAGCTTCTCTATATTTAGTTAAAAATGTCTTCAATGCAAACACGTTTCCCCCTTATTTCTTTCCCTTTTCCATATTTTTTTAACCTTTGCCAACTAGTGTATTTATGCCTCCTTTGACTTCCACCCTCTCTGTCTCCGATCTAAGTTGTGTTTTTAATTGCACAATCTCATTCCGCTTTTAGTTAATGCTTAAATGTTTGCAAAATTGGCATACTTTACTGAGGTGAAACACCTTTGCGATGAGTCATAAAAAGACAAAAGGAATCTGGCACAATTTTCTCTTGGTCAGTGCATGTGACTTGCATTTCATTTATTATGAACATTGCTTCAGTCATATCCCCCCCCGTCCCCCCGTTCCCCCCCCCAAAATTACATTTCTGTTGCCACTTCCATGAATTGTTTATATTTGATAATGTGCTTTAAATAATTGTGAAAATAACTTGCTGAACGTAATGACAAAAATGATTTGATTAATGTTGCATTTATCGTTTGACAACTACATTGCATCAAGTTGTCGTCACAGGTCTTGGTATGATGCAATGCAGTTCTACACAACTGTGAACTACAACCTCACTAAAACGTGCAATGTTGTTAAACAATTGTCTCGCAGCCAGTGTGCAGAATCATATAACGGGATGCTTTTATTGGATCTCATCAGATGCAAATTCGCACACGATGTATCCACTTCAAATATTTAAGATATTTAACCTTTCATAATATATATTGGATATCCTGTATTGGATATAGCATTGCAAGATTTCCCACACATTTGACGTTTAGCAAAGGACATCATCACCTGATGACTGTATGTATTAACCGAAAATATTTCGGAGACATAACGAATGCCGTTTCTCTGTTAGAAACTTCAGGAGAGCCGCCATTTAAAGCGACAGATGCTTCTACAGCAGCCTCACAAGATGACAAGCACTACAAAAAGGTAAGTTCACCCCCCAGTCTCACATATCTGCCTCCTACTTGGTTCTTCTTGCTCACTAAATCGGCAAGATGTGTGGTGGAAAAATCTTAAATCACAATCATATTTTGTTTTGGCTGCGAACACGGATGACATTTAGCAGCCATGATTATAGATGAAGTTATCATGCTCACACTCATTTTTTTGCTTCTTTCCAAATTTTTAAAAACCTGAGACCTCACACATGATGTGGACATTACCATGTCTGTGCTAACTGTCATAAAAGCCGCGATTTTCTAGCTGTGCAGATTCTCCCAATGACTGGCATTCACGCACTCATGGAAGTTTATGCACTACAGGTGGAACACTCCGTCACGTGTGGGCATTCGTTCCCTGTCTCGCCCAGCACACATTGTCGGAAAGTCTTAAGACTGCTTCGTCTTGCGCATATCAAAGGTTTTTGTAAGTCTATTGCCACCTGAGGGTGAAACATAATTTCGCATATTTTGAGTCTCCATTCTGACGGGTAACAGTTACACCCCGGAGCTGACCGTGTGGCACACACCTGGCCCATGTTCCCCTGTATTAATTGGTGAGCAAAGAATTCGGCATCAGTGACTTTTCTTTTTCCAACTGCGAGGAGCACTTCCAACTGCTGATGGGATTTGGCATTTGAAAGTGCCATGAGTTTGATTTCATTTCCGTTCCATACGGTTGTTTTATTCGTCAAATGATAGTACAATCAAACCTCGGTTTTCGTCCATAATCTGTTCCAGAAGGCTGGACCGATTTGGACGAGAACCGAGACGTTCGAAAACCGAGGTTTGACTATAGAATTTTTTTTACACGACTACTTGGGGTGATTTTATTTCACAATATGAGATCATCCAGAAGTTTGAATATTACAGCAGCACTAGCGCTCAATTTCTGAGTGCACCAGCAAAAAGGGTTTTCAGTGTAGAGGTGACATTGGGATAAGGCATGCAACAGAAAGCTCATGTTGTTGACATTCCCAAAAATACAATTAATTAAAACGAGACAACCTACCTTGCGTATACCTGGAGTACTAAATACTGTTTGCCGGATTTTGTTGACATTTTCAGGGATAAATGTTCATTTTGTTTGGGAGCAGTACCTTTCATTGATGTCATGTTTATTGATAGTTTAGTTGATGCATATGAATCCCTAAGGGAATGTTTTCGATGTAAATGAAATGAAAATAAACAATAAGAGAAGTGATCTCCAGTATTTTTACAGGGCTAGAAAGATTGGCAATTTTGAAAGATGTCAATGGATGGGGAAGACAGGTGCTGAATTTGTAAGAGTATCAATTCAATATGAGCACACATGATAAAATGTTGGTTCTTCGGTTTAACGTACAAGGTTTCAAACAGCGTCAAATGAACTAGTTTGTCCAGCAGTGGAAGAACACATTGTCACACTGCACATAAAAAAGACACGCTCAGTTACCACTGTATTGACTGTTTTTCTATATTGTTTTATATTTATGGCCTGGAAGTGGTTTTTTGTTTGTTTGTTTGTTTTTTTAAATACAAATATACCAGTATACCGTTTATTTTGATTTGATTACTGTGTTAGTGTAGGATCGTGATAGACTGCATTTCAACTTGTGTACACATTCTTGTTACTTCGCCGCTGGTGGAACAGAACCCCGTTGTAAACTGAGGACAGTACGTAATTGTACTCACTGTGCGGCAGTATTTGTTTATACACACTACTGAGGTGTGCCTTCATGTGTCAGGTCATCTTTGCTTCATCCCACCTTCTTTGTCCCTTCTTACCCCACCCACTCCCCCTTTGTTTATGTATTTTTAGGAATGCTTGTAAAATGTTGCGATTCTCCCCTTGATGTCCTCCTACCCATGTGCAATAATTTGCATAAAATGTCACGCAACTCAACTCAACATACAATACATGGATCAAGTTATTTTAGGAGGACTTAATCAAGATTTGAGGTCCCTCATGGTCAGTGAGAGGACTTGGCTCGGTCATTCACTTCATCCCAATTTGTAATTCTTTGATGACAACCTCTGCCGAGTATCCCGGAATCGTCCTTGCTTTGTGCACTGGGGCACAGTCTCACATAGTTGGAAGTATGTCAGTGTCTAAAAGGTGGAATTAAGCCATTGAAGGGGTGTGCCCCAAGAATTTTGTCCATGTTGTGATGATAGATTAATAAATTATTAGCTTATTTACAATGCCAGATGTTGCACAAATATGTTGTGATGAGGGTGGAGTGACCTAAATTTCATGAGTAGTATCACTGCCACCATACATACTTCAGTGTTCAGCTGAATTATGGGGGGGCGGGGGGGGGGGGGGTTCTATGGAAATGTGGTTTGAATCTGGAGTAGTGAAAAACCTTTGATAGTGTTGCAGCTCATCTATTGTGATGAGCATTGAAGACTATAGAGGAGAAAATACTGATGCCACTTGCTGAGAGGTGCTGATTGTTGTCCTGGTATTAGTCACCTCTCCTGCCTTCAGTTTCGCAAAGTTTGGCCTCAGACTTTGTGTTGCACTGATTATGGTGGCAAGATTCCCAAAGCTGAATCCTTGACTGAATAATGATGCACAAGCAAGAATAGCATCAGCACCAGCACTGATGAATGGTGCGCTATGTGTCAGCCCTATGTGCGATATAGCAATGGCCTCATGGGCTGGTTGCTGTTTGTGCTGCTCCTCCTTGTCTCTCACTATGACGTACCCCGGCAGGGTCTGCTCGGCGAGCTCATTCTTATTCAGCAGCAGATCCAACGGCATGAGGAGGAGGTCCGGCGGGCAGCTGCTGCCAATTATGCGCGTCCCCCACCGCCAGAGCCTGCTCCCACTCCGAACCCCAGCCCCCCTCATCACACACGCAAGGTGAAGGTCCCACCGTGCCCAGAGCCACCCTATCCCCGCAAAAAACACGTAAAAGGTTCACAGCTAGTCTAATCTTGTACCGATGGTGGACTACATTCTTCGATGGAAAGCATTATCGTGGGATAGATTTACACTGCATGGTTCAAGTGACACATTTCGAAAACATTTTCTTCGATCAAGTGGCACAATTGATATGAGTCATGGCAGTATGAAGAGAAAATTGAATATCTTCAGCTCAAAACCAGGAGGCCTTTTCCCAAATGTGGATAAAAATGTAAAAAGATGAGTACCGGATAGCCGCCAAAGGCGCAGCTTGACATTGTAATATAGGCACCCTTGTGTCTTCCCACAACACTAATAAACAATTTAAAAAATACACAAACCGTAAAATGTCATTAAATATGGCCTAAATGTGTTTCATTAGAGGTGGATCAATTGGTAATTAAGGAACATCATCACAGATGGTGACTTGTGCAAATATTGTGAAGGTTACCCTCATTTATAAACTAAATGAGATGTAATGTTCAAATAAAAAAAAAAAAAAAAGTATTATTAATTATAAACGTTTTATATATATTTATAAAATATGAAATTTCTCCCCCATATGTTCACTATTTTGACTTTGACTTTGGACTGATGTACAACTTTCGTTGTTCACCAGTCCAGGCTTTCCATTGTTTTTCCCCCAAAAAAGCTCTAAAGTCCCACCCATATATTGTCAGGCTACATTATGCTGTGCAAGTAGCTTGTTGGCAAGCCACATATGGACCTTCATTGTCTGGTCCAAGATGCCACTCATCCTCCACTCCTTTTTCTGGATGGGAGCATGTGGTAAAGAATGGAAAACCTCTGCATGGTGTGTGCTAGACCTTTTGAAACATCTGTGGTGCAGTCAAGGAGTGTGCAAGATTATCCCTTCTAAATCCAAATGTTTCATATTTCTTAACATTTCAACAATCTACCGCTGTTTGTGCATTTCATCAAGACTTAACAGACTTTTGATCGCTTGTTTGTCTTCACGCTTTTCCTGCCAAATCCCATTTACTTCTGTGAGCTGTTTCCCCGCTGTTGTTGATGATTCTTGAAAACAAATCTGCTGCACATGTACAAGATATGTACCTGAATGGGATTTGAATGAATAATTACTCTTAAAATTGCCTGTGAATGTTTTTGTGATCTCTGTATCAATTTAAGAGCTTATGTCATTTGGTGTGAACTCTTGTTTTGCATCACCTCAGGTGAAAGGAACAAAACGCGAGCAGAATAAGGACTGCGTACCTGATGTTTTTTTTCCCACTGTCGCTTTATTCACCCATCATACACTTAAATTATTCTTATCATGAATCAATCTCGAAATTCAGGTAACAAGGGGTTGTGTTGGGAATGGTCAAATGTCATGCTTGAGCAGAAGACCCAAAGTCCTGCGACAAAGAAGCATCAATTCATTTTGTCATTGTTCCTTGTTTTTTTTCCCCCTTCTTCTTTGATTATTAGTCCTCAGATAAAGAAAAGATAGATCAGCTCCAAGAGGACATGCTTCGTACCCAGGTAGACTCAGACTTAAACGTGGACTACTCTGTCAGAGACCTGGCTGACTGGCTGTTTCCTGTCATCTGTTCATAGCTTAAGTATCAACGCATGTTGGAAAGACTGGAGAAAGAGAACAAGGAGTTGAGGAAAGTGGTTCTACAAAAAGATGATAAAGGGATTCACCAAAGGAAAGTAAAGGTTGGTTGGACTCGAAACACACCGTTTCAAACCCAGCTATTTTATGAAGTCTTTTCCATCTTTTCCAAAACCTAAGAATGGACAATTGGTATGACACCAAAGATGACAGGAAGTTCAATGTGTGTCTCTTCTTGTTGTTTTTGTAGAAATCCCTTATTGATCTGTATTCTGAAGTTTTGGACATTCTGTCCGACTATGATGCCAACTACAACACACACGACCATTTACCCAGGGTAAGATCCACGCATTTGCTAAAACTCATTACTGATTGAGTAAAGACAAGATGGTCAGTTGTCATCGTTTCTTTTGTATTCAAAGTTGTGACTCACAGCTTATAAATCAGAAAAATATTTGTGTGCAATTAGAAAAACATGGAAACCTGACCAAATTCTATTTTCTGTTTCTTGCATTTGTAATTTATTATAGATTTATTTTGTAAGATTTCAAAATCAGTCCGAGCTTTCTGTAGTATCCAAACCAGGGGTGCATCCTTTTTCCTAACCTTTCTTCTCCCACCGTTACCTTCCATGAAGGTGGTTGTAGTGGGTGATCAGAGTGCTGGCAAGACAAGCGTCCTTGAGATGATTGCACAGGCCAGGATTTTTCCCAGAGGCTCTGGAGAGATGATGACACGTTCTCCTGTTAAGGTACATGACACCAGAGTGAATTTGGTTTGTTGTGTTTTTTTTTTTTTAAATAAATGGACAAAAGGATACAGTATATATAGCCTAGAAAATTATGAATGACATCAATACATGTATTTGGAAATACATTGAGAGAATCTGGGCATAGGAGTATGTTCAGGCAGCAAAGTGTGCAATTTCATAGTTTTGATAGATTTCACAGTATGTGTTCTTTCTGCAGGTGACACTCAGTGAAGGCCCCCACCACGTGGCTTTGTTCAAGGACAGTGGCCGTGAGTTTGACCTGACAAAGGAGGAAGATGTAAGATACAAAACTGCTTTTTCTGTCCATCTGGAGCGTATATACACAAAAATGTACTTTTTTTGTGCTGTACAGCTGGCTGCTCTGAGGCATGAGATTGAGCTGAGGATGAGAAAGAGTGTGAAGGAAGGACAAACTGTCAGCTGCGAGGTTTGTACATTAGTTTTCCATTTGAACTGAAAGCGTATATTTTTTATTTTTTTTTTGGTTTGACATCTAAATGTGTTGGTTAATGGTGAATTTGATTGTGTATTAAATTAACAGACAATATCCTTGAGTGTCAAAGGCCCAGGAATCCAGAGAATGGTCCTTGTTGATTTACCAGGTGTCATCAGTGTGAGTAAAGCTCTGCGTTTTTGTTTCGTTTTTTTTGTTTTCTTATTCTCGCATCCATTTTCTGTATACCACTTATCTTCATGAAGGACACGGGTGAGCAGAATCCTATCTCAGCCGGCTTTGGGCGAGAGGCAGAGTACAACCTTGAATTAGTCACCAGCCAGTCACAGGCCTTTTAGACATTCATTCATGCTCAATCATGCTTTATTTAAATTTTTTAATTGCTACTTATTCTTCCACTTACAGAGATTTTCAATGTTGTCTGTAGCTCTTTTTAGTAATTCATTAAACAACTCATAATTTTTTTTTTAAGTGCAGTCCTTTAAGTGTTTTTTTTCCTATGTTCTTTCCAGACGGTGACGACAGGCATGGCATCAGACACGAAGGAGACCATCTTCCGTATTAGCAAGGCCTACATGCAGAACCCCAATGCAATCATCCTTTGCATTCAGGGTGAGCTGCGATCTTGCATCCCCAATTCAAATGACTATATTGAAGCAAGCAGGTAAAAGTGAGCAGTTTCGAAAATCCTTTTGCTCATCTATCTCCATCCAGATGGCAGCGTAGATGCAGAACGAAGCATTGTAACTGATCTGGTTAGTCAAATGGACCCCCACGGGAAAAGGACCATCTTTGTGTTGACCAAAGTGGACTTGGCCGAGAAGAACCTGGCCAGCCCGAGCAGAGTAAAGACTGCTTTTAAGTCGTTACAAATATGTGTGCAGACCATATGCCTGAAGCACAGAAATATTTGGTTGAGGAAATAGAAGCTATAAATTGCTCCTCCACAAGAGGGCGCCCATCCAAAATTTAATGTGATGCTCATAGATTGCTGTAGCGGGGTATACAAACAAAAACGACTCTTTATTATTTCAGATCCAACAGATAGTTGAAGGCAAGCTCTTTCCCATGAAGGCTCTGGGATACTTTGCTGTCGTAACAGGAAAAGGTAATTCCCATAGGGGAGCACATTATTTCAATATCAACTGATTTTGCCAATCTGATATTCTCTTTTGCCTTGATTTGTTTTGAATAAGTGTTATTTTGTAATTGCATTTAGTAATGACTGAATTTCTCCTCCTGCCGATCCATGTATAGGAAGCAGTGGTGAGAGCATTGACTCAATTAAGGACTATGAAGAAGACTTCTTCCAGAACTCCAGATTGTTGCGGTGAGCGCAAACACTGCAGTGATTCTTTGCATTTATACATTGGTTAGAAGGTTAAATGCAGTGTCTTATGGCGTTGATTAGTGCTTCGCTGACAATCAATTGTCCTGTGTCACTAGGGACGGCATGTTGAAGGCCCACCAGGTGACCACAAAGAACTTGAGTTTGGCTGTCTCAGACTGCTTCTGGAAAATGGTGAGAGAGTCTGTGGAGCAGCAAGCTGATGTCTTTAAAGGTAGGATCTCTGTCACTGTGAGTTAGTCATTCCCTTTCTTAAACCAAATACAGTGCTTAACAAATTAGTTTGCTCTTTCAGATGAGATGTTTAAGTCAAAAATCAGCTGTCTACCTGCAAGCTCATAGAAAAGCAGCGCACTTTTGAATTACAAAAATGTACATATTCTTATTAGACGAGACAGGTGCTTTGGAACATGAGTAACACAGGCCATGTACATGAAAGTGAAAAGACGATCACTAAACAGGAGGCCACGGTGGGGTGGCTTACACTACCATCTTTTCATCCATTCCGAAGAGACTCAATGATTTGGTCTCCAACAAAAACCAAAAAGACATTCCACTTTGACAGTTGAGGTAGCCCCATTATGTTTATACAACACAATGGAAGATTAATGAGGGAGTTTTAACCCAGCAACTTGTTGATGGACAGAGACCTCTTTGCAAGGCCTCTTAATGTCAGTGGTCTTGTATACCGAATGTTAATTAATTCATCGGGATTGAAAGTAGGTTTTACTGATGCACTGATTAACATTAACTCAATGTTCACCTGGGTATTTTTAATCCATTGGTTTTGACAGTGCCAGTAGGACATTGTCTCTTAACAGCCCAGCCCCCCCCCCCCCCCACTCCTATATTTCCCTTTGCAGCTAACTTGAGTGGCTGTACTTTTCCTATCGTGTCACTTTTCCTATGTTCGCTCTACCCTCCTGTGGCAATTAGTTGCGACAATCACAGGCTAAGAAAACCAGAGATTTATGGCTAGTGCTCCTGCAGTTCCCATAGGCCTATTGTGTGCTGTATCGATCCACAGCTCATCAAATCACACTTAGAGAGTCTCCATCCCTGTTCAGAGCCACTGTGGCACCATAACCCAGCAATTAGCTTAATATCCAATTTGAATAGGAAGCAAGCACTGGCTTGATATCAGGTGCATGTGTGGCTTTGTAAAAAGTGTGAAGTGTTCACATTGATGAGAACTAAACCATTCACTATTGAAAAGAGTGTGCAATGGTCCCAATCCCTCTTCGCCTTAGGGGGTAGTTAAGTGTGAAAGTCATCACCCAATTTTGGTCTATCTGGCACCGTTAGCAGCAGTCTAGGAGTTGGGATAACATCATACCCGTGAAACACACAAGGTCATCTCATGTTATGTCTGTGCTGTCCTTGATTCTCGGATTACAAATCGCTGCTTTGTGTAAATTTCAACCTTGATCATCATCCAGTCATGAGAATCTGTAAAATTACACCTTCATAAACAATTTTGCATTTCCTTGCATGTCATATTAAATAATTGTCATTAATTATTTGATCATAATTGAATTACTATACTTTTTTTTTTCCTTGTAGCATCCCGCTTTAACCTGGAGACAGAGTGGAAAAACAACTACCCTCGTTTGAGAGAACTGGACCGGGTAAGAAAAAAAAACCCAACAGAGTGTACCTCAAAATATTACAACATATTCCTCTGAAATACACCTTGTTAACATGAGTGCAAGTAAAAGAAACAAGTCATGTTTGAACTGTCTTGTACTAGAAATAACACTTCAATGGATAAACTGAATGGATTTGTTGTCTGATAGTGGACATGTCTGTTTGCAGAATGAACTCTACGAAAAGGCCAAGAATGAAATCTTGGATGAAGTCATCAGCTTGAGTCAAGTGACCCCACAGCACTGGTAACATAATTTAGTAATTTCACTTATTCCATCGATTACTCGAGTGATGTTGTTGTACCCAGTATGCTTGCCATCGTTTCTTTGGAATCAATATTCTTCATCAATGGTCCATGGACACGAACAGGGGTGGTCCACTTATCCAACATCCACTATTTGAGATGACACTGGGGAGACTTACCCATGAACATGGTCATAATAAAACGGTATTGGAATCTACCGTCAAGTGCGACCATGGCTCTGTTGATAGGGCCTTGTTTTCTCAGCAACACTTCATTGACTAATTCCTCATGGTTCCAAACACCCTAGGATTAGCATCAGCATATCATGACTGTTTTTATAACAATCGAATACCATAAGTCATAGCTGGATGCTGTCACCCTTTATATTGAATCTTTTGAATTGTGCATGTTTCATTTTGCATGTTAACAGGGAAGCCATCCTGCAGAAGAAGCTGTGGGAGCGTGTTTCCACACACGTGATTGAGAACATCTACCTACCTGCTGCACAAACAATGGACTCGGGGACCTTCAACACCACTGTAGACATTAAACTGAAGCAGTGGACTGACAAGCAGCTTCCACACAAAGCCCTTGAGGTAAAAACTTGATATATGTCGATCCCTTCATTGAGCTGTGCTTGGATACGGTACAATGCGCATTTAAAAAACGAATCTATGATTGAGTGGTTTGATATTTGGATTTGAATTTTAACAGTGTAATAATGAGTTCTGATGCGCTGTCTGTCTGGGAAGGTGACTCAGAGTCATTCCACCTCCAAAATATATTAACCAAATATTTGGGGGAAAAATGGGGGGGAGCAGCTATTATAGTTGAATCTGCGGGTGCCAAACTACGAGTATGCAATGGTAATGGCCGAACACAATGCAGTTGTACACTGCAGCGAACAACTAAACAAGATGTTGAATTCATAGCTCTGTGAGTGTGTGTCAATCAAAACCGAACATCACTGGCTTTGGAAACATATTTATCAGTCGTTTGGGGATTTAATTGCTCCAACAGATTTGAAAAAAAAATCGATTTAGATTATCACCTTGAAAAATAGGCATAAAGGATTGAAGAGATGTGCGCTGTTACAATGTAATGTAGGCACATGGCTTACATGAATGCATGAATACAATTCCTGTAATTGCTCTCATGAGACAAATAAAGTATGTGTGCATCTCTCCAATAAAAGACGTTTCAACACATATCTAGATACAGGTCAAGGACGGTTTATATGAAAGTGGAACAATAAGACTCGTTTGATTTAGTGGGATTACAATTCGTATGATACGGTACCGCTCAGTTTGAGAGGGTATGATGCAATGAGTTTGTCATTGTTATTTTAGTTCGTCTTTTCTTCAGCGTCACTCAACAACACTGATCTTGTTTTTAGGTTGCTTGGGAAACGCTGCAGGAGGAATTTGCTCGCTTCATGGCTGAATATAAAGGCAAAGACCAGGATGACATTTTTGACAAGCTGAAGGAGGCCGTGAAGGACGAAAGCATCAAGAGGCACAAGTGGAACGAAAGGGCCATGGACAGCCTGGTAAACAAATTGTCAACATATTCTGACTAACTGAATACTGTACAAGGTCATTTACATCATCTGGCCTTTTGTCAGGCATCTTACAATATTCTTGTTGTGTGTGTGTCCATCAGAGGGTGATCCAGCACAATGCCCTAGAAGACCGTTCCATCACGGACAAGCCTCAGTGGGATGCAGCAATTCAATTCATGGAACAAACCTTGCACTCACGCCTCAACGACAGTATGTGCTGTGCTTCATGCTGGAAGCTTTATTCCATTAGAAATGTGACAAGTGGCCGCCTTTGTGGAATTTTCGAAGAAAAGAAAAAAAGATGGAATGAGCACTTCAAACCCCTTACAAAATATATGTTGTATTTTGCAGCTGAAGCTGTAATCAAAGACATGGTGGGTCCAGGCTGGAAGGAGAGGTGGATGAACTGGAAGACCCGCACATCAGATCAGGTAGTGCTTCTACACTGTTCAGTGGCTCAGTTTTATAGATAGCTTGGCCGATCACAATAATTACCATATCGTTTTCTCCTTATCCTAAGCCTTTTCAGGCCAAACTTCAAAGTATTTCGAGTTTTGGTTAAATAAATAAAATGGTCATCCTATTTTTCCCCAGACTTATTTAATTGTCATTGACATGCCTGTTTGTTTGCATGCATCATCAACATTCAGTCACGCTGCTTCTTTCCCTCCCCAAACACCCACGGTGCAAACGGCGTTGAAGCAAAAGAATTAGCGTACTTGAAGTGACATTTTCCGATGGCTGTAGTTCTCCATTTACATGAAGTTGAGCGACATAAATGGAAGGAGTTCCAAAGCCTAACGCCACAGTGTCATTTTGGGAACATTTTGGATTCAAGTCAGATAATTGTGGAGTGTCCACTAACATTCGTGAATCGATACGAGACATTTGTATGAAAGAAGTTG
Source organism: Hippocampus abdominalis (assembly GCA_018466805.1). Taxonomy (NCBI): domain Eukaryota; kingdom Metazoa; phylum Chordata; class Actinopteri; order Syngnathiformes; family Syngnathidae; genus Hippocampus; species Hippocampus abdominalis. The sequence goes on along the minus strand of CM031701.1, from coordinate 8,573,976 downwards.
CAGCATCACAAACCTCAAACTCCCATTTAAAATGCAGCCATCCAATTCAGCTGCTAACAAAAAACATGCGGGGATATGAAGGGCCGTCCATTGCCGGACAGTTTGTAATTATAATGTTTCACAGTGTTGCGTTCCTTATAAACGATCGTCTTGTGGAACATTTGCAGCCATAAAATTCTAAGTTTATTAGTTGCAACATTTATCAGGTGGAACATTAAATCATTTGTCTTTATCGTGTCTTCAGTTCAATAAAAGGTTGAACATTATTTTTCCAAATCATTGTATTCTCTTTTCATTCAACGCCCCAACTTGATTGGAATTGGTTTTGTAGTTTCTGAGACAATATATCATCCACCACAGGATCTAAATGCGTCGCCTATGTCATTCACTTTGCAGCATATCCGAAATGAAACAAAATCAGAGCTTGAGCGCTTGCTGAAGTTGCACGATGAGCACACGGCTTACCTGGCTAATGACGAGGTCACGACAGTCAGGAAGAATCTGGAGGGACGAGCCGTCGAAGTAGACCCAGTGCTCGTGAGCTCACAATACCGACGTTTTATTGTAATTCTCTCATGTTGTTCACTGAGTAAATAATACCTTGATTTTCACTCTAGATCAAAGACACGTGGCATCAGCTCTATCGACGACACTTTTTGCAAAAAGCTCTGTCCCACTGTAACCTCTGCAAAAGGGGCTTCTACTACTACCAGAGGCACTTTGTTGACTCTGAGGTAAGAGAAAAGAAGAAACATTTCAAGGTTGTCATTGTCACTTGAGCTGTATTGTATAATGTATGCTATAATTGGGGCGTTGCAAATGTTCCCAGTTGGAATGCAATGATGTCGTTCTGTTCTGGAGAATTCAGAGGATGCTGGTCATCACAGCCAACACATTACGACAGCAGCTCACCAACACCGAAGGTAAGACCAGTCCAAAAGCTTTTGGATATTGGGCATCATTCTCTTATGGCCAAAGTTTTTACTTGTCAATTAGTCTTGGTTTGGAACTGATTGTTGCAAAACGTAGCTGTTAGAGATCATATCAGATGTATTATGGGTGTGTCTTGTACTTGTTGACTTCATACTTATTCTTTATTCTCCTCAGTGCGCCGACTGGAGAAAAATGTTAAGGAGGTGCTAGAGGACTTTGGAGAAGACACAGAGAAGAAATCTCAGCTCATCACTGGCCGCCGAGTCCAACTTGCCGAGGATCTCAGTAAGACATCATTTTAACTCATTTGTACCTTTTTTTTTTTTTAAGGGTCTAACATTGCAACAATTACAGGACTTGTCCGGGTGGTCAGTAGGTGGCAGCGTGTTTGAAGATGATACAAATTTTTTTATTTAATGTGCAAGATGGTAGAGTTAAAATAACATTAGCCTTTGCCACCAAGATCCTTTGTGAGAGCAGCAAGATTGCCTTAAAATCAAGGTTTGTTAAAAAATAAAATAAAAAAAATCTTGAATTGATTTCTTTATCTGCCCTTGTTTTCAAGTATCTTATATTTAGGTTTACAAATCTTTTCAGAATACTTTCTAAAGTATTTTCACTTCCCCTTCTAAGTTACGAATACATGTTGCTGTCATCAGGTGGAATCCCTATCTTTAGTGAGCAAAAAAACACATTTGTTGAGACATTAACACTGCTTCATCAAAGAGAGCAAACCATTTTAAACTTTACATTGGTCAGTAATTTGTCAAAATAATATAGAGGGACTGACCAATTGTATTGATTTGTTTTTTTTAAAAAAGGAAATTGACCACATTTGGACACTGGAGGTTTTGGCCCGATGCGAGTGATCTGCAAAACAGCCTCAGGAGGGCTTGTGGTTGGGGCCTGATAGAAAATTAATACTTGGGTTTCCACATCAACACTTAGCTTAGCGCTTGCCACCAACCAGAACAGTCCAGTTACGATTCAACGTCCCGTGTTTTGCCGGGTCATTGAATGCAATCTTTCCCGTTCGCTTCATTTCACACTGTTGTTTCCTGTCCCTTTGCCCATTGAATTATTTCACTGTAAATCCTCCCAAAATGTCAGTATTATACTGAGTCTGTGTAACACCTTTATCGTCAGCCACATCAGAACAAGTTAAGCTCTGAAGCCTGAGCTGGGGTTTTCCCTTGTTTTGATCATCCCCATAGTCGGCAGCCTACTTTCTGTACACCTCCTAAAGTCCTTTTCATCCATGTGGACAGATGTTGGTAATCCTGCTCTGATTGGCCCGGATTGAGTTACGTGGGCCTGTGGTCCCCCACTCGGATCACTCTCAGTCGCACTTGTGGCGGAGCTCAGATCATGTTTCATTCTAGCCCACACCTGCTCCTTTGACTTATCGGCGTGCCCCCACAAAGGCTCCCTTAATACCTCTATTAGGTGTTGTAATCTGCCCCTAATGCCCCGCCACCTTGTCTGAGTGTGTTAACAGAGCATTAAAGGTTGGGAGTTTGAATTTTCTTCTCTCTGGTGAAAAGATGAAAGGGCGTGTTTATGGGATGTCATTTGGCTGTCGGTGTTGCAGTTTGTATGACACAATTGTTGATGCTAACTTTAAAAATGGGCATCATCCATGTGTGTTTTGTTTGAGCGCTCACCTCACAGCCAAAACAATAATGGAAGAACACGAACACAGCTATAGTCGAAGTGGCATCGGTATTTAGGATGATTCGCCAGCAAATTCAACATCGGCTCTTACTGCGGCTATCCTTGTGATGTCGGGTATTCCCCTTACGTTGTCATATGAAGGTAACTCATTTTTGACCGACAACACACACACAAACACGCACAAAAATCGTCCAAGCGATGGCTCGTAACTCAAAAGGTTGCATAAGTTGCATCACTTGTGTGTCGAGTATCACTGTACAGTACATTCCTCTCTTCCTGGGTGTCATGTCTTACTACTATTTTGGGGACTGGTCCTGTTTTTGAAGTTAGTACAGGTTGTCCTTGGTTTTTGATGGCGTTCTGCTCATATGACTCCGATGTCACCTGATTTAGTCAAAACATATCCTGTAGGTGTCTGAGGTACCTCAGGGTACAAATTAATGACCTACCCCTTAAAATAGATTTTGTGATTTCTCTCAATGCGTTACTGTGGAATCCTGATTCTTTGCAGAGAAAGTTCGTGAGATCCAGGAGAAACTTGAAGCCTTCATTGAAGCGCTACACAAGGAGAAATAAAAGACACAGGTAGGGTATTTTGGCATGTGTAAAATCACGTTTATTTTGAGATGATTCTCTCATGTCTCTTCTGCCCCTCTGCTTCACAGAACTGTTGAGAATTAAAGGCAATGTTTTTCCCCTCACAGGAAAAAAAAATGCACAGATGAATAGAATTTGACTGTCATCGGACTGCTGGATGTCACACACACGTCAGCCACAGCCCACTCATCTGCTTTTAATACTCACACCTTCGCTCCCTCCTCCTCCTCCTCGGAAAGATCGACCTTTTCACTTGGGATGTAATTTTCTTGTTCTTTTTTGGGGGAGCTGTCCCGGTCAAGAGTGGGACAGGACTTCTCGTCGTGAAATCTGATGGAATACTACAACCCATGACAACACGGAAGAAGAAGGCTGCATGTTTGTGGCTGTTTGCCCCCTTTTGAACATTCATTCTGTTTCGTTGCACTAAAGATCCAAAGTGTTTGTGCTTTCAAACTTGGCTTCACATTGGATCTCGATGTATCATAATGGACAGAATCAAATGTGGATCTGGACACATTATTATTTAAAGATTCATTTCTGCTGGACTGAAATTTAAGAAAGCACTTATTAGTTAATTATGCCCTCAAAGTCCATACAATATACTCTCGTGTTGCATAGTTTGTTCATCTGTGTGTGCGCGAATGTGTTCCTTTGTACGCATGTGTCATTGCCATTGTCATGCTTTCATCATTTTCACCACCGATTACATATTCCCGTGTCCCAAAAGATTTTACTAAAATAGTTCACTTTATTTAAATGTTTAAAAACAATTGGTGCGGAAAAAAAATAAAAGGTTAGCGTGTCTGTGTGTAATTTGGACAAATAGTTAAACTTAAAAATATTGAAATAAAACTAATAGTGAAAGGGGAAAATCGTTCTGGTTTACTTTGAACAGAGCAACTGGTACACATGACTATTTATTTACAATACAAATTGTGTATAGTGCCAGAAAAATATGCCCTTCCAAAGATAATTGTTCAATTTTGACTGGTATTAATTTAACATGTTTAGAAAGTATCTTTCGATCGGGTTGTAGTCGGCAGCGGTGTAGAAGTGCACTGAATTGTACCCACCGCTGTGTCTCTAATATTCTGCACATTGTCAACCACAATAGTTCTTTTTCGCTTATAGACCAGATCAATGTTTCTTCCTCCTGTCAGCTTGATTTGGACCACACTTGACTGTCGTCCATCTAACAATTATTATTCTTAATTTGAGAATTTCACCGAAAGGGTGTGTTGACCGGTACTCACATACTGTATGCATGTGTATATGGCTCCAAAGACAAAATAGGCACGGTGATGTTGAATAAATGGCGCTTATGTCACCGTCTCATATGTATGAGGACAAGCAGACTTGTCCGAAACTAAATCTCTGAGATGGTTGCTAAATAATCTATGTTGAAAGTCATGTTCAGATGGTGTGACCCAACATGTGTGGTTTATTTATTAGGTTTGTGCTTAAAGGAAAGAATAAATTGACAAATGAAAATGATTTCTTTTCACGACTTCTAAACGTCTCAATCAGCATTAGTTCACCGACAAGATTATATTGTTGTTTATGTGTATTAGTTTGAGTTCATCCAGAGTGATCTTGGGCCTCTTGGAGACATCTCTGATCAGTGCTCTCCTTGTTTGTACTTTGGGACAGCTGAGACTTGGTAGGTTTGCAGCGGTCTCTCAATTCAACTTGATATACCACTTTTGAAACAGCCATTGCTACATACAAAGTCTTTAACATTGAGTAAAAATGAGTCATACCATATAGACAATGAAAACTAATAAGTTAATTATCAATTCATAAGTATTAACCAATGAACAAATCACTAAACGTATCAATGAATAGAAGTACTGTAAACAAAATGCTAGAACATTGTCAAGTCACAATACTGAGCCTAAACCCATCCATCCATTTTCTGATCCGCTTTATCCTCACAAGGGTCGCTGAGCGTGCTGGAGCCTATCCCAGCTGTCTTTGGTCTTTTTAGTAGGCGGGGGACACCCTGAACCGGTTGCCAGCCAATTGCAGGGCACACCGAGACGAACAACCATCCCCACTCACACCTCGGGACAATTTTTGAGTGTTCAATCCGCCTACCATGCATGTTTTTGGAATGTGGGAGGAAACCGGAGTACCCAGAGAAAACCCACGCAGGCCCTGGGAGAACATGCAAACTCCACACAGGAAAGCCCGGAGCTGGAATCGAACCCGGTACCTCTGTACTGTGAGGTCGACGCGCTAACTGCTGGACCTCCATGCTGCCCAAGCCTAAACCCATAGAATAAAAATGGACAGTTGGGGTGCTTGCCGAATATTTAACGAGAGGTTCATTCCAAAGGGAAGTGTTTGGGCCGCTGACCTGAGACATCGGTGCATTGTGGTCGAGGAGCTCAGAGAGGTAAGGTGGGGAGAGACCATTTAAAAATATATCAAATAGAAGAATCTTAAAATGCCCCATACTCTTTCCATTTCAATTTCTTGAACAGCACTCATGAAATCTTTTCACTTCCTAATCCTGCTTGAAACTTCTTGGCAGTATCTCAGACATGCCCGGTGTGTTCCTTGGTCTTCATGGTGTGATTTGCACTTTTAACAGACCTCTGAGACTATCACAGAGCAGGTGCATTTATACTGTGATTGATTATACACAGGTGGACTCGATAATCATCATCACCAGTCAGTTTGAGGTCAACAGTGGATCAGGAAACTTCTGGAGTCAGTTGGCTGCACATAAATGCTTCTCCTTGTTGAATTGAATTGAATACAACTTTATTGTCAATGGCTGAGATCAAGTACAATCTGCCGGAGAGGAAATGACCACCCTTGGCCATGATCTGAACAAATAGTTGAAAGGTAAATAACTCTAAATGTTAAATTGGGGGGGGGGGGGGGGATGTAATTGAGCAAAAATAAAATATTGATTGATTAATTCTCATTGACAGTAACTCTTCCTGAAGCGTCGAATAACACCCAAACTTATTGCTCATTAAGGTATTACGCCTTTTATGGTTGCCGTGCAAGTAGGAGTCCAACACTGTCCTTTAACTGAACAGGTGGTATTACGCCTTTCACCCCCCGTTCTCTCCCTTTCTTTCCCAGCCCATTTGATTGGCTGTACTTAATTGTGCTAGTCTGCCACTTTTCCCACGTTAGCTCTGCCCTCCCGCAGCAATTAGTTGAGACACTCACAAGCTAAGCGAAGCAGAGATTTATGGCTGCGCTCCTGCAGTTCCCATTGGTCCATTGTGTGCCGTATCGATCCACAGCTCATCACATCACACTGAACCAGCCACCATCCTTGTTTGACGCCGCTGCAGCCCCACAACCCAGCAATTAGCCGAAGCGCCACTGTGAATAGGGAGCAATGGCTTGGCATCGGGTGCACATGGGGCTGAGCATACATGTAGAAGCCTTCGCATAAATGAAAATGTTAACGACTGACTGTTGACAAAAGTGTGCTACACTCCCCATCCTCTCTTGTCCTTATGAGGTGGTTAAACGTTAAGTGTGTAAGTCATCACCTGATTTTCGTCAGATTGGCACCATTCGCAGTCTGGGAGTCGCTGTTGCATCATGCATGTCAAACACACAAGGTCATATCACATCATGTCTGTACCGTCTTTGCATCAACCAAATGTGCAAGCATGTGCACAGATAGACCCGCATGTGGTGCTGTACCACCAGCCGTGTTGCCATGTGCATGGAGCCCAACTTTTCCATATCTTCATCAGTATTAAAAAGATAACTTCACGCAATAAAAGTGTCAGAAATTCCCCCAAATGTGTTTTAATACCAGATGCAGTAGGGCCAGATGTATGCACTCTGGTTTGTTGTGCCCATGTGCTTGCCATCATTTCTTTGCGATCGATATACTTGATGAATGGTCCATGGATATGAACGGGGATGGCCCTGTTAATCCAACCTGCGCTATTGGAGATCAAGTTTATTGACAGTGAAGATAGCTATCCAGAACAAAGGGGAGCAGATTGAAATATGAGCATCCGTTTGTGATAAATGAGAGCCACAGTTCTGGTTTGGTCTCATGGGGATGTGGTGTGGTATAGCTCCATTGTCAAAATGCCACAAGGGGATTTGGTGGGGCAGATTTAACTGCCAGCATAATCTGAATCTGTATTGGAAACGACAGTCAAGTACAATCACAGCTATGGTGATACACTTGAAAGTGAGTCAGTCAAAAGCATTTCCCTCTTGTTTTTTTTTCACCGTCACCTCATTGGCCGAAAGCTGTCACCCTTTGTGTTATACGCCTTTGTTTGTCTGTGAAGTTGTGATATTTCCTTTTGTGTCATCACAGGGAAACCAACCTGCAGAAGAAGTCGTAATTGAGAACATCTACCTACCCGCTTTTAGTGTAGTCGGGGACCTTAAACACCAGTGTTGACATGAAACTGAAGCATGCACAAAACCTTTTGAGGCCAAAAACTTTAACATCTATCGTTTAATTGAATTCTTCTCTGGTGTACATTTTCGATAAATAATCTTTGAGTGATTTCACATCTATTTTCCATCCATTATCTATGGCTTATGTGGGGGTCGGGTCGCACAAGCAGCAGCAGCTGGGAAATCCAGACTTCACTCTCCCCAGGCACTTCTTTCGACTCTCCCGTAGGGATCTCAAGGCGTTCCAAGGCCAACCGAGAGTTAGTCTCTCCAAAGTGTCCTGGGTAGTCCCCGGCGTCTCCTGCCGGAGGGACATGTGACTCCTCAGGCTCAGCCGTCAGACGCCTTCTCTTTTAAGTGTAGTGTGTGTGTGCGCAACATCCTCATGACCGTACCCGAAAAGGAGTATGAAGTCTGGAAAAAAGTGACCATACAAGATTAGTTAGTTATTTACTCATTTTTCTGAAACAAATTGTTTCAATGAAAATACTTCAGGTCAGAATATGAAACGTTTTTCGTTTTTTTGGTCGAAAAAATGGGACATCCTTTCACAAGATCATCACCTGCCACCCTATAATGTAATGTAAATAAATAAAAAATGTAGGGCAGCCCGGAGTTCCAGTGGTTAGCGTGTTGACCTCACAGTGCAGAGGTACCGATTCGATTCCAGCTCCGGCCTCCCTGTGTGGAGTTTGCATGTTTTCACCGGGCCTGCGTGGGTTTTCTCCGGATACTCTGGTTTCCTCCCACATTCCAAAAACACACATGGCAGGCTGATTGAACACTCTAAAATTGCCCCAAGGTGTGAGTGTGAGCGCGAAATCTTGTTCGTCTCCGTGTGCCCTGTGACTGGCTGGGAACCAGTTCAGGGTGTCCCCCGCCTTGTGCCTGAAGACGGTTGGGATAGACTCCAGGACTCCCTGTGACCCTTGTGAGGATAAGCAGATTGGAAAATGGATGGATGGATGGATGGATGGAGATATATATATATATATATATATATATATATATATATATATACACACACACCTGTCTACTCTAACAAAGCAATCTACCTAATCACAAACAATTTCCTCTACATTTATTTCTCCTTTGACAATTCCGGTCTTGTTTTTAGGTTGCTTGGGAGACGCTGCAGGAGGAATTTGCTCGCTTCATGGCTGAGTACAAACGGCAAAGACCAGGATAATATTTTTGACAAGCTGAAGGAGGCCGTGAAGGACGAGCGCATCAAGGGGCACAAGTGGAACGAGAGGTCAACGGACAGCCTGGTAAACACACTGTCAACAGATGCAGGCTAACTGAATACAAAGTCATTTGTGTCAGCCGGCCTTTGGTGATGTTCCCACAATGTTTTTGTTGTGGTGTGTGTGGATCCCAGACAAGCCTGAGTGGGAAGCAGCAATTCAGCTCAAGGAACAAACCTTGCAGGCATGCCTCAGAAACAGTGTGTGCTGTGCTTTGTGTTGGAAGCGTATTTTTCACTCGCACTCTTAACATGTGATTTATTTGTTTTTGTTGGGCTCATCTGTACCAAAAATATACTTGATATGTGCAGGCATATGATGTAACGGTACTTTAAAGTTCTATAATGTACTCCTTCATTTTTACTCCTGCTCAAAGAACATGACACATGACATCAACTGTGGTGGTGTGAGTTGAGTCCAATCCGGGCTTCAGCCTTTATGTGTGGAGTTTGCACTTTGTAATCGACTGACCTGTGGGTTTTCACCGGCTTCCACCCACATTCCAAAAACCTGCCCGGTAGGTTAATTGAAGACTCTAAATTCTCAGTTGGTGTGAATGATTATGTGTTTGTAGGTGCCCTGCTGGCGACTGGTTCAGGGTGTACCCCGCCTCTCACCCAAAGTCTGCTGGGATAGATAGGCTCCAGCACATCTGCCACCCGAGTGAGGATAAGCGGTACAGAAAAAAAAATGTTCATTGTAACACTTATAACAGATGTCAAAGTGGTCAGTAGGTGGCAGCAATGGCTAAGGAAGCGGCAAATGTGAAAATATTCTGCCTTTTGCCAAAGAGAATTGATAAGTAACAATGCTGTCTTCAGAATGTCTAAAAAAAAAAACCACGTTCTCATGAAGTGTTGATTGGAGTCACAGAATAGTTACAAGAAGTAGAATTTGTAGCTTTTTATTTTTATTCTTAAAAATACTCTCGAACAGCAAATTTTAATCAGAGATCGTCTAATCTGTTCTAAAAAAGTACCTTTGACACCGATTTTTAAAGAAGTACATGCATTTTTCCCCCTAGAAAATTATGTTTTTGAGATTTTATTTTTTTCTCCAATGTTTGACCTGTACAAACTTGCACAATACCATGTGTTGTAAATTATAGCTATTACATATTATATTATTGTTGTTATTTTGATGAAAACCGGATGTGCTATAGAGAGAAAAATAAGGGCAAATTTGGAATCCGTCCAAAAAAAATCTCAAAAAGTTAACTTCTATCTTTGATTTAAAAAAGTAAACCGTTAAAAAATTGCTCCGTGTACAGTAATTTACAAATCAGAATAGAATACCCATTGTTTATGCACCTCTTAAAATGGCAATCCTGGCATCCTGATAAGGGATCATTGTAAACTGATGGAGTTGATCAAGGCAAGGCAGATCGGTCTGTGTGTTTGATTTGCTTGACCAGAAAGGGAAACTGTCTGAAGAAAGCACACACAGTCCTTTTATTAGTTCTTTTTGTACTGCCAAGCATCCGTGCCCATATCCTTGAAGAGCAGGATGCAAAGTTTATACTTTGCCTAAATACACATAGTTCCAGTATCATATTTATTAACAGCTCTTACAGTCAGCCCCACACGAGTCAGGTTAGCAGAGTGAAGCTCGAAGGACATGCGGACCTAAAACTGACACATTTGCAGGTAGAACAATGAACAAAACAAGCTTTTCTCTCCCTTAAAAACACCCACACTTGGGAATGGCAGGACCCGCGTCACCTTGCAACTAAATCCCAAACTATGTCAGACTTGACAATCTCAATTCCCAAAACCAAGTCCAACTCAGCAACAGATGTGTGAATGTAATTGGAATCTCTCATGTGTCGTACAGGTTTGAACCATAGCACGACACACCCATGCACACTTCTTCACATGGAATTAAAAAAAAAAAAATGTGACGATGTATTCTTAAAAACTGCTGTTTTGCTATCTGCCCCTTCAAGTGTCACTTTTTGCACTAAGGCTCCAAGTTACAGTCAGAATATTCTTTTTTTCTTTTTCTTTCCCCTTAGCAAAAACTCTTCATCGAGTTGAGCCTGTCCGGGTAATGGTTGAGTGGCATTTCTGGGTCATTAGCTGTCTGACACTTGTTCTGCTGAGGACTTTGTGTATGTGTGTAAGGCAGCCGACGTGCATATGTGGGCTCCATCAGTCCGGCGTCAACTGCGGATGGGCTGGCTCATTGACACGGCCCAAAGCACAATGGTTTCTTGGAGCAAACTGCAAAAGTCTGCAGAAACATTTTGCTACTATATCTTTTAAATACATTAGCAGGGTTGTGGCCCTGTTTATGGTTCGGCAAAGTTGCCACATAGCCAGATAATTCCGACAGCCCCAGTGATGTGGTCACAAATCAGCAATCCTCATCTTCAGAATTAACCTGCATATATATTTTTTCAACTGTTAGTTATGGACAGTACAATGGTTTATGTGTACGAATATGTATACTGAAAAATCGTGGAGCTCATAAAGTCAAAAAGTTTGAATTCGACCCACATTTTCTGGAAAAATGTCAGCAGAGTGATAATCTAAGGATTGACTCCTCAAGTGGGTTTTGCCTTTTTTCTTTTTTTTCTTGGTGCTTTTGTGTCACCACAGAAAGCTAAATGGCTGATGGCAAACAGGATATGAGTAATGAAATAAAACTTTTTGCAATCTAGCGGGAGTATCATGACTAAATTGGTCTCTTTACTCTCTCAGGACAACATGGCCAAAGAAAGAATAAGTTGAGGAGTGCCTCCTCTTTTTGCGCTATCCTTGCTTTCCTGTACGCTATGCAAGTCGAACCGGAGAAAACCAAAGTCTGGACACTCTTCGCACTGCCCTCACTGCTCCGCATTGGTTAAATCCACGTCACATTTAATAGTTTACGGACATCATGTTGTCTCTTTTCCTGACATTGACTTGCATCAGCCTTTTTTTGTTTGATATTTTTGGTAATTTTTGGAAAAAAAGGTCGGTTGTGTGGCTTTAGGTTTCGGTAAACCCGACATGAATCAAATGCTAAACAAAATCCAGCATTGTTACTTTAAAGAAAATCAATTTCATTAGAGTTAAAAAAGATTTGAATTTTTTTTAACACAGGTTACCGTAGTGACGATAAGGGGTTGGATGATGGATGGGTGTCCCCCCCCCTTGTTAAAAAAGAAACGATCATACCGGTATGTTGATTTTAAAGTTGAAGCCCATTTCTTTTATAGTTCACTCATTGGTTATGATGATAAAGACAGGTTAACATAGACTATATGTGTTGTGAGGAATCTGTGGAAAATTTGCCTTATACATGCCTGGTACAAGTCTGAAATAGTCGCTTTTTGCCGTCCTATCTTGTTACTACCCCCCCCCGTCCACCCCAATGGTTTTGGTGTCAAAGCTAAATGTGTGCTGTTTTTAAGATAAGATAACCTTTATTAGTCCCACACTGGGAAAACTTGCAGTCGACGGCAGCAAGATTGGAGGGGCGGTAAAGTGTTTCATTGAACAAAATAAATGTTTCAGAAGAACTGTACACAGTTCAATATAAGTGCAATATAAAATAAAGCATTGGCAATATATTTGTCGAATAAATATAATAAATAGCAATAGCATAGAAAGGTTTGTTTACAAAGTCACAGTAAGACTTATTTTTATAGTTGAATGTCGAAATCTTAGTTACAATACCGTAAAGGCAGATGAGTTCAGTTTGCTTTATTTTCTCTGGAAATGTTCGTTAAAAAAAATAAAGTATGCCCAAAGCAAAAGTCGGCTCGTGTCCTGGAGCAGATTATTTCCGTTGCAGTGTTGTTCCTTTCGTACTCTTTTGATTTGTGATATTTTCTAAGTTGTTGCCTCACTTGTTTTCCTAATATATTGAAAGGAATAAAATTCCAACAGGTCATTTCAGGTCAGGCCTCAATTATGACCTGAACAGAGGTCCCACTCAGCCCACTGGCCAAATTACACAGCGACATCCTCCTGCAACCATCGTACTTCCCTCCACCTGTAGCTGTTTCACCACCATTGTCATAATCTGTCCAGTTGACCTTTGTGTCTGCGTTCCTCGTGAAGAGCAGGTCTTCAATTCACCACCTCTGATTGGAGCGCAAAAAGAGGAAGAGAGAGGGGGCAGGAGGAAGAATAAACACACATTACAAAGGCAGAAATCGGCTCCTCGGGGCAGCATGCTGTTTAAGCTCCATTTGCCCGTACTTGCAGAAAGGCCCGCGCCATCTCAGGTTGCAAATAGGGGTCAGGTGTGCGCATTAGTGAGTGAGAGCGTGAAAGCTGTGCTAATCAGTGCTTCAGATGACAATGTGCGAGGTACGTGTGCGTGCGTGCGTGCGTGCGTGCGCACACGTGCTAGTGAGCGCGTGCCAGACCAGCTGTATGGCACCTTGCCTCCGCTGGAGCGAGGCCCGGGCTCGAACGTGCAAGCACAGGCCTCTGCGGAGACCCACTTGGATGTTGCTCGGCTGTTTAGCTGCACCTCATTGAAAGGATCATTTGTGTGTATTGCACTGGAAAAAGTAGACTCAAAAACGTCGGCATGTTTCCAGAATGACTCCTTGCTAATGAAGTGTGAGATGTCATGTTCATCATTGTGAGATGCTTCAGAAAGTGTACAAGTCGGGGACATAAATCATCAGTCTTGGAAGCGGATGACTATATGGAGAAAGTTTTTTTTAAACTTGAACTGTCCATATGTTTGCCAGTGGTCCTCATCTCTTTTTTTAAAAATATAAATAGACAATCCCCCAAAAATCAGATAGCTGCATTTATTCTGAATTGGATTCTGTGTAAATCCTGCCAAAGGGATCATATGCTAAAGGCAATCTTCACGTTATAAGCTAAGTTTGAGTATATCAATAGAAAATAGTTTCTTGTGAATTTTCTTGGGAAATAAAAATCTTCTACTTTGAGACTCTGGAGGTTCCGAGTTACACAGTAGTTCAAAAAAAGGGATTTTCTGTTAAGTCTTGTGTTTGCACGCGCTCACTTTCACTCTCTTCTTATTTAATGGAGAAGAGGAGGAATCCAGTAACGCTCTGGTTGTCTGGGCTTGCACGCTGGAATGTCTTCTCTGCCTTTCCTTTCATCTCCTCCTCTGTGGAGCCGCTACCTCCAGAGTGATTAACAAAGGCGCAAAGAGAAGTGCTCATCTGTTTTCCTTTGCTCGAAGGATGACGCGTCATCTGGACGTGCTGCGTGCGCGTGCAGCGTCTTCTCGGGGATGAGGAGCAGCAGTTTGTTCTCTGGCACAAAGCTAGACAACTTTTTTAAAAATTTTTTATGCGTACTCATCAAGACTACATTTTGGACCCCTGTCTTTTTTACTACTTCTATACTTTATAGAGAACAATGCGGGATCAAATCCTGCTCAGTGATCTTAGGTGTAAATGTTGGTCTATCTGGATCACCGTCTCACACAGTTTCAGCAAACGGATAATTAAACGCATGCCGACATCAATGCCAGCACCTGGTGGGGTGCGTAACAGACGTGCTGGGCAGGAGAAGTGAGTCCCCCGGTGTCAAACTTCACACCGGGTCCTGTCATTCCAATATTCCCTTTCATGAAGCCGTCATATCCCGCCTCTAATGTTAGGCCGGGAGCCGAAAAATCGCCAGCTCAGCTTCCACCCAGCAGGTAGCGTGAATGGAACTTTCAGTATGTACCCTATGCCCTGCGACAGGACTGCCGACAACTAGGCGACACGCCATCGAAAAGGTGACATGGCTTGTGGCTAGGCGGCTTCGCTGCTTTTGTCACGTAACTCAACTCAAAATATAACGCTAAGTAAAAACATTTCGTTCCCACAAACCGGATGAAAATTTTTTCTCTGCCGCAATTTTTTCAGAATTTTGTAGTTTTCGCCCTATCTGCTTTGTGGCTGACCCCGAGCTTTGACCTATTCAGACCTTTGCATGTCTTTCCTCCTCTTTGGCTGCGCTTTCCCCCCGAGAATCTGTTTTCTCGATAAGCCCTACAAGTAGGAGGGCTGATTCATTGCTCTGTCATTGATGTGGTGTTCAGTCGATCATCACTGCTCTTTTTTTTTTTGTTCCATGTCTTTCTTGACCTGCTTTTTTTACGCGGTGACAATCTACATTTAGTAACAAATCAAGCCTCACGTGGAGGAAAAAAAGGGAGCTTTCTGGTTGTTACATTAAGAGATTGTCTTACAAACGATGGAAAGAGCAGGATGTTCAACTGTTCCAGGTCCTCAGCTACACCGTGACCTTGGCACTCATCTGATGTCAGCTTTCGACGTGCATGATGACAAGCTGTGTCTTGAATTTCATACCGGGTCTCTAGTGACCATACATACTGTGAGATGCTGCTGCTGCTATTGTTGTTGTCAGTATTTTGGAGGCTAAAGAAGCCTCAACCTTGGCACCTGACCTACTGTTGAAATCGGTCTGTTTCTTTCCTATTCCCTGAATTGTACCTCCAGTCAGAAAGAGCGAGGCATCCATCTAGAAAGAGGATTGTTTTGTTTTCGCCTTCTGGGTGAGCTGTGAGCCTCTCTGTCCTTCATTCTGTTAACCCTTTCTTCTGTCTGCTGAATGCTTGTCCAGCAGGGTTGTGCTCAATAGAACGCAGACCTCCATCATGTTTCTTTTTTTAATGTTTATTTCAACATAGAAATGAATACCTCACAAAGGTATAACCACCTAACTCGGGGGTTGGCAACATGCGGCTCCAGAGCCGCATTCGGCTCTTTAGCGACATCTAGTGGCTCCCTGGAGCTTTATAAAAAATGTTTGAAAATGGAAAACGATTTTGATAGTAGGCTAATATAGCTCAAATAGATATAGATACATATTGCAGCTCCAAAAAAGGAGAGCTGAGGTGTTGTTTTTTTAAAAAACGTACACTTTATTTATGCTTTTAACAGTCTCGACAAACACAGACACGTCTGCGTCCGACTCCGTGCCTTCTCTCTTCTCGTTCGACTCGAGAGGCGTTCAAAGACAGCCTCCGAAAAACGGAAATTAATGATCACCTCACTGACACTAAGAAAAGCGAAAATAATGCACCAAAACAAAAAATCAAGCGAGGAAAGCACAAAATAAATTCTATGGGGGCGTTTGTGAACACACAACAAAGGAATGAATAACACAAACAATTCTGAGACAGTCCCGTCTCCTACATACATACAGCATGAGTTTCCTTCATTGTAAGTTTTATAGAAGGCTTTTATTTTTTTGCGGCCCCAGACATATTTGTTTTTTGTTGTTTTTTTTTGTCCTATATGGCTCTTTCAACATTTTGGGTTGCTGACCCCTGACCTAACTAGATTCTTACCTAGGTGTGCAATCAATTATATCCAACTGAATGGGATATAATTGCAGCAAATTTAATTCCAATTGAATCAGATTTGACAGAATAGTCATTCACCTGTCCTTAATGAGAGGAGTTGTGTGAAATTGTGAAGGTTTTCATGTTGTCCATGTGTTGATTTCTGCCAAATGTCCTGCATATAATGTTGAACGAATGCCTACCACCGCGGTGCACAAGAGGATAAACGGACAAACTCCAAATGAAAATGTTACCTCCTTGGCTGGGGTAATTACAGGTCAATTAACAGCTTTCTGGCGCAGCTTTCCTTCTGCTGCGCTCACGCCATAGCAGGCTTAGCAGACTCTGCAGAGTAAGAGTGAACGACATATCATTTCATGTGGAGATCAAGCGGCGAGAAGGTCTTGAAAGAAGGGATTGGGCTTCCCTCTCTTTTTGTCAATGGGCGAGAATCCCTCCGCCCGCAGTAGCCCACACAACAGTCCCAATATCTTAAAAGAAGGGGCCTCCGGGATAGAAGCCAGAGGATTATGGGAATATTCATGATGACGTAAAGGGACGAGCGGTTGAATGACTGTGTTTTGGGGCTCATCTCTTGAGTAAACAGGAATCTAAATGGAGTTTTAGATCTCTACTGCCGCTGTGTTTGGTTGCCTCGTCACTATACAGTGTCAAGAAAGCCTCGTTTGTGGTCTTTGGTTGGGGGAATAAATATCTGTTTCTCAGTGTTTCTACATATTAACTTTTTCCTGAAAGGTACGATTCATTCGTACCCTTGCTTTTAAACTGGTTTTCAATTAACGTGAAGCGAATCATTCCTAGATTTACTTGTTGTGATTTGTTTCATTTTATTTCTGTAATGAAAGTTTACCGTATTGGCCCGAATATAAGACGGTCCTGATTATAAGACGACCTTCTCTTTTTCAAATACATTTTTATACAGAAAATAATTACAGTACATCTGAAACAAATGATTATAACAATATATTTGAAAGAAAGAGAATGTTATTTTGCCTCGTTCAAATCTAAAGTGCAATCACATTCGTAAATGAATGGCTTCTGGTGTTTGAAATGTAAATGACATCATAACTTCTCCTCAGCTGCCGGTTAACCTGGCCGATCTTCGACCCACTTTTCTCCAGATTGTCACTACGTTTCTCCATTTTCTGTTATCTCTTCGATTATTTTCTTCTCTTTTCCTTGTTACCGTTATTTTTTTTTTTTCTTCTTCGTGCTACCGCTATTTTTATTTTTATTCTTCATGGCAGAGGTTCTCTTTGGCCTTGGAAGTCAAGTTCAGCAGATATCTGGCGCCATCTAGCGTCGTGAATGGGTTTAATGTCTAGAGCGCGAATATAAGACGACCCCCACTTTTTCAGTCTCATTTCAATGCAAAAAAACATCGTCTTATATTCAGGCCAATATGGTAGTTGTCCAGGCCAGGACAATTAAGCAAGTGGTTCTGTGCTGAGCCGCACTCTTTGCACATAATCTCCACTGCTGACGAAAAGCAGCCTTTTGCAGTTTTGTAAAAGTTGTGTCATTCTATGCGCAGTATTTGCAGGACTTTGTAAAACCTCCTCCAGAGCACCCAGCAGCAATTGGAAAAGGGCTTTATCATGGATGTCTCCTCTTACATCCACAGGTATGATAGCATATAGTCACTATTCTTTCTAATGGTGTGATAACATTTGCAATATGCTAATAAACAATCCTACTTGTGGTGGTTAGTGAGAATGTGAGTAATATCATAACCATGTTAGTCTGAACAATTAAGCAGAATGTGAATGTAGGGCTGCCTAACCTAACGGCAACATGATGCATAGGTTTACCCCCATCTTACCCCAAAAATCAGGACTAGGGTGAATTTTTTTTAACGCAAATATAGAGTGAATTTTCAGTTCCGGGCTCTCTCTTGCTTCATTTAACAAGACTAGTTCTACTTTTGTTTGAATGGTTTCATGCACTGTCCAGAAAAGCAAGTTCTCTCACAGAGGCATACACGTAACATAAACATTGCTTGGGAATAAATCACTGTGAAATATGCATTACAACGTGCACACTTGAACTAAAAAACGGGGAAAAAAATCAATCAATTTTTTGACAGTGTCATACTTGGCTTTTTACTCCAGATTAACTGCTGCAATATCATGCGAAAGGGTAGTGAAAAAGATGAAAGGCAATCAGGTGGTGCCATTTTTGTGTCGTTTCTTCCAGCGTCGACAACTTCTGGCTTTGCATGCAAATTGCAGCACTTTGGTTTGGCGGTCCACAAACCAGAAACAGGCAAGCCGCAAAATCCCTAGTGGACTTGACTTCACTGCATTCTGTGCAAAGAGCCCTTTGCGTGGCAAGTAGATAATGTAGCATTTAGCCACTAAAGGCAGGTAGACATGAATCAGACCATAATCGTTCGCTTCAATGCAGGAGATTGATTCGCCTCCATCCCAATTTGGAAGAATCTCATCAATTAGCAAATTCTGTGCTAAAATTACCTTTCTGTCATAAGAGATCCAGGTTATAAGAATGAAACTATAAGCAGAAAATTGAAAGCAGTTTTAATTGTTTGCTTATTTTCACAATGGTGTTTTCTGTAAATCCTCCCACAATTTCAATATTTGGTGTCTTTATTGAAGGGTGTTGGAATAGGTCAGGATAGGGCTCGAGAGTGTATCGGGTGAGGCTGTGTCATCTCCTAAACTATAGAGGAAGTGTCCAACAACAGCAGTGGATCAGTGTCTGGTTTCAGTTTGGTTGCTTTCCGATGTCAACCAAAGGTACATATCTCACTGTGGGTGTAAAGCTTTTGTTTTTGCCAGCCGCAAGCGATAACTTTGTAAGCCCCCAAGTGATTACCTTCTCTGGCCAACTGTTAATCAAGAAATGTATAAATTTTTTAGCTGCCCTAGTAAGGAGCCCACAGAGTCTGTGTAGCGCTTTTCTCGTCAGCCACATCAAAACATGTTAAGCTTTGAAGCCCAAGCTGGGGGGCTTTCCCGTGTTTTGATGATCCCACAGTCGGCAGCCTACTTTCTTTACACCTCCTAAAGTCCTTTTCTTCCAACTGAACAGATGTTGCTAATCCTGCTCTGATTGGCCCGGATTGAGTTCTGCGGTCCTGCGGTCCCCCACTCGGATCACTCTCAGACGCACTTGAGCCGAAGCCCGTGGAGGCCCGCGTGCCGCTGCGGCGGAGCACAGGTCATGTTTCATTCGAGCTCACACCTGCTCCTTTGACTTTTCAGCGCACACCCACACAGGCTCCCCTAATGCCTCCATTAGGTGTCGTCATCGCCCTCTAATGCCCCGCGGACAATTAAAGGTTAGGAATTTGAATTTTCTTCCACGTGACTATGGCGAGATGAAGAAAGGCTGTAATATCTGAGGGTGCGTTTACATGATGTCATTAGGCCCTCCGTGTTGACGATAATGCTTTCTTGGAGCTTGAAATCGAGTGTTCTAATGAAAATGTCTTTGAAAATGGGGGATGGGGCGGGGCGATGTGTGTGTGCTCGGTTTGAGTATTCACATCATAGCCAAAACAATGATGAACACAGCTGGAGTGTAAAGTCTACCATGACTTCTATATGCTGACGGGAGAGTATTGAAAAGATCGTTTCTGTGGCAGTGTGATTGTGTGTAATTTTTCAGGAATTTCTGGCCTGGCATGCATATTACAGCACTTTCACTTTTTCGCTTAATATTTGAATGGAGATTTATTTTTTTTGGATATTCATTTGTTCATCTGTAAATGTATCTTATGAAAAATGCTTAAAAAGTCTGGAGTTTTTACTGTGCAGTTGTGGTCTAAGTGTAGCCTGCTCACATGGTGTTACATGCCCGAGTCTATCGCCAGGAAAGCACATTTGCATGCGATCCGATTTTCAGGTCTTGTTATTTAGCACTCCACATCTGTGCTCCTGTTTCAGGAGAGGGGCGGGGTGCTCACCTCTCTCCTAACAGGCGTGTGCTTTTCATCTGTTAGGAAAGAGATACTTCAGCAGCCGCGCGCCATCAAAGGTCCTGCGCGCAAGCCGCGGTGAGATTTGGTTTCACTGCAAAGCACGTGCATACTTGTCACCTTTGTGTTGACCTGAAATGGACACTTAGGACAGTGTCGCCCTGAGGTCCAAACCGCAATGATTAATCTTCCCGGATTGGACAGTCCGAGCTTTTGTTGTCATCGGGATGTCCTGGAAGGCAAACGATCCACCGAAGTTTCCCTGAAGTTCGCATGTAGCCAAACGGCCAGCGTAGAGCAGCCAGTGCCAGTTTGCTCATCAGAGCTGCTTGTTTGAGTTTGTGCTCGAGGCAGATCAATGCAGATTAGCCGAGGGTGACAACATGGAAAGTGCAGAGCCAGCCAGGCCCAAGACTGCGGGCTGTGTTGCCAGCTTGAGTCGGACTTTCTTTAGCCGCTGTTTAATCAGCGATTAAGAGCGCTTTACACCGCTCGCTCATCTCGTGTGACAGTACATGAGAGTGAAGGGCTCGCTCGTCCTATACGTATTGTCTGGACAATAGGACTGTGATCATGTGGGGAAGTGACGGTTTTTCCTCCTCCTCCCTTTCACGTGAACTGTTGTTATGCTATATCTCCTTCTGACCATTAGCCATGTGCCCGCCGGTGACATACCACCACATGCTTTGATGGGGCCGTCCGTCAATGGGAAAGACTTGAAATGCAAAGTCTTCATCATCATCATGTGATAAGATGATGAATAGAGGGCTGCCTTCAGGTTTGAATGCCTCTGTCAGCGTGGACCATCTGCTGTTTTGGTGAGAATGTGATGGAATCTCTACCTGGAGGGAAGAAACACACCGACAGAATGGGACAAATGTCTCAACTCGAAACATGCTCTAAATTGTGATTTAAAGAGTAAATGTTTGTTTTGTATTTGTAAGTGTTGGTTGTCACACAACAGCGTGCTGCTTAAATAAAAGTATGTATGTAGAAAATGAAAATGAAAGACAATGTCAAGTCAGTTGCTCTTTTGCAGTTACAACAGCGTCCACACTAGCAAGACCGTACACAAGAATTTGGAGTGTGTCTGGAGTGTGAAGCTGCAAATTGTTTTAATGGGCATCGTCCACGCCCAACTCATTCAACTGTTCCTCCAAGGTTGGGGATGCAGAATAGTTCCAAAAAGTCCCAGGAAGATGAGATTTATGTTAAGATGAGATTTGTTTTATGTTGAGGGGGAAGAAATTTCATCTGTGCTGTATGTTACACATACGTACAGCACATTTGACAATAAAGTTGTATTCCATTCCATTCCATTCCATTTAATATCCAAGGTAACTTAGCAGAGACCAACCCCAAATTGCCCAAAATGACTCCATTGTCTTGCTATCTAAATGGTCACCTTGACTTCCGAGTTTAACTCCTAACTTGATTTATCTGCATCTCAAAACAATTTTCCATTTCAATATTTGCGTCTTACAGTTTTAATAAAGAAAAACTGCACCGTATGAAGGCAACCCGGTGGACCAATGGTTAGCACGTCGACCTCACAGTGCAGAGGTACTGGATTCAATTCCAGCTCCGGCCTCCGTGTGGAATTCGCATGTTCTCCCCGTGCCTGCATGGGTTTTCTCCGGGTACTCCGGTTTCCTCCCACATTCCAAAAACATGCATGGCAGGCTGATTGAACACTCAAAATCACAGGTTTCAAAGTCAAGGCCCGGGGGCCGGATCTGGCCTGCCACATCATTTTGTGTGGCCCGCGAAAGCAATTCAAACATGGCAAATTCCATGAAGCTTGCTAAAATATGTACCAAAATTTCTAATTTTCATATGTAATAAATGAGAGAGAAGCATTTTTTTGTTCCCAAACATCCCATTACAATCACTTAAACAATAGTTCCATAAACTATTATTCTTGACTTCTTCATATGATTTCAATCATAATGGCCCTCCAAGGAAAATTGTACCAAAATGTGGCCTGCGACGAAAATGACTTTGACGCCCCTGCTCTAAATTGTCCCTAGGTGTGAGTGTGAGCCCGGATGGGTGTTTGTCTGTGTGTGTGCCCTGCGATTGGCTGGCGACCGGTTCAGGGTGTCCCCTGCCTACTGCCCGAAGACGGCTGGGATAGGCTCCAGCACCCCCCGCAACCCTAGTGAATATAAAGTGGATCAGAAAATGGATGGATGGATGGACGGCACCATATGATATGAAAACTTAATACACCAAAGAAAGTAAATGTGTGTTGAAGGGAGTGGCCAAGAGTTGGAGCAGGTTAGGCCTGGTACATACAAGGATTTATTTATCCATATAGTTATTTATTTATCAGTATCAAGCGATTGTTTATCTGCAACAGATCGCACAAATGAAGATAAACCAAATTAGGCATTTGACAGTTTTGATCGTACTTTGTGAGGTCACAGTTCATAAAAATTCTTTGTTTTAGGACCGATCTTAGCTCTACTACTGATCGCCTGGGTACCAAATCTATGGCCCACCATTGCTTACTTGTGGACCTGAATGAGGGTTTTAATGATGAGCGAGTCAGAGTTCTTTCGCCAAAGTCGGCGGGGCAACGCCATCACCTGAAGCTTTTTAGACAGCGCTCATCAACATGCTTCACACTACCATGCTTCTTCTCCCAGTGTGGCAATTTAGCTACTGTGTGGTGTTGTTCAGAAGGAAACGTGCCTAATGACTATGTAGCAGCTGTGAAAAGAAAGAGGGTGGGGTGGAGTGGGGTTGAAAGTCAACCTCCGTCAGCATGCCTTTGTGCTATCGCATGGCCACGTTCTGGCGGCAGGGAAGGCATATCGGGCCACACTAGACCCGATTAGCATCTGCAAAGGCCGTCACGTTGACTAATAGCCAGCGCCACAACAGCATACTAGTTGAGTTTGTGTTTCTCCCTCAATCCCCTTTATGCCGGACACACAAAAGCAGCCGAGCCAGACCTGTCAAATGTGCCACAGCGGCGGACGCGCACAAAGCATCATTTCTAGTCTTTCTTCCCACTAAAAAGAGCCCGACTTGTTCATTTTTTTCAAAATCCCCCACAGTACCACACAGGCGCATTTTGTCTTGTGGCAGAGGGCGTGGTGCTGGTCGGTGTATGATGAAAAGAGGGAATACGTCTTGGGAAAGAAGGAAATAATCATGAGGATGGCTGATTTTGGACATTAGCAGCAATGTGTGCATTTGTTTGCCTTCTTGTAGGCCACACTCGCTTTGTTCTCCTCTTCTCTTATGGAGATCTTAATTGAGCTCATGGGACGGACAGGAAGAAGTTTTGGCAAGCTCATCAGCACTCACCGTTGTGGTTAACCCATGACGAGCCCGATGGCATCATCAGATTAGCTCCAGACATTTTTTTTTTTTTTAACCTCAGCTAAATAAAAGGACAACACACACTAAGATGCTTGGTGCTAGGTTATAGCATTCTTTCTTATTTACACCTATAGTCCCCTGGGCAGGCTCTTGAGAAATGGACAAACACACTTTTTTTTTTACTTGTAATAGTGTGTTGAGGGAGAGGAGAATTACAGTGGGGGAAATGGAATCAGGGTGGCCCGGTGGGCAAGTGGTTAGCACGTCGACCTCACAGTGCAGAAGTACCGGGTTCAATTCCAGCTCCGACCTTCCTGTGTGGAGTTTGCATGTTCTTCCCGCGCCTGTGTGGGTTTTCTCCGGGTAATCTGGTTTCCTCCCACATTCCAAAAACATGCATGGCAGACTGATTGAACACCCCAAATTGTCCCTAAGTGTGGAGTGTCAGCACGGATGGTTGTTCGTCTGTGTGTGCCCTGCGATTGGCTGGCAAACCAGTTCAAGGTGTACCCGAAGACAGCTGGGATAGGCTCCAGCCCCCCCCGCACCCTTTGTGAGGATAAAGCGGATCAGAAAATGGATGGATGGATGGAAATGGAATTAGCCCAATATTACCTCTCCAAAATTGCTTACGTTTTCTTCAGCATATTTATTCGTGTTACGGTACTTTCTCTCTCATGCAGGTGTTCAATACGTTGCAAACGAAATCTTGTACAATTAGCAGAAATCATGCGAAAGTGATTAAATTAAAAAAAAAAAAAGTAAGCAAAATTTGGACACAACATTATGTCTCACCGAGGTTTGTCTCGAATCGACAGCGATTCAAACATCAAATTCCTTCTTCAGTTAGTCAACACTTGCCTCGCAATGATAATCTCATTTGGTCAAATTGTGATTGGGTGTGCTCCGTGATTGTTCCCTTCAGTCCAATACAAGTTCTGAATCTTTTCGGATTTTGGTTGTCCACGCACTGCTGCCCAGTTTTGTGTGGGGTTTTCTCACTGCTCATATTGTAGAAGTTTGCGATATTAAATTAGAGAACCTTTCCCCTTTTCAAGTCGCGCCGTTGTATTTAGCTTTCGATGAGATTAGAATAACGCCACCGAGCACTTATTATCCACACTGTAAAGTCAAGTGACCCTTTGCCATGTAGAGGCCACTACATTTGGCCAATGCTCGTCACTTGTCAGCACTTCAGTCAGCGCTGTCCCATTCACATAAAGGACGTCAATGTAAACAGTCACCTCTCGCATGAATCTTATCTGAGCCCCGAGTCCAAATCTTGGTTCTCGCCTTCAGCCGACAAAACGTCTACTGTCCCCGGGGCCTCATTCTTTTGCAGCGCGGCGTCACAATTGCCCTTTGTCTTCATTATGTCCGTGCCTTCTTCCCATTGCGCTGTGGGGTCCATTCCGTTGAATTGGGCCCGTGGGGATTTTAGCCAAGTCATAGAGGTTACTGACCTTTGTTTGTCACACCCCCAACGCACACATATAGAGAGAAGGCGGTTCTTGTGTGTGCGAGAGCTATAAATTATGAGCAGATTTCAAGCTTCAAGTTGATGGAGGTGTGAATTCTTAGGTGGTCCAGTAAGTATTAATATATGCGTGCGCGTGTGCAGTTCGACGATGACTGCGTGATCTCATCCATTCAAGAGTTTCCGAGATGACCTCAGCGTCTCCCCGCACGAGACGTCACAAATGAATCGGTCCTTTGTGACATGGTGAAACAACCCCCTGATGCGCTGTCTGCGTTTTCCTACTCATCTCAGATCGTGGTCATTTCCTAACGTGCGGACACAGGCGCAGACAGAATAAAAACACGTGGCAGACTTGGATTGCAATTGGATGGGATGCGTGACAAAACGGTTTTCCTGCTTGTTTTTATTTTTTTTCCCCCACACATACACCGCACAACAAAAGGCAATATTTGATAGGAGTCCAGTAAAAAAAAAAAAGAAATCTAGTAAGTCATTGAGGAGAAGCAGAGAATGAAACCGGGGTAAGAAAGTAATTTTGTAATATTAAAACGCGTATAATGAAATTATTTTTAATGTGAGACTTAAACCCCCCTAAAAAAGAAACATAAATAATGAATAAGAGTAAAATACTTTTACCGGTATATTGAACAACAAATTTGAATGACAAATCAAAACATTAGTCAAAAAAAGAGTTGGAAAATGTCATTAAATGTACAGCAAGCAATGTACACGCGATGCCAATAAATAACAACAAAATATGACAAACACCTCTGAAGTAATAATGTTCAATTGTATTGGAGGAAGAATTTTTAATGGAGTTCTTGAATTGTGTACCTAATGAATTTGTGCACCCCCCTCCCCCACAAAAAAATGAGAATTTCAACTTTTCTTGTAATACTTTTTTTGCTTTGTTTCCACAGTTATGTATTGATTAGTAATTAATTTGTGTTAATAAATATTACATGGAACCAGGTGACATAAAAGTACTGCATTTGGTCAATTCATTTTCTTGGATTGCACTGGATTGTATGCTCAAAATGATCATTTAGTTTACTTCAAATATTCCCTTTACTCAATTAAATTTGTTGAATACAAAATGAGATGCCGTTAATTTCTAGCATCATGTTTTGTTTTTTTTAGTGAATCTTAATTTAATATTTTAGTGTTTGGATTAATTTCATGTTGGATCAATTCCATATTTGGTTGAATTAACATTGTCGTATCCTAATAGTGTATTTTGATTATGTTATTACTTGATCAGATTCATGTTTGTACAGTAAATTATGTTGGACCAACATATTGTTTTAAACTGTTCATTGTTTCAACTTTTTGGTGCATATGAAATTTTCAGGATTCATTTAAAAAAAAAAAAATAGATTCAATCATTTTTAATTGATAGAACATTTTTCAATTTGATGTGCCTTTTTGGTTCGAACCATAGGACTGCATCTTGCCCATTTTCTATAAACTAATGAAAAGTATCCAGCAAAAGATGTGTCAAGATATGACAAATCGAGCCTGTGTCGTCAAGCGGTCAGTTAAACAGTGATTGGGTGATGTAATGCGGGAAGAGAGAGAGGCGCAAGCACTGAAAAGGGATATTGTGTGTGGAAAAAAAAATAGGGTGGGTGGGAACTCATCCCTATGTAAAGTTGCCATGGAAAAAGTAATGGAGGCACAAAGTGTTTCTTAATCGAGTGTAAGGGGAGGGTTGCTTTGGGCCCGGGACGCTTGTGTGGGTTTGCGTGGATTATTAAAGAGGATTATGTGGCCATTCATGGTAACCCGTGAAGGGCGGCAGGTGAGGTGTGGCCTGAGCTGCCTGAGCCTTTAGGTAAACACTGATCCCGGTTGCCAGATCCAGGCTGCGTTGCCAGGTTGACATTGTATCCGTCCACACTACTTAGATCGGTCACTTGTCGCCGGAGGGGCGATGCCGAGGACCCACCTTTTATCGCCTAAGTGTCCGAGCAAAAACGGTCTGGTGAGGTTACTTGACTGGCCGTCAATCGTGTCTTAGCGAGCGTTAAAGCCAAAAACAAACACGCGGCGCTATGTTGGCGGCGTCGCGAGACAAAGGTGACTGGCGGAGTCAGCGCCGTTTTGTTTATGTCTCTTTTCAGTAAATCTCATTTGCACCAAGCTTATGTTTTATTTAATTTGATTTACATTCCCAAACAGGGCCTGTTTTACATGGCTTCTGCCAGCTAAATGGCTAAACAGGCTTATGGGCTATGTTTCCCACCATTGTTCAAGTTCAACATGCTGAGCATCCCTTTACATTAAAACAAGGGGATTGCCACGTTACACGGAAAGTAGCGCCAGGAATCCTGGCGCGGACATACGTAAGTGTTTTTTTTTCACATGACCTTGTCACAAATGACATCCAAATAGGATTAAGAGGACGATTTAGACAAATGAGCTCATTTGTGCCTAGTTAACATATTATCACAACTTGATGAAGACCATGTATGTCAATTTTTCGTTTTATCTGCAAAAAAAATAAAAAATAAAAAACCTAGAATGACTTTTCTTAAAAGTCACGAAAATAAAAAATATTGCCGATACTGTACTGACAAGACAGTACAGCCTAATGTTTGTCATTTTAGGTCGACTTGCAAACGCTGTAATATAATTCTGTCAGATTTTTCCTTCTTCGGCAGAGGCTAGACCTCTATTAAGGCCACACAATCCAAATTTGAAATAGCACCAAATTGTATATCTTCATACATATATATCTCCTGGACGTGTAACATTGCATTTTTGCTGATTCATAAAGGAAGATGTGCAGCCATCTGTTTTCTACTTGGACCCTTGCCCTCATTAGGGTCTCAGGTGAACTGGGGCTTAACCCAGCTAAGTTTATGCGAGATTCGGGGTACATCCTGGACCGGTCACTCATCATATCGACAAATAATCATACACACACCATGTCACACCCCACTATGGACAATTTAAAGAGCAATAAGCATGTTTTGGGAAAGTGGGACAATGAAGAGCTCTTTTTCAAAATGCATTTCCATTTTCATTTCACCAATCCAGACCTGCAAATTTTCAAACATGAATTGCACCTGGTTGAAGGAGGTGTTAGTCAAAGTGTAATTCATCCCACTTGCATGTGTTATTTACCTGTCAAGTGCGGACAGATCAAAACATTTTTGCGTTGCCAGTGATAAGACCACTCAAATAGGAAATTCTCTCTCTCTCTCTTTCTCTCGCTCTCTCTCTCTCTCTCTCACACACTGTTTATTCACCTGCTTGTTACTGGTGGCGAAGATGAAAGGTCACCGCTTTGCCTCGCTGACCTCCTTTGACCTCCACACGTCTCCTCTCCGCACTGGCAAACATTGGAACAGCCACTCAATCAGAATTGTTTACTGGTCACCTTAGAGCAGCTTGACAGCCAACTAGGGCACAATAGAAGCAAACACATGACATCTGAATGTTTGAGTTCATTTGTGGTGTTGCGGGCAATGCCCTCTTCTTCAATATACCGGTAGTCCAAATTTGTAGTTGTTCTAAATCAATTAATAAGTCAACGTAAGCTGGTGGGTATCACTGAGTACGACACATATTGTTATGTTTCTGCCAGTATACGTGATGGAAATATCTGATTGAGTCTGGCATGTTACAAATGGAATGAACCTCATCGATGTCTGCTAACTCCCGCCTATAAAATATTTGGGAATAGGAGAGCAGCAATGTTGCAAGGGCAAGGTCAGAAAACAACAAAAGAAAGTCTACACTTACGTCAGAGTATCCTGATGTGATTCAAATGTTCTGAGAACGTGTTTTTTTTTTGAGGGGGGGGGGTATCTTCTGATATATTTATCTTCACAGGAGTCAAGTGAGGAAAAAAAATCAAACAAACCTTTGTGCTGGATAATCTTGATGTTCAGAGATGCGTTTAGCCGTTTTACAAATCTCACATATGCCCAAATGACCTCTGTGAAAAATTCAAAAAGTCCATCATTGGCTAGCAGCTTATTGGCCTAGCGGTTAGCATGTTTGGCTTCCAGTCTTGAAGATTGGGCATCAACTGTTAGGCCGGAGTTTGCATGCTCTGCCTGTGCTCGTGTAGGATTTGTCCGAGTGCTCTGGCTAACTCTCGCATTCCAAAAACATGCGTGCGAGGTTCTTCGAAGACTCTAAATCGGCCATAGTTGTGAATGTCACTTTGTGGTTAACTTCTTTTTACATGTCTTGGACGAGTTTATTGTAAAATCTTACTGCAAACATCGCCCTCCCTGTTTTGTCAAATAACATTATAATGTTACAAGTTCAACAAGTGTATCAGCTAATTGTTTTGCAGCAGCGTTTCTTCAGTTGTGTGCGCCCGTTTGTGTGTGCGCACGTGCTGCACATTGTGTGCTGTCGGATGCTTAGCAGTGTTTGCTCTGCCAACAGTGAGCGACTGTAGTTGTCGTCGTCGTCGTCTCTCCAGGCTAGAGTGACACACACACACACACACACACACACACACACACACACACACACACACACACACACACACACAACAAGCAAGCACTTGGCGGCCTTTCATCAGTCAGGCGATCCCTTGGAGAGTAGAGGAGTGAGGTAAATAATGTCAGGACTTTAATAGGTGGATAATGTGCTCAGCCTGCTGACTGTCCCTCAGCAAACAGCGCTGCATGCACAAACGCACACAAGGAGGTGGAGGATACACATAGGAGGATTATTTTTCATGGGAACATACAAGTGAATCTCATAAAATTAAGAACATCGTGGACACCGGTATTGAAGTCTTCTGTGTTCATGTGAATATGTAGACAAGAGTTTTACTGAAAGGACAGTTTCTACATAGGTTTTATTTCAACGCACCCATGTTATGAAACTGCCTTTTTAATTGCATAGGTGCAATTTGGCAGTTTGGTGGTGAATTGCTGCGATATATGTTTCAATTAGCCAGTACGCACCTTTCATTTGCAGTCTGGGCGCGGAGGGCTCTCCCGCAGTTGTCATCATAACAGACATCATAGTTTGCATTTGTATGTGATGTCACCAACCCCGATAAAATTGAGTTATTCTAACCTGAATGTGGGTTGTGCTGTAATTCGTTTGCCTTTGTATATATATTTTTTCAAATACCTTTTATTCAATTCAATTTAACTAACTTGTCCAGTTTCAAACTCATGGTTCACAGAAAATGCACAGTTCAAGTGAAAGAAAGAAAGAACATCTTTTCACAGTGTAAGATACACTTTCAAACTTTACGACTTATGACAGTCACTTTTTACAATTACAAATTACACAAAATCAACATTTAATGGAATTTTCTGAGAGGACTTCAATCAACCAAAAAGAAAGCCTAAATACTTTTAGGTAAGATTTCACCAAGAGATAAAAGGTCATAAAATACATGGAAAAAATCCAAGTACATTAAAAAATGCCACTACTGATAAAAAAATGAATTTATTTCTCAGCAAATGTCAAAAATGTTCTGTAAATCAAAATCAATCTATATACATGTCCCAAAAAGTCACAGCAGGTTGCCCTCAAACACACACACTCACACTCCATAACGTCTCCAGAGACCAATTAAGATAGCCTATCCACCTCAGGGCATATGGACCACTGCTCCCGCCATAACACGCTCACACACCCACATCACGCCCCACCCCCACTAAGGTCACCAGAACCTCCAGCCACCTCATGCTAGCCGCAAAAGACCCTTTGACCCCTGACACACGACCTCTGCGCGGAATGAGTACACGCAGAGCAGGACCCCCGGCCATTCCTGACACTGATGCACAGATTCACACATTCACACACACCCTCTGGCTATGTATGACGTGAACAATAAAAACAGTATGCACGGCGTGCTGCTCCAAAGACATTGAATACATGCGCGCACTCGCACACTCGTGTGATTGGAAGATTTTGTTTTTGAACAGGTAACATAGCTTTTTCTGTGGGCAACTATTATTCAATTTAAGTAAGAAGGGATTTAGTAGGTAAACTGTTTACAATAGCTGTGAAAAGTGAACAAAAAAATTGTATCTTAGTGTACGATGTATGCCAAACTGAAAAGCCATTTAGCAAGAAACATGAAGAGGACATGTTTTATACCTTAGGTGAGCCACACGCAAAAAGTGATGTGA
Source organism: Hippocampus abdominalis (assembly GCA_018466805.1). Lineage (NCBI taxonomy): Eukaryota > Metazoa > Chordata > Actinopteri > Syngnathiformes > Syngnathidae > Hippocampus > Hippocampus abdominalis. The sequence goes on along the minus strand of CM031701.1, from coordinate 8,542,944 downwards.
TAGGCTGAATCTGGATCTGGGCTCTGGGTCTTGAGTTTGACAAATGCCTCCCAAAAAAATTAATAAAAAATAGCCCAGAGGAGTAATTGATGATTTTATTCACTGAAATAAAGGTTTTGTTTAATTTACTCAATGTAATTTCATCAAGTGGTTCCACAAAAAAGTCATCTGGATCCAGATACATTTTTTAAGTAGACTGCACATCTACTTTGAAAATGTGTCTGGATCGGGATGATTTCTGCTTTGCACAACCACTTGACAAAATAAAAGAGTAAATTCAACATGTTTTTTTTTTCAGTGCAGAAATGTGCTGGTAAATTGAAAGGATTTGTTTTATAATGTACAAATATCCATTTGTATTTATCCATATCATTTTATCATTTATCTATTGACCAAGCAATCTACAGCCTTCCACCTGATGTTTCTTTTTTTTTCTTGCAACATTCCAATTTGTCTTTATACCGTATTGTATAAATGCAACGAGCAGCAGTGTTTGATCATTATAAAACTTCATTTAAAGTATGATAATCACTTAAAAAGAGCTAAGTGTAAATTGGTAAACCGGTGCCATCACACATTTGTCCCTTGTTGATAGTGAGAGTTTGTAGGGCTCAACCATAACAGCCATACAGCTCATTTGCCATAGATACAAATTGGATAGCTATAGATAATGGAATTGCCATATGTTGGTCACCCCCAATCCACAAACAACACTATGAGTTCATTTGATGACAAATCCTTGCTCTGTTATGTAATATATATTGCGTAACTACCTCAATATGGCCGCGTCTGCTCAGTTGTCCCATACTTGTCGAAATTTCACACAAAACGTCACTTTGTCATAATAACGCTGGAAAAGGTGTTCAAAGGCAACAAAGTGTTTGCGTTGCAGTTGAAGTGTGCAGTCAGAGTCAGGGAATTGCGAGTACTGCGCGGCGTGGTGGTCAGTCTATGAGGACATCAAAGAGCTGGGCTCAGTGGTGCAACTCAGGGAGGAGGCGAAAAACCAGAGCAGATCCAACAAAACTCAGAGCGACCTGAATGGCGGCCCAGCCCAGTAATACGGGATCATCCCTGGTGTAATTCCTCCCCCTGGCCTCCAAACAATGAGATCTCGGACAAGAGAGCACACATGCGGGGGAGACGGTCCGGTGGTCCGGCAGTCACTGACCAGGTCGCCATGCCAACATCATAGGTAGATGCACATGGAAACGCTTGCAACAGTCCGGAGCCCTCTTGCCCTCCTTCCTGTCCATGCATATTCTAATGTGACGCTTTGTGCGTGGACGTGTCCAAACATGGCGGGAGATCACAGGTCATCCCAGGCGCTGACCTCGCAGGCCCAGTGAGGGGTCGAGGGGGGATGGGTGTTGTTAATGCTTCATAATCGGCTCAGGGGCCGGTCCGAGTCCGGACACCAGTCGCGTATTGTCCGGCCAGCCGCCGCTTGAAAAGCTTTGGCCTGAAAGGCCCGGGTCACATTGGCGATGGAACCCCTTCACATGCCAACGATACCCTGCTTCCACCAGTGTGGAAATGTGTTCCACATTTGGAAGGAGCCCGATTGGCATCTGTGGATAAAAAAAAAATTCTATGCTATCCATGACGCATATCCAAGCTGTGCAAAAATATTGGAATTGTCTCACGTCAACTATGCATTATCTCAATGTTCGGCGGATGGATGTAAAAGGGTCAGGAACCATTTTGGGTGCCATAAATCGAAAACGAAACCACATTAGGAATTAGGGGTGCTTCCCATATTCGTGTGTCATGAGAGATCATTAGGCGTGTCATGCAAAATTATCCAATTTTGCTGAGTTGGTCCAATTTATTTTCAACAAATAAATCATGTTTCTTCATCTGTCTGTTCTAGTGATGAATTGTGACAATCAGAACGATTAAATTCTCTTCCATTACCATCACTGCCACCACACATCATCATATTTGAGTACACACCCTTTTTTTCATTTGTTGGTGTGCCAGCTGTGACAATTCTATGTGGTTTAGCTCAATCGAGGTTGGGAAACAATGGTATAAAGTCTTACTTAGGGTTAATTAAGTGAAGAGTTGATACTAAGTAAACACAAAGGAAGTATAGAAAAGTTGAAAAGAATGCATAAAGAGGTGTGCATGTGTATGTAGTAAGAGTAATGCAATTAAAGATGCACACGCTTCTCCTTGTTGACTCAGTAGTCAATTAGCAGCTGATCATAAGACTCTTGACAGATGCTCATGTGAGACTGACCCCCCCCCCCCCCCCCCCCCACACACACACACGTAAATTGTATTACATGCTCCTGCTATGCTAATTTCATCAAGTGTTGCTCGCGGCCTTGCACTCACTAATCACATTTAAAGAAGAGCTGCCACTGATCAATGAGCCGTTCTAAAAGAGACATGACGTGCGTGTGCGTGTCGTTGCATGCAGGCTCCCCAAAGTGACACAGTGCAGACTGACCTCCGACTTAAGTGTTACTGCTGAGCTCTTTCCCGTATAGGTGTATCAAGTACTTTTTTGTATTTGACTTCGTATTAAGTGGTGAACTTCTTTTTACACTTGTATGGCACTTAGTGTTAAAAAATGAGATGCCTAAGAGTGTCTGTGAATCAAAAAATTACGAATCTTTAAAATTTAAGGCCATATGCCAAGTAAAACTAAGACTGGCTGCCTTATTGTTTTTACGTCTCCGTGTTCGGAGTGATCACACTGCAAAAAGTGTGGGTTCAGGTCACGCGCAGTGATGATGTTTACATGTTGACAACATCTTTTCTGACATTAACGAAAAACAAATGCATGAACGTCACCAGTCATTCAGGCGGCTGGGGCTATTGCTATCTTGGCTCAGCAGCTGTAAAAAGTTAATACATGTACTGTACTTACCAACGCTAAGTCAGATATACCTGCTCTTTTTTGGCTCGTTTTGGAAGCACTCCCGGTGGAAACAAGTCCCGGTGCCCATAGACATTATTTGTCTACTTTTTCCCTGGCATGTATGTGACGTGGTAAGCCGTTTGGCTCCTATATAGCTGTACAGATTCGCACACTGTATTGACTTTGTATGATAGAGTCACGAAAATAGCTCAACTCACGTTCGGCATGACCACAATATATCTCGTACCCTTAGTGAACGTTCTGTGGGTCTTGTGAACAACGGAGCTAGTTTAGTGTTCGATCAAACAAGATGTCTGCCCACTGGTTACATCTGATTGGCTGAATATGCGTGGCCGTAAATTGACGTAACTTGCGCTGAGTGATGGCTATTTTGGATTGAAGATATATGTTAAAATTAAATAACATACACACTGTGTCTAATTCTTTTTTTTTTTTTACGCATTTTTGGACTTTTTACATGTCAAAAAGAAAAAAGCACATACGCTATTACGTTGTCATTGGATGATCAAAGAAAATTCCGCCTCCCGGCGCAAAGTATTTCAGCTCCCACGACACGAGACAATGCTAAAAATAGGCTCACATATACACTTAGGGTAGCACAGAACGACCCCGGAGTGGACGAGATTATACTTGCATGGCCTTATTTCATGGATCTGATCGATCACGTCATTGATAGATCACGCAAATCATGACATTAGAGTCGATCACGATTTTGCTTAAAATGAGGATATCGACTGATTACTGGTGTGAAAGTCTCGTAGCAAGATGAACAGACTGATTCTCTCTTTCTTTCCTTTCCTTTTCTAATTGGACCCAAATCATCATTGGCTTCAATTGCTTAACTTCTTGCGCTAGCTCACAGTAGGGTGTCAAAGTGTACTGGGTGGTTGACAGTGAGTGTGAGAAAGGTCCAATTGTGCCTAAGTGGGAATCTTTTAATGAAGTGGGCTCTTCAAGATGGGAGACATCGCAGCACTCTTGGGCTAATAGGAGCTGCCAGTGCAATCGCCTCCTTTTCCTCTCGGCATCAAGAGAAAAGGCCAGCAATTAAATCCAGCAAGGAGCCAACGGCGATGGTAGGACCCGGGCCCCAGGAGGACCCTGTGGTCCGGACGTTTAATCATCATCTGACCTAGTTGCCGCTTCTGATAAATGGGCGTGGGGAGGGAACGCACTGGCCGGTCATTAATCTGCAGTGAGATAGGGACAAGTGCGCACGGTTGCCGCCAACTTAATTGGCCACTTATTTTTGCACGAGCGGGAGGCTAAATCCAGATGGAGATGGATGCTCCCTTCTCCTTCCCTAATTCACTCCTGCGGGATGCTAATACAAACAAAGCAAACACAAGAGGAGGAGGAGGAGGTGGTCTCGGAGGATGTATTAGGACTTTCCATAACTCAAATACAAATAGAACGTAGAGAGCCAATGCTAAGCAGTACTCAGACACCTTCGGCCAACATCATTTGATCCTAATGTGTGAGTGGAAAGTATCGTACAAGAGTGAGATCTGCTTGGCCACTGCGCCACTCGGTCCCAGTAGTACATCCGAACCTATTGAGCTCATCACAAAATTGAATGGGTTCTTGCTCTGGATATGGAGCCTTCCAGTGCTTTACAAGGCATAATGAAAGTGACTTGTGTTTTTTTCATGATTCCACAAACAAACTTGGGCAATCATTAATGAAGCTCAAAATAGCTTTCATGTTTCCTGTAGAGAAAGGGTCAGATACTCCATCATTGTTTAAAAGGACAATGGTTTATGGTATCGTTTAAGAAAATTCTGCGGTGGTCATCCTAACTTGGTGACTTCCAAGAATGTGAGCAAGCTCCTTATCTTTCTTATCTCCTGCACTCGTGTGTGTCCTCTCCGCCTCACTGTCCAATCAGCTCCAAGCGAGGGTCAGCAGTCGTCCAGGTGGCTGCCCGCCTGATGGATGATGGGAACAGGCGGGGCTGAGCGAGCCGTGATAAGGGGCCTATCTTGACAGGGGCTTCCTCTGCGGCCCTGAGCTTGCTCATCGTTTGTTGACAGAGAGAGATGGATGCGCCGTTTGCTCGATGGATGGATGAGGGGGAGATGGATGTGTGGGTGTCTTGTGGAACAAGACACAGCCTGTCTTGATGTCTTATCAAGTCACCTTTGCTCCTTTTTTTTTTTTCCACCATTGGGGGATATTTGTTCTGATTTCAACCAATTGTAAATGACAACAATGATAGATCAGATTTATTCATTCATTTATTGATGCTTTTTTTTTCTCTCTCCAGAATTGACTTTTTGGGGGTCAGGAGTGAAGTGATGGAATGTGCAAAATCCAGATTTTACACTTAATCATACACAACCGTTCCTGCTACCTTGTAATTTGATTTTTTTAATTCTTCTGTGACAGAGAATGCATTCCAATAGATACACAAACAGTGCTGCACCTCTGGGTTGCGCGTGTGTGTGTGTGTGTGTGGGGGGGGGGGGTTACCTTGACAGTAGCCAGGAAGCTAACAACCAGTTGACATTTTTACATTTTGTCCATAACGGTACTTGAATCAGGACCTTCCTTTGAGTTACTGTCCCAATCATGTCAGGTTGTTCTCCTTCAAAATTAGCCAAAAAGCCTGCCAGTCAGGATGCTTGTCAAGCAAACATGAGATCGGCAGTGAAAATAGACAGCAAAATACACCAAGCGGTGAGCTGTGTTGTCTTCAAGGTGCGGATCTTGCATCCTTTGCCCTTCCTTCTCTTTCCACATTAGTCAGTGGGGATAAATGACATGATTTAGAAATATTGGTGGAGGTCATCGCTCAATGACAGTTCAGCTGGTGGATGGCGCAAGGAGTAATGACCATCTGTTCGCTTTTCTGGTGTTAGTGCTGGTTGACTGATGTCATCATGCCTTGGTGAATATGAGGAATTGGATTGAACACCAGGCCTGTGATCAATATGATCAATTGGGGCGTCACTACCGCTAATTCCAGCTAATTGGAACTTTTCACACTTTTCTCCTGAGTAGAATGGCTTCCCTAATGAGGGCGTCTGATTTCACTCTCTGCGGCCAGCAGCGGGGTACCGGCCCGCTTGACCTGTCAGGTCCATGCTGGTCAGCGTTGATCCGGACAAAAGCTCCAGATTCAGCTCCACTGAATAGTTGCTCATCCCCTGGTCTCAGCAGGGGACCAAGGTCTTCTGAGCTCCAGACCTGACCCCGCGGGAGGGAATCGGGCCAGGGTCAGGTCCCCGAGTCAACACCCCCGGACCGGCCTGACCAGCAGCCTTTACTCGTCTGACCCGTTCAAGCTTTGGATGGGCCTCCAGCGGTGAGTCATGGGGTCAGTCTCCTGGAGGGTCATTGTAACGGCTGCTGACCAATCACAAAAGAGCTCGCGCAGAGTCGTGCCGCGACCATGAAAGCAAAGGCAGAGCAGCACCCCTGCCGCTGTGCTCTAATTTGGCAGGATGCTGCTACGTCAGCGACGGACTCCGCTCCAACAATGGCTATGCACCGGTAAACAATAATGTTTGCGCAAGCTCTCTTTCTTGGGGCCAATCTAGCACTCACAAAGCCCATCTGGCATCAATAAGATGTCCTCGGATTCTATTCAACACATCACTTTTCATTTTGGCTGCCTTTTTAGCCCCAACTCCTCAGTGGATGCTCGCTGTTGGTGAAGAAAGAAAGAGTTGAGTGAATCAGGTGGGAATTCTAGACAGTCCAATTTCAAGCTGTCAGCACACTTGTTAGTGAAAACTATGCCCCTCAAGAGATGCAAGGACATTTTTAAATGTCTTCATGTGTGGTGACAAAACATGTCACACTTTTCTTACCTTGTGTTTCTGATGCCACCAGAGAAGGTTACAAATGAAGACAGAGGGCAAAGATATAGTGATGACCATAGAACCTGATTGCAATATCGGAAAGCAGGACAGTGTGGCAATATTTCCTCTTCAACAGCCAAAAAGAAGTCAAGTTGCCTCGATTCAACTTTTGTGGATAACGTTTAACAATCCTGAAAACCTTGTGCAAGTTGGGTTCAAATCTGGGCTGGAGGTCTCCTGAGTGGGCTTAGCAATGTTCGCTCCCTGTTTGCGTGGGTTTCTATGGGTGCGGTGGCTTCTTGCCGCATTCCAAAAACTGTGAATTTGGGTGTGAATGGCTATTGTGATTAAATGAGAGGGTTTTGTGATACAAAAAAAATTAGACCAAAATAAGCATTTGGCAAACGTTTTACAGCAGATTTGGCTGACTGGTCTTTGGAGCTGTAAATGAGTCCCACTACCTTGACTACGGCTCCTCTTCCAGCTAAAGAAAAACAGTCCGAAAGCACGATGACCGTGCTTCACTGTGAACTCATTCACTCCCAAAGACGTTTTTAAATGTCTTTTCAGACTTGGTCTAGAATTGGCTGGTACTGAATGAGTTAATACCGCACACTTTTGGTGACAAGCAGACAGTGTTGTGTTTGGGTCAAAAAGTTCAACTTTAGTTAAAGGTCACATTAATGGTGGAAAAAAAGTGTTCAAATGTTTTGTTTTTGTCTCATATTGTTAATATCATTAAAAAAAACACCTGGCATGTGAACAGAAATGTGTAAACTTTTAAAATCCAATGTGTGTGCCCTGCGATTGACTTGTGACAATTCCAAGGTTGTACCTGCTTTTCGCCTTAAATTTGGATATTACAAGAAGTGCAACACAAAATGGATTGATGGCTGTTCCTTATTGTTTCCATTGATTTATTGTGACGATGACGATATAAGTAAACATATATCATGAAGTCAAGTCTATATGTTTCTATTCACACTTCCTCCAGTTAGCTTTACACTTGTGGAAAGTTCCTCATTCAAGCCTAATTGAGGCGCATATGAGTCATGCTTTATGTGAAGGAGTGTAGGGAGGAAGTTTGGAACAAGATGTCCCTGAGTGTATTTTGTCGTGAATAGTCAGGAGGGTCATGAATGAGAGTGAGAGCGGGAGAGAGCAGGAAGTGAGCACAGCAAGGAGTAGATAGAAGGCAGCACTCTCTGGCGCGGCGTGTCTTCCCTCCATCTGGGGCAGGAAGCCGGATTGTTAGTGAGCAGCACGTGTGATCCGCAGCCCAGCGTGCTCGCATCTGTGGGAGGGGGGGTGGGTCGAGCAGGAAGTGGTCAGGCGGGGGCTGTGACCTCTGGGTAATGAGCAGGAGCCCTCCGGTGCATTATAATTACCCGTCAGCGTGTTGACTTAATGTACACGTGCACATGTAGACCAAACAAGGATTCAGAGGGCTGTTTGTGGCATCCACCACACAAAATCTGTCTGCCAGCGCCTCCGTCAAATTCACCAAAAATCATACCACAGCTTAGACCTGCCTTTACCGGGTCTACAGTCTAGGAGGCATTTAATAGAAAACGCACTTGGTCCGCTGGAAGGTCCTGAAAGGTGCAACGCGGTCTGGCAAATCCCAAATCATGTTAAACTAAACTCGCCCAAATAAAGATGCACCCGTTTTTACTTCGAGCGCACATGTGCCTGTCTATGAAAAGAGGGCCCGGCCCATTCAAGGCTTCAATGAACCCAGGCATTTCCAGCTTGGGTCCTCCTGCCTGTTTTAGATATGTGCCTCCTGCAAGACACCTGATTCAAATGACCAGCTCATCAGCAAGCTGTGACGAAGCCTGTAAACAATCCTGATCATTTGAATCGGGTGTTCTGCAAGGAGCGACGCTTCGAAAACCTGCAGCGAGTGGCCCTTGAGGAGCGAGTTTGGACACCCCTGAGTTAACCTAACATGCATGTTTTTGGAATGTCAAAGGAATCCTGAGTACCCTGAAAAAAAAAAAAGGACAGGGAGAACAATCAAACTCCACACATGACGGCGGGAGCAGAGATTCAACCCCAAACCTCAGAACTGTGAGGCAGATGTGCTAATCATTGACATACTGTGCCGCCTTCCTGAGTTATATAACGTGTTTCTTGTGTTTCTGATATGGCAACAAACATGAGCTCTTATTTCCACTTGTTTGAAATAGTTGCCATGGGGGCTTACATTTACTCAACTGCAGATTCGGGTTTAGTTGGGAAGGTTTATTGTTATTATTAATCAGACCCTTTTTTTACCCTAACTCTTGGAAAAAAAAAAAAGATAAATTAGTGCCTGGGATTGAATGTGTGGAGTCTGATAAGACATATAAATAATCTTTGGGAGTGAATGGTGGTGTTGCTGTCTGTAGTAGGTGACTATTCGGAAACGTTCTAAACCAGTGGTTCTTAACCTGAGTTCGATGAAACCCAGGGCGATGAATCGGTCTCAGGGGTTCGACGGAGCCTCTGCCATGGAGGTTAAGACACACCCGACTCAACATGTCAATTAGTTATGACACGCCCGCTTGGCCATCGCTGGCTGCAGATGATCACATGACATTGCTTGTCCAATCAGTGCTGTGGGAAATTTAGTTCGCTCAGTAGTCAACGTGTGTCGTGATAGTACGTCATAAAATTAAAAAAATCGTGTACTTATGTCTCGAAATTGTATGGATTTTTTTTCAGTTTTTAATAAATGCATTTTTTTATGTCGTGAAATTGTAAAAAGTCACCTTTTTGTTTTTCACTAATGAAGCGGTCGGTGAATGTGCATATGAACTGGTTGGGTTCGGTACCTCTAACAAGGTTAAGAATCACTGTTCTAAACATTGTAATTGAAGTGGCTTTATCAGTGTAGCAGTGAGCTGTAGACCTTACCAGAGAGAAATCAGAGGGTGCTCTTTATATTTCTAAAAATCCTCTGGCCTTCCTGTCTGGAGTTTGCATGTTCTCTCTGTTGTTGTGTGAATAGTTGGGCTTCCTTCAAATTCATTGCAGACTTTAATTTGTGGATAGGTGTGCAAGGTTGTTTGTCTATTGTTTATGTGGCCTATGATTGGCTAGTGATCAATGCAGCATGCACTGCACCTCTCACCAAAGCTAGATGGGCCAAGCGGTAGAAAATGGTTGCTTGTTTAGAACTGGATATTCAATAGGTAGTTTTCTATAAAGCGTGGGTGACGTTCAAGTGTATTCCTTTAATGAGTGATTAATAAACAGAGGTGTGTGTGTGAGTGTGTGGGTGGTTGTGGGTGTTGGTGTGTGTGTGGGTGTGTGCCAGTGCATGTCAGTTTGTGTAGCCAAATCTGACTTTGGCAAAAATGCTTTCTTCCCATGCCTCTTGCCCTCTCACTGGCACACTGCTTATTAAGCTGTACCGTTGTCAGCATAGTGTGCGAGTACATCTTCCCTATGTGTGTGTTTGTGTGTATATTGCCGAGTCACCATGTCTCTTCTGTATTTTACTCTTTATGCGTCAAGTGAGCGAGTGACCATGAGCAACCAGTCAAACAGTTGGCTAACGCGCGCTAATCCAGGAGACCTGTCCTGGAGGGACGAGCATGTGTGTGTGTGTGTGTGTGTGTGTGTGTGTGTGTGTGTGTACGTGTGTACGTGGCAAGTGCGTGGAGGGGTGGGGGCTTTCTGTGCGGCAGCCAGCCAGGTTCCCACCATGCAAGACACTGTCTCAAGACCACTTGTGAGAGATAGAGAGAGAGAGAGAGAGAGAGAGACTTCTGGTTTCCAACAAAACAACAAGCTGAGGCCACAAGTCGTCCTGGGAGGCGTTCAGGTCCCACGCAGGTAGCCAGGCAAGCATCGCCAAATTGTCCTTCGTGACACAAGAGCCATTCAACAGGAACAGGATGCAGACTGCGGGATGTCCCAGACCCCTTGGCGCTGCGCTTTAGTGTGTGCGTGTGTGTGCACGTCTGGCCCGCTGTTGACTTTTTGGGGAAAAAGATTGACGAGGGGAGATCTTGGCTCGTCTTGAACACGGCCCTCGTCTCTTGTCAAAGGTCTGACGTTGAATGAACGCCTCACGGACAAACTCAATTAGCCAGCGTGCACGTTTAAAAGAGGTGCCTGTCTCCTGTGACAAAAAGACCCCCCCCCCCCCTATTTTATTAGGCAGACAACCCTGGTGAATGTATGGCAAACATATCTCTTTGTTAGTGGTGAGACGGCGGCAGACAGTTAAGAGGACGTCTGAAACTGTCACACACACTTACACACACGCACACACACGTCGAGCAACTTGTGAGAAAGGACGAGATAATGGGACACACAACCAAACCGATGAATAATGTATAGAACACTTGCGACGATCGGTGTTGTGAAGAGGGATGAGGGGCTCTGTGGATGATGTCAAATTCACACCAATCTCAGCATCATCAGTATGCATGTATTTTTGCTTTGTTTACAACAATGGGAGCCTTCGAAGTAGTAAAAAAAAAAAGTCAGATTAAGCTTCGGTTAAGATTTCAAGCAAAAGATGGACTCATTTATACCATTTAAGGTGTCTGTGTCCCATAATTCCCAAGACAATGACGAGTGTGAAATGGATCCAATTTGATGAGCCCCCTCCCCCAGCTATTTATTTATTGATTTACAGTATTAAGTTTAAAAATGACTGACAGAAACACGCGCCACCGCATGTCTCGCTGTGTTTGTTTGCGGGAGTGAAGACATTGGGCTTTGAGCGGCGCGGAGGAATCGTTCCATGTCCTCTGACAGAATTTTTTTTAAATGTTGGCGCGTTGCTAGTCAATTTGGTGAAGCACCTGTGATTGGGTTGGCTGCAAACTAAATCTTCACATTCTCCAACTGACTTCCAGATTAACAGGCTCCCGGTTCCAGCTGTGGCCATATATATATACACATATATATATATATATATATATATATATATAGCCAGTGGTTAGCACGTATAGAGGTAATCCCAGCTCCGGCCTCCCTGTGTGGAGTTTGCATGTTCTCCCCGGGCTTGCGTGGGTTTTCTCCGGGTGCTCCGGTTTCCTCCCACATTCCAAAAACATGCATGGCAGGCTCGTTGGGCACTCGACATTGTCCCTAGGTGTGACCCGTGAGCGCGGATGGTTGTTCGTCTCTGTGTGCCCTGCGATTGGCTGGCAACCAATTCAGGGTGTCCCCCGCCTAAAACTGCTGGGATAGGTGCACCCCCGCGACCCTAGTGAGGATGAAGCGGTTCGGCAAATGAATGAATGAATGAGTTTCAAGGCTTTAACAGTTTTTTTTCTCTATTGAACCAGACATAGAAAGTAAATATTCATGAAAGTCTTTCAACAGTCTTCATTTAATTACAATTGTGAATACAAAACTTCAGAAATACAAAACATAAAAAAATACAACAAATTTAAATATGAATCTTTTTCTATCTGGTGCTTAATGTGTATGCCCATGTCAACTGGCATGCGACGTAGTAAGGGGAGCACATTCTCAATGCAGACTAGCTCTTGCCGCCGTGACGCCGCCAAAAAAGAAAAAAGAAGAAGAATGGGGCTCTAAAAAAACGTTGTTGTTTTTTTAATGAAAAATGTTAAAAAAGATCTGACGGCCTAAAAATAGTGATGAACTATAATTTAGCGATAAGGGAAGAATGGTGAAAATAACGATGACTGAGCGACGGATGGCCAATTTGGTACGGTTTAAAATCATGACGGCTTGACGATGATGGACGGGTGGCCCGGCCGCTGGCGGTTGACGAATAACTGACTGGCAAAATCAACTGACGTGCTTAACTCTGATGTTTACTCCACAGCAGCAGTTCCAAGTTTTTGTGTGAACATGCATCTATTGAAAAAATGGGGGAACCTCTGCATTAAGTGACATTGTGAAAATCGACTTTTTGTTGTTGTTGTTCCTCAGCACTCCCACATATCTGCTCCACCTTAGACAGGAGTTGAAGCTGATATGGTTTGTGTTCATGAACCTGGGATTCTCATTGGTGTTTGTTAGTCGTCGAGGGTGTTTCAAGGTCCAGGCCAGTTATAAGAGCTGCCGCAACTGAGAAATGATCCACAGTGTTGTTCAGAATGAATTGACATGGCTAATAATCAGTTTGAAGTAAGGCTGTGTGCGGCATCTGTGCGTTCATCGTCATGACAACAGGGATGAAAACAAGCACTTCTTCCGCAAATGCGGGCCAATATACGGGGTCGGTGGCCGAAGCCCACTCCACAATAGCTTTTAATGTCATAGCTCGGTGACCGCTCATTGTGCAGAGGCGGGCACGCCGCGAGCCACACAAAACGTCCAAAGCAAAATGGATTAGAATATGAGTGAAAAGATGACTGGATCAAAGGCAGTGGATTGGAGGAGATTAGCTCAAGGGATTATGGGAGAAAATGACTCACTAATTACTTTTTGTTGGGCCACGAGATGAGATTTCATTTGCCATTGCGGGGAAAACCGTTCAAGATTCATTTTTATTTGAATGATTGTAGTTAGTTGTTTCATATCAACCCTGAGGCGATGTCTTAATATTGTAATATATATATATATTGAATCAAATCTAGCTTGATTAATCACATTCACAGTTATTCATTGTTCAATGCCTCGGGAGAGCATGGCAGTTGCAAAAAAAAAAAATGGTAAGAACAGAGCTTCAAATGTATATGTTTTGAGTATTATCATGAAGAACTGTGGAGGTTTACAATTAGAACAAGGAACAATATGAGTTTAGTAAATCCTGAAAAAATGACACTTGTTTTATTGTAAATGTAATGTACAAATTAATTACAGTCGTGTGAAAAGTGTAAAGTTCTATTTCAGTTTTGTATTTCACTGACGTTGCTGCTTTGGCATTTGTAAAAAAAATATGTTTGCATATCTCTGTTATATACTGTTATATACGGCATATACGTATTAACTCATTCAGTACCAGCCAATTCTAGACCAAGTCTGAAAAGACGTTTAAAAACGTCTTTGGGAGTGAATGAGTTAAAGACGTTTATTAGTAATTGTCAGAGAGTTGGGCAAAAAGTGAAAATTTCTTGTGCAATGAGCTCAACCAAGGTTTTTAGGAACGTATAAAAGTCATTGCAGCAATCTCGAAAAATATATAAATCACGAACATCGCAACTGAAGCAGCAGAGTTGGTGTAACTCTTGAATCAGTGAGAGAGATTTAAAAGTCTGATGATTTGGAAAAAAAACCCACCCCAGCTTCTCCCCATCCGTTCATATTTTGGTGGTCTATTTATGACAATGTATTTATTTTGTCATATCTTTTTCCAGGATACAATGAATGATATTCAGACTTATTAATGAATGATATTCTTACTTTTTACTCGTTATTTTCCGTTTTGAATGACCAATTTGGAACTGAATATGTCTCTCTTCATCATTGTTGAGCCCATTGTAACAAAGCCAAACATTGCCAAGCTTTCAATGCGCTATATGTGCATGATACTAATTCCTCAACTCTCTCATTCTCGGTTCCTTCCTGTTGTATTTTGCAGGGGAAAAACAATAACAGTGAGCCACTCCAACCTGCAATGTGACTTTGTGATGTGCGCTCTTTCAATGATTTGACCAAAAAAAGTGGAGTGGAGGAGCTTAGGGGATGTCTTGTGTGGCATTTGCTCTCCTTTCTCGCTCTCCAATTAGCCTCCAAAAGAGCCCAGCCGGGAGAAGAGGAGACAAAGGAGAAGAAAGAGGAGCGGGGAAAGCCAAAAAGAAAAACAAAAACATAACAATCAACAAGACTGCCCGCCATCCTTGTGGGGGGAGGACACACGCACACACGCACACACACAAGCCAACCCTGTGGTGTTTTAGGAGCCGAGGCCGTCACTGTGGAAACCAAGAACTTGTTTGGTTCTCCTCCCTCCTCTCCTTGTGTTATTTCTCATTGCCCACTGGCCTCCCCCCCCCCCTCCCCCCCCATTCATGCCCTCCCTTCTTCCTGGGCTAAAACAAAGCAGTGGTCTGAAAGGACTCTGAGGTAGGTAAATGTATTCAGTGACACCGGCCGGATGATTCCATTCTGCGCTGGCTCTGTAACATTTGTTTCGGGCCTTGTCTGAGGGCAGGGACAGCGTGTTGGCTCTTTTGTCCCCCGGGCCCTCCGCACAGGCCTGCAGTTAATGGCCGCCTTGTCCCGGGCCGCTGGACCAGAAACCTGCAGCCTTGCGGGACCAGACAACACGGTGACACGGGAAGTTGGTGAAACAGGCGAAGATGAGGAGGAAGACGGGGGGGGGGGGCACACAAATGATGGAGGCTTTTCCCGTGTTGTGTACCTTGTTTCTTTCAGTTAGAGATTGCCGGTCGCTCCAGAAAAAGTAAAGTTGTAGTCCCATCAAGTGGAGCAGTTCAGAAAAGTATGGTACCCTTTTATATTCACTGCAGGGTGTGTATGCAAGATGGCGATGGCTCGACCTCACAGATCCAATCCATTACGTCATTTTCTGTAGCTTACTAGAACAAATAGTTTCTTGCTAATGCATGATTGTAACAAAACTGTAATTTCCTTCAACTTTCTACAAAGAATAAATTTTTCCCCCCCGCCAAATCCCTTCTTAACATAAATTGAACAATATTTGTCCCATATAAATAACTATTTGTTTGACATTATATTTACATGATTTTTGATTTGACATTGAGTCACAATGGAGTGGCAAATATAAAATAAAATAATATCGTGATACATTTATATGATTTTCAGAGTCACAAAGGCCCTCAAAGACAAACTACAGCCCGCGATGAAAATTGATTTCACGCCTTGACATTAAAGGGGTATCGAAGCACCACAATGTGACTTTATGAGAAAAAAAAAAATCCATTATAAATCCATCAGCGACCCATAATGAACTTGGTCGGACTTTCAAATTCACACTGTATGGTACACGTCCCTCTTCCACAAGTACACATTCTTCCTTCTCTCAGCATCGAGTGGCCTGAGTGGCCAGGTGCTGGTGGAGAGAGTGAACTCAATGGCTGCTGCAAGGGCGGGTGAGGGGGGGGTTAATCGGAAGGCAGGGCGCCCTGCTCCTATCTGTCAGAAGAGGCCCCCGCTGACGTTTAAAAACAAGCCCCCCCCGCCACTCTTTCACTGCTGGCTGCTCAAGAGGAAAAAAAAAAAAGCATCTTCTTCACTTGTGTTGTGAGCACCTCTCTCGCTGCGAGACGAGTGGCTATTGCCACTGAGAACTGCATCGCACTTGACTCTGGTAATCTCCAAAGCACAGTTTGATCTACCACCTCGGCTGGAATAGTTGCGATGCACCCCAAAAGCCACCAAACAATAAAGTCATTTAAACGGAAAACAGCATCGTTGATGAGTTCAAGGAATGTATCGTAAAACTCTCTTGTTTTATTCTGCTGATTTATAGTTAGTCATGGATTTTATATCAACCAGATACACTTGTGATAGATGAAAATACACGATATAAAGAGAGGCTCGTCTTGCTCTTATCTGTGCTGCATCTCTTCGAGCAGTAGACTTCAGTGCTGCCCGGCATTTTGGAGCACGTTACATGTTACAATATCCATTACTAAGCTTCAGCACTCTACATATTTGTATATCTGTTGCTGATCAATATTACACACCACTGGACACCGTAAAGTACTCAGGTACTTTCTGCTTCTTTGCACATTTGACTTTGTATCATAATTACTGCACTACTAGTCCATTTAAATTGTGTGATGATCAGATGGTTGGAATAAGTCACATATGTGTCAGTCGCAAGTAAGTCTTGAGTTGTAACCATCAAGTCTCAAGCAAGTTCTGAGTCACTGTAAAGAAAAAAAAGGAAAAAAAATCAAGCAAGTCCAAGTAATCATCAGATTTAAAAATCACACAAGTTGTTTCTGGTGCCAATCTGTTACCCAAATCTAATTGGTGTGTAAATGGCAGAATGAAGGGCATTCATTTATCCACTTTGTTGGTTGTCACTTTTTGAAGTTGAGTGAAGTGGATGTGCATTAGTTTACGGGTGCGCCGACAAATCAAATATGGCGGGCATGTTCTCGACCGGAAAAAGTAGTCTCTGTATAGACGCTATGTACTGACGTATATGCCTACTGTAAATAACAGTCTAATCTATCTGTTTATTGGCTTCTCAATTAACCTACTGGACATGAAGTATTTGACCAACCATTGGTGAGCTAAACGTTACCGCTCATCTAGCTATCATGGATTCCCAGAGCTATTTTAAATGCGGCACACAGATCAAAGGAAACAGAGATGTTATCATTTTATCTTCTGGTTTCAAATCTTGCATGTTGCGATTGTCTTGATTTCATCAAAACAGCCTTGAAATATAAAAAAAAATACCCATACCTTTTTTTTCTCTCCACAATTGATGGCTAGCATCACTCCGCTTCATTTGCATGCAATGCTTCATGCTTCGATGCAAACGAGCTACCTTTGAAGTGCAGATTGCTTCACTTTGTTATGAAATGGAGGGAGGGGGGGAAGTTTTGCATGACTATGCAAACCGAACCGCAACAGTTGCAATGAACGGTTTAGACAATTTTCCCAAATAAACGATGACCTACAACAGGTTGTTCTTGCTGGGTGTCTAGAATAGGTTTCCCAGTGACTGTAAGTTTGGGTGTTTGAATCTTGGCTGGTCTTCAGTGATACTAGCAAGACCAGCACGAAAACTGAAAGCACACTTTTTTCTTCTTCTGTTGTTTTTTTTAAAGCAGGATACATGTCTTTGTTGGTTTTGTAATGACAAATTAAATTACATGTTGTTTTGTCTACACCCCATGTGTTGGAAACCATCCATTTTGCCTTCCTATTTTTGCCATCATCGACTAGATAATCTATTAAATGAAATTAATGATTGATCACACTTACACGTGACATTGACTGGGTTGCCAGGTCGGCATGAAAAAAAATGCTCTTTTTCTTTCTCTCTTGCTTGAAATAAGATGACTTGTCTAGCCATATATACTGTAGTTGAAGTTTAAGTCAAGTCGCTTGGATGCCAAGTCTCAAGTCTAGTTAAGTCAAGTCATTCCCAAGTTATTGGCAAGCAAGTCACAAATGGTAAAAATGGCAACTCGAGTCAAATCCTATGACTGGAATCAACTATCTCTGATGCCAATTTTCATTTGCAGAGCTGTCATTATTGAGTACTTCAGCACCAATTGTATCCCTACATTACATGATGACTCTCGATACTTATATATCATGTTCTAATTTTTTTTTTCTTCCCCCCAATTTTGCTTCTGTCGACTGCAAATTTCCCCAGTGTGGGACAAATAAAGGTTATCTTATCTTAAATGTTCTTTTTGTTATAGTTGCTTGTTACTGCAATGCTAGTGCGACTCATACCACTAGAGACAAATTCCACGTGTTTTTACATACTTGGCTAATAAAGATGATTCTGATTCTGAACATGTTGCTACCAAATTGAAGGTGTGCAACTCTTAATTCATGCTTGTGTAGTGTAAAAACCCATAAAGGTCGATCACTTAAGAATGTATGCTAGAGAGGGGGCGCGACTGATAAACATGAGTTTACTGTGTATTGTTATTCCAAGGTTTTTCGACTATAAATCAGGGTTTCGAGTAAGCCAGAAACCACCTGCCAGCTGTGGGTGTATGTGTGTGCTTCTGGGACCACAAACTCAAATCCACTCAGCTTCTCACTCAGTGTTCCCGCAACAAAATCTGCTCTTGTATCGGGGGCCACCACTACAAACTGTGTATGAGAGGATTAGGGGCTCCTTGACCACTCCTTCAAACGCGCTCCCAGCATGGCCGCCTCGATTATGACCATTACATACCCCGACCATGAGGGGCACATGAAAGGAAGGAATACACGCGGCTTTTCCCAGGGCCAAGTTTGACCACACGCCTGGCAAAAATGAATGTATAATCCGTGAGTGGACAAAGACGAGAGGAGAAGAGTGTTGTGCAAGCTTGCTGAGAGAACTTTCATGTGTCTTTGCCTTCATTGAGCCTGCGAGTGCAATAATAATGATTCAAGGCCAGATTAGAGCCAGGACAAGGGAAGTGAAGTCTATGAAGTAATTTAAGGGGTTTGTTAATGGGAAAATTCTTGTGCAAAAAGGACTTCAGATAAGAGGACACACACAGTCGTGCATGTGTGTTGAGTTGTGTTGCGGGCGGCGCAGGGTAATCCCATACTATATCCTGGCTGCCTTTTCTCTGTCAGTGAAAATGCTTCAGGGTGCAGGAGTTTTAACATAGCTTCTGTGTGTTCGACCCTCTGAAGAGGAGCAAATGCCAGCTGAGAGGCTGAGTGCCTCAGAGCATCACAAGCGTTGGATGCAAACAGGATACAACAGTTCATAAAACTCGATAACACGCATTATGAATACAAGTTAGTGGGGCCCTACTGGTTGTTTTTTTTTTTAATAGCTGCAAAGCTATTATAAAAAAAGTTGACACTATTCCAGAAGGGTAGCAGCGAGAGCAAATATTTGATGAAGATCAGAAAAGAGGAAGTTCTTGAGTAAGGAGGCAGATTGGTTGCCAGCCAATCGCAGGGCACACAGAGACGAACAACCATCCACGCTCACACTCATACCTAGGGACAATTTAGAGTGCACAATCAGCCTGCCATGCATGTTTTTGGAATGTGGGAGGAAACCGGAGCACCCGGAGAAAACCCACGCAGGCCCGGGGAGAACATGCAAACTCCACACAGGGAGGCCGGAGCTGGATTTGAACCCCGTACCTCAGCACTGTGAAGCCGACGTGCTAACCACTGGACTACCGGGCCGCCCCGCGCCCACGACCCTTGTGAGGATAATCAGTTTCGATAATGGCTGATAAGGGGTCCATGCATGACATTGGTGCATGCAAAGTGCCTTTACACAGGTGAACTGCAAGATCTTCCCTTGCGGATGATGCAGTCAGCCATGCGCTCATGTGGGTGCTGTTCAAATATTTTTAATATGATAATGATTAGAATTTGTTCAATAAATTGTGTTCTAAAACGATGTTGAGAGATTGTCCCATGCTGTTGTCGTATTTATAAATTAAATATGATGACATCCAATAAACACATTCACGGAGGGCTGAATCTGGCTCCCTCCGCCTCAATCAAACCCATCAGAATCACTTTACATCACCTGCGCCACGAGTTAGACATGGTTTTAGGTAGTCTAAAATGTTGTCTACTCTTTGTCATTAAATTGTCAGATGCGCCAGTGATTGTTATAGAAAACACCCTCGGTCTGTTGGAACGCCTAAAGCAACATGCAGCGCTGTCTACCACGGGTACCTCTCGACCAAAATGGGTCCCCTGAACATTACAGCATGGCACAGTAGCTGTTGATACCTTTTTGGACAAGCAAAATGTACAAATAGTCAAATGGGAGTCTGATAATTTGTACATGAGTGTCCATTAATTTAGATTGTAACTCAAGGGACATAAATGGACTGCCCTAAAGTATAGCTCTATTGCAAATCCATTTTATTGCTAAGGCTAACATCACACCTCAGCTGCCGTCATGACGACTCCTGAATATTCCCCACAGGAGCTTTACAGGATGCCGACAAATCCCCAGATCCTCAACTATATCATTGCCAGTTCCCACTCCCATATGCGGAACGACTCCCCGTGCTGTCATAATCTCGTGTTTACAGATTAACCCCCCAAAAAATTGATAGAATAAAAGTAAAGGAACAATCCTGCACAGGTCCATGGAGACATTCCAATACAGTATATAAAAACAACTGTAACAGCATTTATTAAAATAAGATGAGATTTGATCGCTTTTACTTCAAAGTTGCTAACAGATGCTGTTATTTGCAAATGTCTTCAACATTGAGTGAATGTAGTGTCTATGTCTACTTTCATGAACAGCCAGTTTTTGAGACGGTCAGCTTGGTGCAGTCATTGAGTCGGCCGCTAGAGGTCAGTGTTGGCTCTGAAAGCCCAGTGCCAGGCTGTTGCAGGACAAGAGAAGCAGGACACAGCAAACAAATGGAAGGAATCCCGTTTGGAACTTTAAAGGCCAGTTTGAGAGTGGATTTCGTCAGAGGTGAAGGATTTCATCACTATCATCATGCACGTTGACGCATTTGTGTTGGTGCACAAGCAGGAGAAAAAAAAGATTGTGACAAACATTAGGTACGCAAATTACTGCATTTTCTCCCACCTGGTTCACTGGTCAGGTGAATACTGTAGTTGATTATCTACGCTTACTTTTTAACCCAGCCTTAATAATACTGCGTTTAATGTTACCCGATGTAGAGCTTCAGGGGTTTATACTTTAACTTCAATTTAAGAGAAAATGCCGACTTCCTGCATTGCATTGGTGCCTGGAATATTTAGCAGTTTTTAAGGCAACATCCATTGTGTCATTATCCGCCTTTCTTTTGTTTTTGTTGTTGTGCTTTATTTTGCCCCAGAAAGTCTTCAGTGTCCGTTTTCATTTGCAAACATAAGATTATTTGGCGATCATTTCCCCCTACATTATAAATGTTGCACAAGTTATTTTGTTTTCCTGCAGTGTTAAACCACTGTACGCTGTGAGAGAGCACAAGGTGTGCTGTGGGAAATGATGCAGTGCTACTTATTTGAAATGTTCCGAAAAGTCAAAGTGAGACAAAGGTTCTTTTAAAAAAACAAAAAAAACCTCACGATTACAATACGAACTACTATAGAGTCAGTCATTTTTTTACATAAAATAAATTGTTTTAAAAAACAAAATACAATTAAAAAATATGATGAATCTGCAAAAAGTTTAAATAAAAAAAAAAACTATTTTTAAGGGTCCACTTGGAGTTTGGTCACGGGGCACCGCCAGTCGCCCATCTGTGGCATACAATGTACTTTTTATGACTTTTTCATTTGTGGTATGCGTGCAGTGAATATTTCCAATGTAAAATATATGCCTGGGCTCAATAAAATTGCGGAAACACTGCTTTAACAGATTTGCACTGTTTTGTAGGTTGACAGATGCCTATCCCCTTTGTGTTAATTTGCAGATATGGACCCCTTTAAGGTGGCATCCAGTGGCTTGCGCACTTTGAACAGCAGGAAGTCTTATGTTTGCTCCAGGGCTCACATTACCACACCAGAGGTCGACCAGACAGACTGACAGACAGCCTGAATCACCACCCAAGGTAACACCAACAAAAAAAGCCTCTGATAGTGGATGCAGCCAACAGTGTGGTACTGGTCCAAGGATGACTTGGTGTGCTGGTCTTTTCTGTGTTGTTCATCCTTCCGGGGGAGTATGTTGACTCAGATGCAACGAGCAAACAGAACCGGGGTGAAGCCGCGTGGGCGCTCCATTCTTATGGAGCCGCGGCCCAGTGGATTAGGCTAATGCTGGACCATGAGGGGGTGTTGCAGAGCAGCCTTCTGTGACAGGAGGTAATGGATTAGGGCTTTGTCGGGGCCCATGTTGGCCAGAGGGATCCGACGATGAAGGATGGATTGATTCGGGGGGGGGGGGGGGCAGATCAGCATCTAGGGGCAGCCCAATCATAGATCAGAACATGTTGACAAGGGATTATCCCGTTGCTGAGGTCTGGTTGATATTTGAAGAGATATAGAGCAATTCTGTTCTGAATGACAATGTGAAGTTTCAAGAGAAGGATTTTTTTTTTTTTCCAGGTAAAATATCAGGTTTAATGTCACTTTAGTGAAATGTGT
This sequence comes from Hippocampus abdominalis, assembly GCA_018466805.1. Taxonomy (NCBI): domain Eukaryota; kingdom Metazoa; phylum Chordata; class Actinopteri; order Syngnathiformes; family Syngnathidae; genus Hippocampus; species Hippocampus abdominalis. The sequence goes on along the minus strand of CM031701.1, from coordinate 8,520,606 downwards.
GCTGGAAAGTTTTGTTTGATGAATTAAAGTTGTTTATTTATAGTCTGCAATTGGTATGCTGTGAAGAGTTTGTCGATCAAACGCCTCTGGCTTGGTGGCACTTTGACATACAAGGTGTGTCAGACAAGTTCCAGGGTTGGTGTTACAAAAGATTTCAATCAGAATGCCGATTTTCCTCCTTTGAGTTTTTGCCACGCCTTCATGTATTCCTGAAATGATTCTTCCTAGATCCTCCGCAGCTCTGTTATCACGGTCATCGTGATAGCTTAGTGTTGTTCATTGCATCTCCCAATGAACTCCTTGAGCTTGGGAAAGAGGAAGCCAGGTCGGGTGAGTAGCGAGGTTGATCCAGCCGGCGATGTGCTTCTTGGCCAGGGATGGCACTTGCTGACGGCATTGTTAGCAGGCCCGTTGTCATGGTGAAGCAGCCACAAGTTGTCTGTCTCCTCTTCTCAAATCAGTGACCATTTTTCATATGATTGGTTTGTATATATGGTCTTGAAGTGCTTTTCATACAAATACTGTATTTACTGTAATTATGATTTAAGTCGGCAGCACGGTGGATGAGTATGTAGCACATCTGCCTCACAGTTCTGAGGAGGTAATTCGACATATGTCAGGGCTCCAGCCTATGCGGTGTCTGCATGTTTTCCCCTGTGCTTGCATGGGTCTCCTCTTCCTGCACTTAACAAAAAAACAAAACATGCATGTGAAGGTAATTGACTCTAAATTGCCTTTATATTTGAATGTTAGTGTAAATGGTTGTCTGTAATGCTGCGCAATTGGCTGGCAACCAGTTTAGGGTGTAATCTGCCTCTCGCCTGTGCTCAGATGGGAAAGGCTCCAGCGCACTCATGGCCCCACTGAGTATAAGCGGTATTGAAAATGGATGGATAGCTTAAGTATTGCGTGAGCAATCAGACGAGGGCACATTCTTATTTTGCTTACCTTGCCTCCTCTGTAAACTGAGGACCCTCTGTATGCTGCTGTATGTATACTGTTTGTTTGTTTGTTTGTTTGTTTGTTTTATTGAACATAAAAACATATACAGTACAGTATTAAATTGACAGAAAGTAAGGCAAGTAAAATAGTAGAAGGAAAGAGAAATCAGTCATCATACAACATAATTATGTCAAAGGAGTAGGAAGAAGTAAAAAACGTATCTAGTCCTACCCCAAGTTATGTATTTATATATAAATAGATCATTTTTATATCAATCAGAAAAGAAAGAAGGAAAAAAGAAAGAAGTCTCCATAAAGGCTCATGCTTTTACCCTTAACCGTGATATTTTTTACTACTTTTGGTTTGTATCGGGATTTTATACATACACACGACTGGCTATCTTATGTCAATTTTCTCTTGTATTCATCATGGATATTGCAGGACCTTTATTTATCAACTTAATTCTGATTTATTATTATATTTAATTGATGTTTAGAATTTATCACCTTAACTCTGATTGATGTAGGTTGTTTGTACTATTTTCTTGAATTTGTTTTTGAACTCGGCAAGCGATTTACTAATTTTCTGGTCCGTTTTGAAATTATTCCACAGATTAACATCTATGACAGATACACTTCTTTGCTTAATGTTTGTTCTTGATTTGGATTTTTTTGTATAGGTTGGTACCTCTTAAATCATAGCAGCTTTCTCGAATTTCGAAAAATTTCAGAATGTTTTGGCAGAGCAGGTTATTGTGTGCAATGTACATTAATTGGACGATTTTAAAGTCAACCAGGTCATAACATCTCATCGTGTTTAATTTGATAAATAGTGGATTTGGGGGTTCTGTATATTTTGATCTATCAATAATTCGGATTGCTTTTTTTTTTTTTTTTACTGGCTGTTGAGGAGTCGGATTCCATGACAAAACTCTGAGCAGTTAATTAGCGGTACAGTGGAGCCTTGAGAAACAAGTGACCCGATTTACGAGTTTGTCGAGATATTCGTCGCGCTCAGACCATTTTTTGTCATGTCAGGCTGAGGAAAAGCATCCGCGTCGCTGTTCCAACCCTTTCAGCAATGGATATATGAACACAAACGGTTCCACAATTTAAGTTGGCAGACAATGTAGTAATGCTTATATATATATATATATATATATATATATATATATATATTCTTTCTCCTCTGTGACAAATGACTAAAATTACTGCGATTTACTGAGGACCTGAGACATCTCTCTGAATGTCTGTATGTCTGCACTGCTTCCTGGTGGCCAAGGCGCGTCCATTGAACTGAAACAAGAAATCGAGCAAAAACTTTAATTTCTTGACATTCTTTTTCATTGTCCTTACTCTAAACATTTTTTTTTTTTTTATCAAGTACCAACTTGTCGGTTGCTATTTTTCTTATTCAACACTTTTTTTTTTAGCTGTTTGGAACGGGTGAATCTCAATTCCATTCATTTCATTAGCTCAAGATGATTTGAGATGAGAATGTTTTGACTTATGAGTGTGTTCATGGGTCAAATTCGACTTATCTCAAAACGCCCCTACTAAAGTAATAATTATTGCCTATCTTGATGGTTGTGTTGAAGATCATCGCAGCAGCATGTTGTTTAAAAAAAAAAAGCTGGTTGAGGTCGTCGAGGTGAAATCATGTTTTAGATAAGTGAGCCAATAAATCACAAAGTGTACTTTAAATTAAAAAAACCCAGCTACTGACATTATAGCTACTGTAGATTTAGTAGCTCTAAATCCCCATACATGACCAGAGATCAGGTTCCAGTGAGCTCCGACGATAGCAGTGTTTGCCGGAAATGGTGGTAGTGTGATATCACTTTCAATTTTTTTTTTTTCATCTGAAATGTGAAAAACAGATATGCTCTTTTTATTGGTTGCCTTTGAAATTTGGCACACTTTGACCCTCCTTCATCCTCAGTTTTTACTGCCTGCTGTGCTTTATTCCTGGACACCTGCCCAAGTGTGCCTGGTGTTTTCTTTGCCGCTTGGACAAAACAGTTACAGTAATTGAGGTGATCAAGCGTTTGCACGAGGTATTGGAACACCCCACGGAGGACAAGAGGGGAAGATTTGCAGTGAAGCTTTTCAGTCCACAGTTGGACAGAGCTGGGGAAGAACAAATCAACATTTCTTGGCGTCGTGGCGCTGTTTTTACATCCAGAGGCACTAAATGTGAAAAATGACATTTACGTTTCGGGATGGAAAATGATACTGCGAGGAGGTCAGGTTGCATTGTTTTACGTTGTGAAACGCCAATGTTTTTCCTATCCTCAGCTCGAGGAAGAGTAAGTGGCCAAGTTGCGGGAGAAGAGTGAGACGTGACTGACATGTGGCGAGAAGGCACCGATCCATCTCTTGTCGAATTTGTCACCTCACCACGCTCCGTGTGTCACGGCCTGGCACTCTCCTGCCGTCGGGCGTGGGTGGCCTCCTGACACACGCTTCAATGTGTGTGTCACGTCCGTCTGGGCTGAAAGAGCTCCCGAACACACACCCACATAATGACACTGACATGGAGCCATCAGGCTCGTCACAGAGCCCAGACGGAGTCCCTGGCAAGCACAGCACATCTCATCTCTGCCTCACGACACTTTTTCACCACCTCTCAGTCGTGGTGGTGCCCGCTCTTCCTCCTTGTCGGCAGCATGGGCATAACCGATAACTGGCAGTGTGGGCGCGAATAGTTACATTTTACGTGTTTACAACAATAAGAAACCAAATGGAGAGTCTCAGGAGCGTATCTCGCCTTGGAGAACAGAACTCGGATGTTTGCGATGAGCATGGCAGTCATCAGTCGTACACCGGGGCCACTCTAAAGCCCTTTTCGCACTGCACTTGATTTTCTTGGTGTTCGCCGCAAGGCAAGGTACATGGACATTGACATTCTGGTGCAAGCATGCCCATATTTGGAAGTTGGTGTTTCGCGTTTTTTGAAGATCAGCATCACAGATTTTAGTAGTCGATTTTAGTAGTGTGTCCTGCTTTGCAAAATTCTCTTAATCACAAGCGACAGCAACCGAGAAAATAGTTGGCCCAACTTCAACTTTGACCCCAAATTCCATAAAAGTAGGGGAAAAACGGGAAAATGCTGTCTCAATTCATATTTAATGTGCAGATGACAGGAGATTTGCAGCCCAACTCTCTTAAAGCTCCGAGAACCATTCTTTATTTTCTGGGCATCTGTCGAATGCAGGTGCACCTTGGCATGGAACAAAGCCAACTACTGTCAGATGACAGACAGTCAGAACATGCTGCTGTTCCTGCTGCTCAGACTTAGCCGAGATTCCGTGAATTCATCCGCAAATTTGAAGCGGTCATTCATATTCACTGAGGAAGGCTGCTTGTGTTCACATGGCAGATGCCGCTCCATTTGCTGACACGTTACATATTCATTGGAGTGCATTCCTGCAGGTGTGTTTGGAGGCAGCGGTCTGCCTGTGATGCACCCACTCAGCATTAAGAGTCGACGGACGAGGAAGGCAGCGTCTTATGTGACAATAGCCCCCCCTGAACCTTCTCTGTGGGTGTGAGTGGGAGGCATTTAAAGGCCTTTCACAGCCACGCGAGACCCCCCAAAGACGCCCCCACATTCTGGGGATGACTACCTGCCCAGGAGCTCCCTCTCAACCCATCTGTCCCCTCTGGAGGCTCAAGGAAACGGCCTCCTAGTCCCTCCTCCTCCCTCCCTTCTCCGTGGTGCTCCTGTGAATTGCTACAGGCTTGAACACACACATAAACCATTGGCTAATTGCTGACTCAGCACTGCATTAGGCTGACAGTGCAAGCGGAGCAAGGCGGCGCGCGCGCGTGTGTGTGTGTGTGTGTGTGTGTGTGTGTGTGTGTGTGTGTGTGTGTGTGTGTGTGTGTGTGTGTGTGTGTGTGTGTGTGTGTGTGTGTGTGTGTGTGTGTAGGAGGTTAGTAGGCTGCTGCTAGTTGTGTTTGTTGAGTCTGTTGGTGTGCATGGGGAGCTAGTCGGTGGGCTATTGAGCATTCATTAAGGGTGATTGATATGCGCGTGGGTGTGTGTAAGCCGACAAATACACGTGTAGGCGGTTGTGGATGTGTGTCGGTGTGTGTGTAGGAGGAATTCAGTTATTTATAGAGGGCGTTGGTATAGGTGATTGTGGGCTGAATAATTGAAATTGACTATTAAGTATCATCCATGACTAGGGATGCGCCGATTGATCGTTGGCCGATAATTATCGGTCGATATTCGTGAAAACGTGTGTGATCGGTGAATCCAATCAATGCCTCTAAAGGCCGATTGATTACACAATTCAGTTGATCTAGTAAAGATCTGACATATTTCCTGTAGTAATCGCAAAAGTCAGCATTACGCATCTTTCTTCAGGTATGTAGGGTCTTCTTCTTCTTCAAGGTTACGTGGGTCGCACATTATTTCTTCTACAATTTTTTACGACACATATATCTAATTAATGAAGAAATTGTTTTATTCTAATACCAGCAGGATTGGCAACAGGAATATAACACCCCTTACAATCCAAATTAAAGTAGGCGGGGACACCCTGAACCGGTTGCCAGCCAATCGCAGGGCACACAGAAACGAACAACCATTAGCACTCACACTCACACCTAGGGACAATTTGGGAGTGTTCAATCAGCCTGCCATGCATGTTTTTGGAATGTGGGAGGAAACCGGAGGACCCGGAGAAAACCTACGCAAACTCCACACAGGAAGGCCGGAGCTGAATTGAACCCGGTACCTCTGCACTGTGAAGTTGACGTGCAGTATCTATTCAAAGCAATGAACTATTGAATAATAAAATAATCTAAATTTTACAATTGTTTTTAAAAACAATCTTTTTAATCAATTACATGAAAAAAAAAACGATCAATCGATTCTTTAAGAAAAATCCATCGGTGCAGCTCTAAAATCGCAATTTTTTTTACACCAAATCCACGTGATTGCAATCAGTATTGCCCACTCAGACTTGTGGATGATCAGTATTGATATTAAATTCCATATCGGAACACCCCTATTCATGAAACTTTACTTGGCAATGTACTTTTGCCTGTTTGACCCTGTTAACCACAATTCCACTAAATCCAGAACTTAGCCCAATAGTGTATGTAAGTGTAGAAAAACCTAAATATTGATCTGCTATTGTGTCTATTTTCAGATGTCAATAAATCAATGTTGTCCAGAAGATAAGGTATTTGACATAACTACATGTGCATCTGAAGTTGAATGCGGCAGATATTTTGACCCTAGATGATCCATCCATGAAAATTTAATGCTCACTTGTTTGTTTTGTTCTTGCAACATGGTCTCATTCCTTGAAGAAAGGTCACAGGTTATTCCCATAAGTGGCTCTGTAGGCACAGCGGCACTGTGCCCTTCATCGCAGCACACTCGGCCCATTAGTCCAATTTAATCAGCTGTCAAATTCCAAATGCACTAAATCTAAACAGTTTGAAGAGCGGTACGTAGAAAGAAGGCGTTACAGATTCCTCTCAGCCTCCTGCTTTTAAACCCTCACTTTTGCACAGAAACGTGCAGAATAAAGAGAGAAGCCAAACTTCATCCCCTCCTCTCCTGAAGTGGGAGGATGACTGTAGACAGGAAGACTTTCTGGCAAGCAGGCATGCCGCCGGCTGCACACGCACGAGGCCTGCAGGCGTGGGAAAGACCCGACTGATTATAAGCAGCAATTGGTCCAGTTCTAACCTCTTGCAGGCTTTGGCTTGGGTGAGTTGTTTCCCCCCCCCCCCTGCTCCCTCATACTTGTTTTCTCTCATTCTCCATGTGTGACTGGAGGAATCACAGGAGAGGAGGTTAGCCGAGGGGAGGCCCACAGCTGCAGCCGCGAGGTCCCGGCTTATTTATTTGGGCAAACCGAAATAAGCTCGAGCTAAGCGTTGCCCATGAGGACTCTGAGCCACTGCAGCACTTTTAATCCCAATGACGAAAATGCTCTGATTGCGGACGCCGAACGGCAAAGTTTACCAAGTGTAACAGCTGCCTCATGTGCGGAGGAGGAAGCAAAGTGCAGATGAGGGCAGGATGGATGGTTCATGTTCCCACACCTACTCCCGTTGTCCAGGTCTTCATCCGTGCTCAGCGGTCACCGAATGAGTTCCATTGTTTTTTGCGACAGTGTTAGCTAACCACATGGAAACACCTTCGGAAGGAGATCCAGTAACATTTTCCCTTTTTAATGCAAAAAGAAAGCTCTGTCATAGGGTCAGACAGAAGTCATCATAAACACCGCAGTACAGGCAATGTTTAAAATGTTTTGTCACAATGACTAGCAAACAGAACTATGGCATGTTTACGTTTTAGAGTTTTCTGTATATTCTTAACATGTCCAGTCATGGCCACCTTCCATCAGAATGAAGCAACAGTTTTGCTTAGCTTAAAAAAAAAAACCCCATCATATCAAGATTGTCGAAAGTGGTTTTTGATCAACTCAGCAAATTCTTGAACTCAAACAGACTTTTTGATAAGTTCGCTCAGGTTTACGACTTCATCACAGTCGAAAAAGCACAGTACAAAATTACAAGATTGGACACTAACGCAGGGAAGGTGTCGGCGCTAGTCTAATGGGATATCAGTGTAGCATTTGATACAATCGATCATAATATACAATTAAACAGGTTGGAAATGTGTGTGGGTTTAGATCAGGGGTCGGCAACCCAAAATGTTGAAAGAGCCATATAGGACAAAAAAAAACAAAATTAAAGTGAAGTGATCATTCATTTTTGTTTTTCTGGAACGCCTCTCGAGTCAACAGAAGAGAGAAGGCACGGAGTCAGAGGCAGACAAGACTGTTAAAAGCATAAATAAATAAAAAAACAACAACACCACAGCTCTCCTTTTTCCGAGCTGCAACATGTATCTAAATCTATTAGCCTACTATCAAAATCTTTTTCCATTTTCAAACATTTCTTTAGAAAGCTCCAGGGAGCCACTAGATGTCGATAAAGATGCCGACCCCCGGTTTGAATGGAACAGTTGATGTTGTTTTCTCTGCTTTTGTTTGTGAACGTTGGTAACTGTTTGTAAATGCTGTAGGTGATGTGCCGTTGCTTGTGTGAAGCACATTGAGTTGCCTTGTCTACGAACTGTGTGATATAAATGAAGCTGTCTAGCCTTGCCTTGCCTCCGTTCGAATGCAGCGCCACGGCATGAGCAGTTTGGGTGGTTAAATACTGGCGAACGCGGTCAATGCTCCTAAGTGTCATGTCATTTGTGTTACGGCTAGTTTTTTTTTGTGGCGTGGAATAAACGGTAGACTTTACCTCAAGCCAAAACATTGACGCCACAGCCGAGCCTGGCGCCCATCTGTTCGTCGAGAGCAGCCCCGGTTAACCCGCGAGCCACTTGTTTACGAGTTTTTCTTCTTGTGGCGTGGAAAGCCAAAACATTGTGGTATTTGATTGACAGTTGATGGGTGAGGGAGGTGTGGCATCAGCCCATTCAGCGGTCATACGCACGGCATTTGAGAGTCATCCACTCTTAAGCTTTGATTTTTTTTTTTTTCACAATTATCGATCCTCATTTTGTATAATTATTCAAAGTGGCTGTTTAACCCTTTTCTTTGTGGTGTGTGAGATTTATTTACTTTTGCAGTAGTTCCGACTAGTTTTCACATGGAATGGGCTCCAGCACACCCGCAACCCTAATGATGATAGGCGGCATAGAAAATGAATGTAATGTTTACCGGTCGATGCAACTTTAGCTGTTTGTTCTTTGTTTCACATGACGTAATCTTTTCCAGGAAGTGTTGTGAAAAACCAAGATAGCCAGCATGAGTCGTAAATTTCATCATCAATGAGTTTGATATTTGCTGACTTAAAGTCTGACAAGATTGGCTGACGTTGCAAATTTAGATGCAGATTTTTTTTCCCGAAAATGTACCGATTTGTCCAACCTCCAGGGCATTAGACGTGAGAGGTTCCACTTGAATTGATACCCTTTTCTGCAGACCTTTGTCTCATGATGCTAATGAGAGGTGTAGCCTCTCATTGAGCTGTTAAAGGCCGGCAAACCTTAAGGCACTTTAGGAAGGTCCATAAAATGCATAGTCACAAAAAAGTCTTTTGAGTTACCCACCTGCCCTGCTATCACCCAGGTGATCTATATTGGGGGTCCTTTTTATATGCATAACAATATCCCCATCCTACTTCTAGTCATAGCACAACTGTTGTCCCCCCCCCCCAATTCAAAAGGTCACCACATTCAAAGGTGAACAGGTGTGCCCCAGGCCTTGCTCAGATGCATGATTGACAACTGCCCGCCCACGATCCCACCAGCCGCCAATCAAGCCGCCTTGCCCGGGCCGCCTCCTCCCTGCACGTCTGTTGCTGGCTGTAAAGTTGACAGCTGACTACTTGTCCCGCTTATCTTATTTGCCACACCCATCCCACCCACGCCGACCCTGCTGTGGAAGTCAGCGGCAGATCTCTTTTTTTCTCTCGATTGCTGTTTCATACTTTGCTCGTGCTCAAGGCTTAGCTTGCAATACCTTCTCCTCTTGACCAGCCTATGGCCCCCGAAAATGTTAACGCTTCCCACTTCAGCAAGTCCTCACCACTCCTTCCGTCCGTCAGTCAGCACCTTAGGTAAAAGCCCTCCAAGTGTTTTGCGCCTCGCGGCTCTGACTATCCGGCCCACAAGAGAGGACATGTGTCAGTGGACCCCACAGACAAAGCTGACGCTGTTGCCGGGGTTAAAGGAGGGGCAGCTGTCCATCAGTCCTACTCCACCCAAACATTGGCCACCACATACGACCCTCACATCAGCTTCTGGTTGATTGATAGCCTCAGTTGTGGTGCAGAGTCGCGGAAACCCTTGGCCCTCTGTCAACTGTTGCTTTGTGAAACTCAGCTGTATCTATCCTATGTCTTCTACTGTCTTGATGACTTTGTAAATGTCTGTACTTTTTGGATTGGTCTCCCAGTTAACTGCTGGATGCTCCAAGCCATTAACTCATTCACTCCCAAAGACGGTTTTAAACGTCTTTTCAGACTTGGTCCAGAATTGGCTGGTACTGAATGAGTTAACCACATGCTGGGGACTCCTGATTCTTAACCGTTACTCCCCACCTCCACGGAAATAAAAAAGCAAAAATTGACACACTGCTCCATGAGACTCCTCGCTGTTATTTGCGGACCTCCACCTCCCACAACCCAGTCGCCCCTGATTGGCCATTCTGAAGTCTGACAGCAAGTGGGTGACTTTCGACAGGTCACATTGCTCTTTGGGCAGGAAAGAAGTTGGCTTAACAATAGAGAACGTGTGTCTGTTGGAGGGCAAGCCTCAACTTGTCCGTCCATAACAACCACCCACCACAACCCCCCCCCCCCCCCCCCACACACACACATTGCATTCCTTGCTTGCATGAAGGTTGTTCTGTTGGAAGTATTTTGGACATTTTGTAATGTCATTCAGCAATTATGTACTTCTCATGCTTCTTTGTTAACTATTTGTTTTTTTTAACGATAGTTTGAGTCGGCGGCGATGGAGAGCACACTTTTCCATTATATATCAGAGGTGAATAGGAAATGCTAAATGCTGTTACGCACATGTGTCAAACTCAAGGCCCGGGGGCCAGATCTGGCCCTCCACATCATTTTACGTGACCCGCCAAAGCAAATCAAACATGTCAACTTCCATGATTGATGCTTGCTAAAATCAAAATTCAAATCAAATTCTCACATGTAATAAATAATGTTTGTTATAAGCATTTTCTTGTGAACAAAGCCCTCATTACAGTCACTTCAACAATCGTTGAATAAACCATTATTCTTGATTTCTTCATATGGTTTGACAGTCATCATGGCCCTCCAAGGGAAACGGTAACTAAAATGTGGCTTGCGCCAAAAATGAGTTTGACACCCCTGCTGTTACGTATTGATGTAAAACAATATCCATATAGCCTCGAACTGTCAAGCGATCACAAGCTTGCCATTTAACAGGTACATTTATTTGTTTTGTCGTTTGGAATACTGTGTGCTCAACCTTTGAGGTTCAAACGGAGAGGACCACGGTGGGAGTAAATGTTTATATCACTCGTGTTCGGCACATGCCGTGAGGTGCGTTGAAATGACGCTGACAGAGTAGAACATTTCAAAGTCGGACAGAAAAAAACTCCATGCGTTGAACGTCAACAACTTCAAATATCGAAACAATGTGGTCTTTCCAACAATCTATAGCAGCATATCAAGAAGAACATTTATAGCTTCTTTCAGTGCACATATTTTGTATTTAATTTTGTTTTGGCGCACAAAACAGTTTTGCCACTTCATTTCCGTTCACCGTCAATATGATCCACTTCAGCAATCCTCCTTTGCTACTTTTGTGTCATCCTTCCTTCTTTTCAAGATGTCACTGTTATGATGTCTTGCGTCACTCATGACGCTGCGCCCCGAGGTGGTTGTGAGCGTGTGTGAAAACAACACTAAGTGTTTGAACACCTACTGTAGTAGGAGGCGGTGATAGTACCTATAAAACCGCTTAATATGTCACTGTCCGGCAGATACAACAGTCTGTTGAAAACACAAGTCTGCATGTTGGCACACAGATATAAATATGAGAAAACATATTATTGTGCATATCACTCTAACAACTCCTTTTTGGTGAGTTGTAATGTTTTTACACGGTTGAAACACATTCTGTCCAGCTTCTGTGTTCTGCTTAGTCACACCAGTGGTGTGTGTGTGTGTGTGTGTGTGTGTGTGTGTGTGTGTGTGTGTGTGTGTCAATGTATGCTTCAAATTGTAGTAGAACTACACATTATTGAAACTGTAAGAAGTGGGAATGTTGTGGTGTCCTCTTTGTCGATTATGGGTGTAGAAAGGTGACGTGATGTGTGTGCGCGGTGCGCGCCAGTGTCACCGTGTGCCCCAAGAGGGTGAAAGCAGTGCGCAATTGCTCACACACCCACCTTAGAGGGACCACTGCTCTCCGCCCTAACACAATTCAAGCCAGACAATTTCAATCACAGAACGATAAATCGTTTTGCCCTAGACTGGACCTGTGATCATCAAGATGTGGGCAGATGGCAGAAAAGGTTCCTGGAGGCACTCAGGGGTGACAAACTGGTGGCAGTGTCCATGTTCTCTCTTCCTTGGATAAACACAGAACTGCCTGGCGCCTTTCACCTGCAAAAGAAATGTTCGCCTGAACTCCCCGGCCACGGGATGTGTCTGTCAGGGCTTTGATGTTGGGTCAGCCCATCTACATCTTTAGTGTGACCCGGAGGGCCACCTTGAATAGCTTCCCCTCTCTGTGGTGCCTTCATGGAGAAAAACAGACACATTCTCACGACAAACAGGTTCTCACATTCCCACCTGAGACTTTGGCTGTGAATGGTTGATGTGTGAAATGTCAGTCAGAGAAGGCTCACAGATGTAGATCTAATATCACCTGTGCTAGATAGATCGGGCTGTCTAATATGATACGCATGCGCCACATTCTGTCTGCTCTTTAAAGCGGTGAGTAGATGTCTGTTTAGACTCAGCAGGGCAGTATTATTATATTGTGACAACGTATTAAGTACGCTGGTTCTATTGTGAACTTTGACTGATCATAGATTTGACTCCAAATATGTTGTGTGAAAGTCAAAACATGCAAGTGCACTGAGCCAAAGCTGAACAATTTTACTTAGCCATCCACCTCTTGTACAAAGCCTGAATTGGTACAAATATTAAAGCGTGACTCACTGAGAAATGAAGGTAAATGAGGACCCCCCCGCATTGTCTTGCAACGTGAACAAAAACTTTCAAATGGATGCACACCTTTTTGCTGATCTACTGCCATGTCTCCACCAATAAAAGTATCTTTATTTAAAAATGTGTTCGCACGTAGGTGTGTGAAATGTGCCTTGTTGAAATATCACTGTTGAGTGAATAATAATGTTGAATAATTTTTTGTTTGAAGCATTCATATTAAATGTAGTGTTTTAAAATGGTAAAACACTCTCGTGTGCAGTCCCATTGTAATGTCCCTGGCAGAATTTAAAAAATATACAAATTCAGATAAAGGTTGGCAGCTCTCTAAATGCGATGCGGGCAAAAAATGTTCTCGCGACTTACCTTTGTGCCGGTACAATCAAGAAAAAAAAGTTGAGCGCACCAGTGCAACCAGGGCAATAATTTAGTCTGGAGCCCTGTAATAACATCATAAAAACTTTAAATGAAATACAGCATACTCAACAGAGATGCTGATTACTTATATATCATAAAATCCATCCTCCTTAAAAAAATAAACAAACCCAAAAAATACTGGGGGGAAAAAACAGCCATGCTGTACATGTCACGGCCAGAACTCTTGATTCTGAAGGCCCCAAGAAGATTACATTGACATTGTACCAAAACTGAAATCCGATTGGACAAAAACAAATTCTTCACAAAAACATCCACACTACTGCCAGCTGGACAGCTAAGATACACGCTTGAAAGGTAGACAATGGACTGTTGAAAATAAGTAATAATTTCCTGTCAGTTGAAAACATAGGTCATTGCTCCCGATAGTGTTTAAGCCAACAGAGGCGGCCTTGCTTGCCAAGAACGCACACCATTGATGTCATGAAAATAAAGGTTTGCCTTTCTTTTAAAGTTCACTTCAATGCTAATTGACCCTGCTGTGCTAATTGATCCACTCTGCAGCACCTGCACATATGCGCCAGAAAAGAACGGCGCCTTTGATTTAAATCCACCTTGAGAGTCTACCGCACTACCCAGACCGACACCCGTGAGCTTTCCATGTAAGTGGAGCAGTGTGGAGAGCACATTAAGGGTTTCTTTCGAGTCTTAGTTGATAATACCAGCCAGACTATCTTGGATTCATCCATATCCCCAAAACAGCGACTAGTATAGCCAAGCTTTGATGGCTTGTAATTAATTAGCAATTTACAGTCCGCAACTTTTTTTTTTTCAATTCTGCTGTAAGCTGCGTGCTACCATCCGCTGTCAGTTTAGTGCATCATCAACTCTTTTTTTTTTTTTTTTTTGTTAAGAAGAAAATGGTGCTGGGCCAATTAGGGAAAATAAGTGCAAGAAAGAAGAGCCAGCTCGGCTGATAAATCCTCAAATAAAATCCACATAATTAAGACTTTTTCATTCACAGTGCCCTTAATTGGTCATTTCTCTTTGGTGTGTAGTCCTCCAGCGTCCATAGTTCAATTATTTAAAGGATCGTGATTCTTTGCTTGGTTCGTGAACTGCTCCATTGTGGCCGAGAGACTGATTACCATCGGCTCAGCAAGGGCTTTTCGCAGCCACATGCGCAGCTTGTGCAGAATTCTGGTCTCCAAAGGAGAGGTTAAGGAGAGGAGTCAGCGGCTCCCTGTGAGCTGCAGACTTGCTCTTTGCCACCATGTCATCCATTCTGCACCCTAATCGAGTTATCATATCAACAAATCTCCCATCAGGGGCACCAGAGCTGACAGTCTAAGAAAGACATCCACAGGAGCAACAAATTTTCAACAGCAGGGCATTGCAAAGAAGAGCTCAGGCACCTGTAGAAGGTCTCCTCTTCTGCCCACGAACAAGGCACTCCCGCTGGGCATCACACTGCTCTCTGGCCCGTGGTCAGCGAAGACCAGGCAACCAGGAGCCATAGTTAATGCTGCTCACAATAGGGCCAGGGACACAATAGAAGCACTACATCACCAAGACTGTCAATAAATTCAAACGCAGCCCACAAACAATTAGCTGAAAGGGCAAACATAGTTTCATGGCTATAGGCATCCGCTTTGCAGAGGAAGGGGGACAAACTGTCCACCCACACGCCAATGGCAGCTGGTGATTGTGCCAAGATCACTGACTCCCATAGATTACTGCATGACCTCGAAGTGTGTCATGCTAAAATGAACCACATGCCAGGCTATTCCTCTGGTCATGAGATTGCCTTTAACAAAAAAAAAAGAAAGAAATGTCCACCTATTGTTTGTTGTTGCGGTCATGTAGAATTATGTTGTTTCTTTGTTGCATGATTTACATTTTTGACAATATTAAGCAGCTGGCTGCAGTTCATGGCCTTGCCAAATACTCTGTATTTCATTGCTCTACATAAGTTTGTCTGTGCTCATTATTTCAACTTTTGTGTATTTTTTTTTATTCTATGTTTAAGACACTTATTCTTGCTTCTGTCATTGTTCCTTGAAATCATATTGTAGACGTTTTTCAGTACTGTGGTCTTGTGCCTGAAATCAACCTATAGCAATGTTTGATTTGGGGGTGGTTTTGAATTACCTCAGTTCCGACACACACTTTACAATGGTCGGTGAGATGTCCTTTATACATGAGGACGCTCGTAATGTTCTGCAAAGTCCGAGTGGACTGGAATCTCTGGCGATGATTGCTCTTCCAGAAGGATATCGCATTTGATTCTTTTACTTTTACCAACAGACGGCTGGTTTTCAAACGCATTTCCAGATAAAAGAAACTTGAACAACAACTCCGCTCGGTTTCAGGGCAGCCTCTATGCATTCTCTCCATCCATAAATCATACCTCTGCCCACCACTGCGCAGCTTGAGCCATTGGCCGGGAGCTAAGCCTGTGTCCGAACAAGGCCCTGACCCGTGAACCTTGGCCAAAGCTCTTGGGCCAATGGGGCGAGGCCATCAGAACTACGACCCCAGCAGCCAAGGCTACCTGCTGCTCCAGCACAATGCAATTGGACGCACCCATCAAAATGATGAAGCACAGCGAATTCTCCATGCTGACCACTCCAATGGCTGCTGATCACTACAACTAGCATTGGTTCAGCCATTCCACAATTCAAAAGACTTCTGGTAAAATATTATAGAAAAATATTAGGTATTAGCATTTCTGCGTTTGGGCCTAGAATGGCCTACTATTTGCTCTTGCTGACGTGGGTCTTTTTCAGGAGAGGAAAGTGTTTGCTGTTCTTCTTGTCTTCGTTTTGAAAGGTATTTCAGTTTGTGCCATACAGAAACAGATTTAAGGCAAAAGCGCATTAACATTTACTTTAATACCTTTGCCATTCATCACTTAATTTGCATATAATAGTTCGTTTTTGCCTGAGGTGTTGTCTTTTCAGTCACATTGTCTCAGGTGGTTAGCTCCTGCTGACATTTCTTCCGTCTATCTCCACCTCTGTTTTGTTAATGACACAAAGTTCACACTGTTAGTATAATTCCCAACGTTAGACCAAACTAAGAATGACTCTGCAGGTTGCTCACCCCATGAAGCCCTGACCTGCTGTTTGCCTATCAAGAGGGAAGGTGTGCCAGTGATTCTCTGCTTGGCTCTGTGTAAACTGAGGACATGCCTGGATATTCACATAGGCGCCCCCCTTACACACATCACCATCGAAAATGCACACCTGACTGACCCCCTCCGTGATAACACAATTGGCGTCCTCCATGTCCTGCCGAGTTAAACTCTGTGTGCAAACAAATTCACTTAACTGACATGCAGCTTAGGCAAATGGTTTGTTTGGGCAGAGGGTTGAGTCTCTTTGGATTTTCAAAAAGGTTGAGTGAAATTCAGCTTGGGGCATTTGCATGACAGAACCATGTGAGAAAGAGCCACCTGGATATAGTTCACCTGAATTGACAGGTTGAGAATGAGGTTGGTTAAACATGTCCACCATTTAATGCTGATGTAATGTGTATGTTGTAAGTTGTGTGTGTGTGTGTGTGTGTGTGTGTGTGTGTGTGTGTGTGTGTGTGTGTGTGTTTAACTATCTATCTATCTATCTATCTACAGTGAAACTCCTCTAGAACGAAACCTACATGGGCGAAAATACCCCCTAATGTGAAAAAATCTTCATGCATTAACACCATTCCCATTCTCCTGCCCCCCATACGATGAAAAAAAACCCTGTTGCGTTATACAAAATATTTTTCTCTGCTCTTGCCTCACGAGATATTCACTACAACGAAGTTTAATCCAACAGCGACCTGTTCTGCTTCGTTCGGAAACGGCAAAAGCCGTGTAAGCCACTGCTTTACACAGCTCTGACTTTTCTGAACGCAACATACTCATAGCTGCTCTTGCCATTGGCTTACCGAGCATCATCCTGGCCTCCGATTGGCCAAGAGGGACCTCACTGTCTATGTGTGTAGATAATGTAGCTTGAGCCGTGGAAGATAGCGTGGAATGCATCCGATTAGCTGCTCAGAGTAAATTGCTTATGGCTCGATGGACATTCAAATAAACGAATGTTTCCTGGAATGATTTACTTGTTATCATGCTAAAAATATTACGCTAACTGGAGCGCTAATTAGAGAGAAGGCGAGTTCCATCGCGCTAACTATGGCCATCGAGGACTACAAAGCGTCCCGTGGCTGGTTTAAAAGTTCATTGCATGACATTAGCTGAGCAACGCATACCTGTCAACTTTTCGGAGCGCCAACCTGTATAAACTACCAAAAAAATCCTTATAAAGAGCAAAAAATCCTTATAACATACCAAAGCATTTTATATGTCAAAATAACGGCAGAAAAAAACCCACGAAATTTTCAATGATATTTATTGTAGATCTCCATAATACAATGTCTGGTTAATGTCTAATCATCATTCTACTTAGTGGCATTACTGTGTTCAGAGTTGTATTCCTGCGTTACTTTTTTCACCAACTCCAAATGCTGACCCATCGGCAAAAAACAAAACAAAATAAAAAAATAAAAAAACGTAAATGTTCAGAATCCGTATGATTTGTGCGATACGGCCATATACGTAAGATTCACCACAAAATCCGTATGAACTATGGCTAAACCGTATGAGTTGACAGGTATGGCAACGCCGTCTTGGGTGCCGATCGAGGGGAGGTCGAGACAGTGAGATAGTGGATAGAAAAGCCACCGGGTCCAGGAAGTACAGTATCTGTTATTGTTCGATTCAGACGCAGCATGAACGTTGCATTGCTAAAATGGCAACAAAACGGACCTTTGGATGTCAAGCAGCTAAGACAAGAAGCGCTCTGACACTGGAAGAGAGGGTAAAAGTGATCAAAATGAAAGACGGAGGAAGCAAAATAAAAGACATTATCCAAGATTCTTTCTACACTGACTATATGACGTGTCAAATAAATGTGTGCTCATACTTAAGCTCTATTGGAATAAAAAAACGATTGTGTCCGCGTGTACACATACGTTTGTGTCTGTGTGTTTGTGTGTGTGTGTGTGTTTACATCTGAGATCAAATTTGCTACAGTGAAAAAAACCCTGTTGTGAAAAATTTCTTGCTGCAAACATGATTTCGTTGTAGAGGAGTTTCTATCTATCTATCTATCTATCTATCTATCTATCTATCTATCTATCTATCTATCTATCTATCTATCTATCTATCTATCTATCTATCTATCTATCTATCTATCTATCTTCAATATTTCCTTGATAATGAATGCACATGTCCCGCTGACCAAAGGAGTGTGAAATCTCATCAATCCCACTGCTTGACCACACTTTGAAATGATCTTTTGTGTTGTCAGAGTCCCTCCAAAGCATTTTCACTCTGGGCCAGTAGATCCCATTACTCATCTCTGGAGAAGTCTAGTTTGGGGTCTTGACACTATGAAAGGGACTGTGGACATTCTGCCTCCTAAAGTCTTCGCGCTGCCCAGCGAGATGACCATAGAGGGGAGGTGGGCGTGATATCATCCTCTTAATTGGCGAAGCTGGAGAGTCAATTCGATAGCAGCATCTGCCGGCTTTGTCAAACTTGGAGAACTTAATGGAGGAATGAAGCATCAAACGCTAAACAGGACCAGATGTGGACAGAGATGGATGGTTGGAAGGTCACAGGCTTCAAATGGCCAGCGGTCATTGTTTCTTATCTCTGCCCCATACTAGTCAACTGATTGGTTGTGGGCCGTTAGTCATCAACTATGCTCAGATCTTTTATTTCCCTCACAGTCGAAAGAATTGTCAGCCCTCGTTTATGTGCCACTTTATAAAGATGGGTGCATATCAGTGTTTACTGGTCAATCTTAATATGGTGCAGATAAACAACTTGTAATTGTATATAAAACAGATCAATGCCTTCAGATGACAGGTTTTTTTAAGAGATTTTATTCTCTTTCAGAATAAAGGAAAACAAGAGAGTGTTTCTACAGAATCCAGGCTTGGAATGCTACAGACAAACATCATATATGGCATGCAGTCTCTGGGGGATGAAATTAGGCAGCCTGGGAGGATGTCTGCCCTCCAGGGATCTAATTCAATTCTTAGGTATTTGCCTTGCAAAAAAACAAACTAAATAAAATGCTCTTATGTTCCTGAGCTCCATTGGGTTCTAGCAGGTGGTTAGGTCAACCAGCAATTAGTCAACTTCATGGTTTGGCCCAACTAAGCCCATACGAGCATTACCACTGTTCAGACAAACTCAAAAGGAAAAGCCAGCAGGGATTCTCTTTTTTTGGGTTGGCTAACTTTATTGTTTCAATGTACTTTTTGGGATGGTAATAACATCCGAATCCCGACTTAGTCCCTAGGATCTTTTCATACAATGTCAACAAAAAGACTGGATCTTGCATGTATTGACAAATTACTTCACCGCATGGTCAGGTCAATCAGACAGTTTTGAGTACTTATTGGAGAGTTAATTCTACCCAGTGAAATGCGACTGTTTGACTCCAGCCCTGCTTACGTCTCGTTTTAGTCATCACTATGTACAAAGTCCTTTGGCCAATTGCCATCTGTTCAAGAACCTTTGCCGCATCACTTTTTAATCTTCGTTTTGAAATTGGTCCTCCTCTTATTGGGGGGCTTTGAGCTGCTGGATGAGAGTGAAATTAATTGTGTGTTCAGCAGAGTGGAATTAATAGCTTCGACTGAGACCTGTTGCCAATGCTGGCTTAGCCCTTGCAGATCCTCCTGATCCTGCTTGTTACAGGAGCTTGGCCATTGTAGACGGTGAGATGATTGTGTGGTTTCAGCCTCTTGTCTCTGCTTCTTTTGTTTTGGAGGGAGCGCGGGGATCTCCCCCTTTGTCTGTACTCATGTTCCTTTCAGGCAGTATCACAGCTGGCCCCTTTAATTCACTAAAGACACTGGGTGACCCTACCCCCCAGGAGACTACTGTAAACACAACCACCCACACATAAAAATACTACAAACCATATTAGAACATCGACCCGTGTATATCAGAGTTCCCCAACCTTTTTTGCCCCACGGACCGGTTTCATGTCAGACAATATTTTCAGGGACCGGCCTTTAAGGCCAGATAAATACAACAAGATGATATGAAATGACCTGCATGAAAAGTTTGGTATTTTCGAAACATAATAATAAACACGAATCATGACACGAGGAGCGTCCTATCTGTCCGCAACATTCTCTGGTCGCTATGTAACATTTAAACGTGCCTTCAAAATAAGATACGCTGCAAATATAAAGTGTATGAAAAATACGACTCACCATCGTTGCTTATTATGCAGAGTAGACTTGGTGCGTGTGAATCTCCCGTTGAGATAAAGCCGTATTTGAAATAGGACTCCTGATACTGTCTATTAAATGTAGCCTTCTCTTTCTTGAAAGTCATAGGCTCCTCTTCTGTCTCCTGGCTGGGCCTTTTCCCCTTCCCAAAAAAACTTTTCAAAGACGTTTTTTTTTTAAATTCATTTTGCTAGCTCCTGGGTTTCATTTCCTATCACGTGCCTGAGAAGCGCGCATTCACTTGTGTCAAGAGTGACATACTGTAGATTGATATAACAGAAAATCCAGTAATTTTTCAGAATAAAACATCTTTCAGATTCCAAAATGAATAAAACGGAATGAATGTAAGTTATTTATTCTTTTTGTGCGACCCGGCACCAAATGACCTGCGGACCGGTACCGGCGATTGGGGACCCCTGGTGTATGTCATTAACAAGGTGCTTTTGAAGATTTGTCAGAAAAAAGCGGATAATCGTGTTTTGCTTTTTTTCCCCCCTAAAGACTGCAGTACGTCCTGTAAAAACTTCACTTCAGACATGACATATCCTTTCTCATTGTTGCAGTAAAACACTTCTTACACTGCATCGTATGAATCAACACGACTTTGAACAAAACATCTTTTGAGGTTTCTCATTGTCCACGGTTGTTCCTGGGAATCCCCTGCATGTGACGTCTAGCCATCTGCCAACTCTAAAGACGACGACTCATTGAGCTCCACAAATGGTATTAGTAGTATACAGTCAAACAATTACCCTAAACAGCTTGGTTAATGGTTTTATGGTGTCTGGAATGATGGCCTGCAAAGTAAAACTACAGGATTCCCACAAAAACCTTACATGGCTGTAAATATGTATTAACCAGAAAATAGGCCTTGTGTGGGATCATTTAGGAGAGACAAAGACAGGCCTTCAGACAAAGAGCCGAGTTGTGGTAAAAAAAGAGGGAATTCTACTTAGCTAATGAGTTGCTCCATAGAAATGCAAGCGGCCGAGTTTTTAGGAGGAGCGGTGGCCCCACTGGTCAAGCCTGAAAAACCGTAAAGTACAGAAACTCGGGCTACTTTGCTGACTAACCATTGTGGCCATGTTAATTCACTCGGCCCCAGTCATAGCTTTTACACGTAGTTCAGGAATAAAATAATAAACCACTGAAGAGCGTGGCTGTTGTTGAGTCTGCCCCAAAAATGTAATTTCTCTATCTAAAAATAAAAATGCAAGATGAGCTGTAGAGTACAAGCCAGTTGAGCTCAGGGTCCTTCAGCGTCAAGGGCCATGTCCTAGAGTATCGGCTGAAACTCAAAAGAATGGTCAGCCGTTAAGAGCAATTGACGTCGGAACCCTCGTGTCCAACTAACATAAGATCCAAACATACACTTGAACAATGCTCATTTGTAAGCTACACTCTCAACGCTTTGTGGAAGTCGTTTCTTATTCGGGCCATTTCGCATAGAACCCAAAGGAGACATAATATGACAACAAATTAAAAGAGATGGAAAAGACTACTGCCTTACTGGTTTTATATGCATTCTTCCCATTCCAAAAGCAATGTTTTAAGGTTTGATGATGGAAAAAAAAAATACCCATGAATTCTGAGAACTTCACAATGGTATTGAAAGCAACATATGAAGGGCAAACCGTTAGTTAAAATAGTGGAACTGTTGACTGATCCCTTAATTATCTCATCTAAATGGTTGAATTAAATGGGTATCGGTGTTTTTGTGTTGGTAAAATGGGGACTTGGAGCTTATACCATTGATTGAAAT
The DNA here is from genome assembly GCA_018466805.1 of Hippocampus abdominalis. Lineage (NCBI taxonomy): Eukaryota > Metazoa > Chordata > Actinopteri > Syngnathiformes > Syngnathidae > Hippocampus > Hippocampus abdominalis. The sequence continues at coordinate 8,498,505 of CM031701.1, read as the reverse complement.
GTAAAATAGCTTTTTCCATTTCCCATAACCTCAGTGCGAACCTTGCCTGAAACAATCCACCTCGTTTCAAAGGCTGAGAGGCAGGCGCATCTCTGCCAGGCTAACTTCGAAAATAGGAAGGACTCATCAAAGGTAAAAGAAATGACTATGGTCAACTGTGGGGCTCTGAAATCTTTTAATGGGGGAAAACAATCATTCGAGGTGTATTCTTAGTTTCAAAATATAGAGGAAGATCTTGGGATTCACTGTACTACTTCAGAGGTATTTTACTGGAAACAATAATATTAAGATTATCATTGCACACTTTGGTGATGTTTCTGGCTTTGCGAGCATCAGCCCACCCAAAAGTGTTCTGCCATTTCTTCAGGTTGTGAAAGGCGTCGGAAAGCTTAGAGTAGCTTAGATATTTGCATCTTAATGTCTACAATTCATTCTGTAATGGAGATCAGATATAGAATTGAAAAGGGGTTCAGTGTCCCTTTTCAGGGAGATCTTTCGACTCGTGTCAATTCAACTTGCACAGTTTCAGAACACACCTCATCTTATGTCCCCGCTTTCCCCAGATGGCTGGGTTTCTTTCTGTATTTTAATGGGTTTTTTCGCTGCCCCCTTAATTCCAGCCTTTAATCACACACTGATGAGAGGTCACACCGACTGCAGCTTGCCCTCAACCCACTTGAGCGCCACCCCGATCCCTCATTCAATCTGCTACACCGGCAGTCCCAGTTTGATGGGCAGATGTGGGACAAGAGCCTTCTCTGCTCCATCCTCTCTGTCAACACATCGCCTTCTCCGACACTCCAAGTCTCTCACAATAAGAAGCAGAGTTCTTTTGTTTCAGATGTGTTTATATGGCAAGGATAAACTTTGTTCAACATGGATCGAGGCTGGAACATTTGAAAGCCTTGCTTTTCGTGGAAAATGCATATTGTGAGATTTGTCAGCATTTTTGGAACAATTTTGTCGTGAAATAAAAATTCCAAATGGGCGTCATTTATACACGTATTTTTCTATTCGCTGGCTAGCCCTATAAATAGTGTGTGTGTGTGTGTGTGTGTGTGTGTGTGTGTGTGTGTGTGTGTGTATAAAAGGCCTTGTGCATTGGATTATTTTTTAACCTTGAAACAAGAAAAACATCTTATTGAAATCAAGCATGCAGCCTTTACGCAAAGGACGATGTCAATGTTTGTGGTGGGAAGAAGGAATGGGCCGCCTCCATGTCTCTTCAGGCTGAATCGGTATGTGTAGTTTGGCTCTGTGTGTGTGTGTGTGTGTGTGTGTGTGTGTGTGTGTGTGTGTGTGTGTGTGTGGGGGGCACAGCTCTAATTTACGGAATATAAATTTGATTAAAATGATGACTTTTTTTGTAGCATTACATTCAGGACTCCATGTTTGGCCAGGTGCGCTATTTTTGTTCTGGAAAGTGTGTAGTATGTATTTGTATATATAACATTATATGTTAGCTGCACACTGTTAGCAGCATAAATTATGACTATACTGCACACAGTCAGTTTTGATGTAGTTAAATGCAATGCTTACACATTGCATGTTAGCTGAAAATGATGACTGTTGTCCTGATTAAGAAGTCTTGCGGCCATCTTGTCATGTGTGGTAGCACAAGGCCCCTATTGGGATGACTGAGTTTTAAGAGAGTAGATGGATGCTACTGTTTGGAGAAGGAATTTGTGACTCATGCATGTCCTTTAGACCCGCAAGTGTAAAACCCATTAACACCTCTTTAGTGCAGTCACACTTGATCATGCGTATGGTAGCAAACCGAAGTAGACGTGGGGCATTCTCTGTTCACGGGGGTGACGATGCATCAGCTGACCTACATTACAAGATGACGTGACAAGCAGAGGCTTGCCTGCAATAAAGATGATTACTCCAGTGAGTCCTGTGACTGTCCGCTGGCGGTGTTGCACTTTCGTGGTTAATTCAGTAGGGGACCAAAGCACTACATTTCGGTCATGTGGCTTTTTATTTTTGAGGCAGGGCCTTGTGGGTTACTTATCACAATTGGAGCCCTGTAACACTGATGGTCAAGCCGTGAGAGTCGCGGCATTCCATGACATCTGCTATTGAGAAAGATGATGCTGACTAGCAGATCTCCCACAACTACGGGAAGTCGCAATTTATTTTGTCCATGGTAGGACTCCAACCATGACCCTTGGGCTGGGCGATTTTGTCCAAAATAGTATTCACGGGGATTTCCCTCACCTAGATATTATCATTATTGTTATTATTATAATTATTATACGCTTAGACTTTATTTCACAAGTCTTGGGACCCTATGGGCTAACCTGAGACCTCGGGTATCGTATTTTGGAAATGTGTTTTGTTACGACAGTAAAATGCCCTTCAATGCTTGAAAACTCAACTTCAAACACTGTATATCTTTCCAGAACAACCATCAAATGTGACAAAGTAAAATATGCAAAAATATTAGCATTAAAAATGATAAATAAATAAATAAATAAATAAGAAATAACTACTGCTCCTGCTGTCTGCGTGTCGGCCTCTTAGGGGCAGCGTGGAAGAACTCAGTTACCAGCCATTTGAATAGAAGAACCTCTGGCTAAAGACAAACTTTGACAGGTTTTGCTTTCTGCACCTGGGTTTTTATATATGCCTTTAGTTAACTGTGGAAAGCTTAAAATAGCATGATGTAGGCCCTTTAAAGTACGCCCAGGGTGGCCAGAAATCACATAACATCGCACACTAGTTGCGCAAGTAACATGGGGCACTCAGGGTACTTTAAGACCGTTAAGAACGTGCACACACACTGCGCCATTCGGTACATTTATGGTTATTCTTCAATTAGCATGTTTTAAGGTCGAGAGAAGCCCCACTCATGACTTAAATGTAATTGAATGAAGATGCCAAAGCGGTTATCACATTCTTGAATAGAACAGGGAGTTGTAATGGCTGATTTAAAAAAAAATAATAAAATATATATTTATTTATTTTTTAATTTTCAGATTTCTCAGAGAAGCCAACTACACTGGCTTAAATTTGGCCCTCCAAAGATATATTCAGGTGGAAATTTTCTCATTCCTGTTCAAAACATCAAGAGCTCACAGAAATTCAAATACTTTGATACTGGATGGTCTCTTTTTGTTTTTATAACAGATGGTCTAATAAATGTGCTAAGCACTGTAGCTCTGCTCTTAACTACGTTCTATTTCTGTGTTTGCCCATCGCGGGGAGGTAAAATTTATCTAGAGCTGCTATGGTTATGGTTGGTCGTAAAGTGGTTACGCACGGCTCCAAGGTGCGTCCAATCCGTAGTACTGATGTGTAATGACTGTTTAATTTGTTGTATTTGCTCTTGGTTCGGTGTCTGATTACAGGCCACATTTTGAGTTTACAGACTCTGCCGGCTTGATACCAAACCACCATTCTTACCTCCTTTACTCTCTTTGTTTTATTATCCGCTTTATTCAGTGAAGATGTGCAGCTTGACAATAGTGTGCCATCTATCAGCCAGCCTTGCTCCGACTGTCTCCTAATGATGATATCACTGGAGCCAGACAGGCAGGATACACAGAGACCCGCACAAATCTTGGCGCCTCGCCTCAGGCTGCACAGGTGACTCACCGTGGCCCCACTGGAGTGTGTCATCTCAAGAGTCTGCCTGCGAGTGGCGTCAGTGTGTGCGTTTATGAGCGCAAGAGAGTGTTGCTGAAATGGACCGTGATTTAGCCAATGACCCCCCCTCCCATCCCCCCGAGTGCGGCTCTCTTATGAACTCATCTGTGACTCAACTAATAGCCAAACCTGCCGCCGATTTAGCCGTGACCTCGTCACCTCACAGTCGCACTGAAACTTTATGGACGTCAGCGTCTGCATCACTCCGCTGGGGATAAGTGGATGTGTACATAATGTCCTCTCGTCATTTTCTCACCTCATCTCTGTAGGATCAGGTCCAGACACGGTCCAGTGAGTTGTGCTTAAACAAATCTTGATTTTGTCTCCCTGGTGAATCTTTCTGCTTTGGGAAAAGTAAGTGCCGCCGACAAATCGCAATTTATATTATCAGATCACTTAAATTGTTTATCGATTGGCCAGACAATGTAGTGCAGTAAATCTGCACTACAGTATTGACAAGGATGAGGGACCGAACCCCGACATGAATGGCAAACATTTGTCAGTAATAGACACGTTCCTAAAAATGCTTTCATAACTGCCGATATGAATAGTTGAGATCCTAAAGCACAGGTGTCCAACTCGAGGCCTGGGGGCCAGATCCGGTCCGCCACTTCATTTTATGTGGCCCGCGAAAGCAAATCATGTGTGTCAACTTCCATGATCCTTGCTCAAATCTGGACCAAAATGTAAAAATGTCCAAGTGTATTAAATATCGTTGAGATTTTGCAATATTTTTTTATTTTTGCAATCACTTGGACAATAATTGAACAAACAACAAACAAACAGTTGACTGATTTCGAAACAAGTAATCCATCAATTCGATTTGTTGTGTACAAGTAATAATACGACGTATATTAAACATTTATTCGGTTTCTCTGTGGTAATGGCCCTCCGAGGGAAGACGCAACTCCAAAGTGGCCCGCGACAAAAATGAGATTGACACCCCTGTAAAGGAAAAAGCATTATGTGTGCATTTGTATTTTAAAGGACAGCTCCTCTAGATCTTGACACTAGACAACATTCGGTTGTCAGTGCTTACGCGGATGGCATTGTGAGACGCAATGACGTTCTAATACGTGTTGACCTCTGACATCAACTTTAAAGAATCCTGGATTGCCAAAAAGCCAAAGCATCGAGCATTCCTAATGAGCCTGCCAAACATTGATCTGGAATAAAGAATTAACATCTCGAGCTCCAAGTCACCAGTGGCGTTTAAAGTGATGGAATGGCGGTGACGTTAGATTTCATTGCGGCACACAGAAGTGTCTTTTATGTTATCATATCAACCCAACATGAGAATAAAGTGGTCGGTTAGGGTCAAAGCTTTGTTTTATCATCCCATGTGGGTGAACCTGCCCGCCTGCTGTCGGATGATGTTTATAGTTCTTATCAGGCTCCACAGCAGCCATGCGTGTGTGTGTGTGTGTGTGTGTGTGTGTGTGTGTGTGTGTGTGTGTGTGTGTGTGTGTGTGTGCGCACTCACACTCTTGTCTAAATATACAATCCTCTGCCCTCTTGATTGCTTTACTGGGAGAAACTGCACACAAACCAAACAAACATGTGCACAGGCACGCTCATGCTTAAGCGCAGTTCCTGTGGCCTTGCAGTCTTTTCCCACACTGATAGCAATCTGGAGTATGCCATAAAACGCCGTCTTGGATCACAGGGCACAACAGAGGCACTCCTCTTGTCTCTCAGCCCACTTGGATCGCTCACAGCTTGCACGCCTGATAAGATGACTGTGGTGCCTTTCTTAACCCCGACTAGCACCTCCTCCTTCTTCACCCAGTCACATGGCCCTCTTCAATAATTATTTTCGATTTCCAACAGTCTACCATAATCGAGACTCCACTGAGGAAATGCACTACAACTGCTGTCTGCTAGTTGGGCATTATAGCGACTAAGTTAAATAGTCAAAAATTGAGCTTGGACCATGGCCATGGTCTCCTTGACCTCACTGTCATAAATGTTTGAAGAACCTCACCTGCCTCCCCAACATTGATAACGTGAACTATCGCAGCCATCTCTATGATGTAATGATTTAATGTCCAATTAAGAGCAAACAGAGCAAACTGAGAAAGTTGGAACTGTACTCTCCCGAATATTTACCGGCGTTGGGGCATGTCCAACCTTTTGCCAAATGTAAATCATCTGACCTCCCTTGAACCACACTGTGCCATAAAGCAAAGCCTCCTCGACAGGACCATTAAGTGGGCTTTCATGGAGCTCTTAGGGTTTACCCTTTATCGAGTTGATTGTTTGAAGATGTATGGAAAATATGTCATGGAAAAAGAAAAAAAAAATTGTCCTCCCAAAAGGAAAATGTATGCTTTGGTTTTCTGAACACGCAACCAGCATTATTACTAATTCTGATCATGCTCAACTCTCGAGCGAGTGTGGCTCAGTTGGTCGAGTCCAGTCCAGTGATCAAATGGTTTGATTCCCAACTCTGACAGTCCGCCGTCGAAATCTCCTTGTGCAAGAACACACCGAACCCTGAAGTTGTGACTCTGACTGAGTTTGGGCTCTTTGTGTCCTTGATGTTGTTTGTTGCTTTGGTCACACAGGGCTGGGCTTTTTTTTCCCCTCTATATAAGCTTGAGTTACTCAGTTACACTTTGTCACAGCGTTAAGCCTTCTTTGCTGGTCTGATCCCCTGGTTTGCCTTTATTTCTGTATCCTTGAGTAAGATCTCGATGTACTTTGAACGTGCATTGGAGTCGATGTGTTGAAAGACCCAACCCTTTCCAGTACACATCATGGAAAGCGAGAGTTCATTTAATTGATTTCTCGCTCGTCTTTGGCAATAACTTGATACTGTCGGACTGACACACTTGTGCTGCATTTTCTCAGTAGTGTTAAGATCAATATGACTTAACAGTGGAGCTACTTTAATGGCAGTGTCAAGCCTGGTGATCATCGTAATCAATGGCTGGAGAGAAAGGTCATATTTAAAGGAAATAACTAGTTTGTGGGGGTGTTCATCTCTCCAATAAAAGACAATTCCATACTCATTTTGATCCAGAGGGAGTGATACGATTCATGGACGGTTACATTTTAAAATGGAACGATTCAATCCTCTTTGATCCAGTGGGATTATGATTCGATTCGATATGGAAAGGCTCAGTTCAAGAGGGTAGCATGCAATGAGTTTCTTGTTGTCATTTCCCATGTGACTGAACCCGCCAGTGCTGTAAAGGTGGCATTTCTCTCTCCAATAAATACATTTCAATACATGTATCGATACATTTTAAGTGGAACACTTTGATTTGGTTCGATTCCACATACTTGCATCTTTTAAACCAAAACCCATTTTCTGAGTCCAATCTTTTTTTGTTGTTGCACCCCAAGTAGTTTGTATGAGGAGTACAATGTGCATATATTGGGAGCAATCCCAGCACAAGTCATATATATTTAACTGAGAGGGTGAGGGTGAGACTGAGGGCAGGCAGCCTGACAAGGTTTTCACATGACTGGAGGTCCAAGCCGTAATGGCACAGTGACTCTTGACTCCGTGCACGCGCGTGTGTGCATACGTGTGCATGTGTATGACTGTGTGTGTTGTGTGTCCTGTGATTGAGTGGGTTTGTACTCATAGGAGGCGAGGAAACAACCTCTCAATGAGCCTGAATGTTTTTTTTTCTCAATATCATTTCAATTATTATGTTCTCGGCAAAACAACTCCAAAGCTTTATACTCATACTGATGTACCCGTGTTACAATCGCTGAATTTTGAGAAGAAGCAGAAAGTGGAGAGCAGTGGTCATTTGTGTCAGCGAGACGGTTCTCACAGGGAAGATAGATCTCAAGTCATGCTGGAATCTGAAGGGACATCAGTTTTGTTTTTTTTTCTTTTCCTGGAGACTGTGGACATCTGTGACAAGACATAGCAGACATGGTCGTCCTCCTCCACCTGGAAGACAGATGGAGAGAACTGCTTATGTCATTACTTGAGTGTGAGCAAGAGAGAGAGTAAAAGTGAACGTGCCTCGCCAGACATGTTTTATGATGGCGGGTAGGCCATCAGACGTGTGGCAGGTGTACATGTATTTTTAGACCTTGTAGTGAATCATTGGGGAGTTGACTGAAACTCTCTGCAACACATTCTGACTGAAAAATACAATTGAAACATAAGTGGTTGCACGACTTTGTTGAGAATATATTACATTTTTTCTTTGTCATTGGCCAACTGTTGTCCCAAAAACTATACATTGGAGGTATCTATGGAGGTATCTGTGTCGAGTAGTAGGCTGTAATTTCTCAACGTGCGGATATGGACCATTATTTGTTTATATATATATATATAGATATATATATATATATATATATATCTATATATATATAGATATATATATATATATATATCTATATATATATATCATCTCCAGTAGTCCAGTGGTTAGCACGTCGGCTTCACAGTGCAGAAGTACCGGGTTCGATTCCAGCTCCGGCCTCCCTGTGTGGAGTTTGCATGTTCTCCCCGGGCCTGCGTGGGTTTTCTCCGGGTGCTCCGGTTTCCTCCCACATTCCAAAAACATGCATGGCAGGCTGATTGGACACTCTAAATTGTCCCTAGGTGTGAGTGTGGGCATGGATGGTTGTTCGTCTCTGTGTGCCCTGCGATTGGCTGGCAACCAATTCAGGGTGTCCCCCGCCTACTGCCCGAAGACTGCTGGGATAGGCTCCAGCACCCCCCCGCGACCCTAGTGAGGATGAAGCGGTTCGGAAAATGGATGGATGGATAGTTAATTTGAGTTCATTATGACAGTTGCGTTTTTAATTTGATTAAATATTTTAATTGTTTGACAGCTCTAATATATATATATATATATATATATACAGTCAAACCTCGGTTTTCGTCCATAATCCGTTCCAGAAGGCTGTTCGAAAACCGAAACCACGCTCTTTTTAAAGAGTGTCTGCTCACAATGGAAAGCAACACGAGGAAGCGTCACTTCCTTGTCTACCCGAGGAAGCGTCACTTCCTCGTCTACCTGAGGAAGCGTCACTTCCTCGTGTAAGGAAGGCGAGAGGAGTCAAATGGTGCATTCAAGTGCGCTCAGTTTGTTCGAGAACCGAAATTTGTTCGTCATCCGAGTCATAAAAAACTCGAAATTTTTGGTCGAAAACCGAATTGGACGAGAACCGAGACGTCCGAAAACCGAGGTTTGACTGTGTATATATATATATATACATATATATATGTATATGTATGTATATATATGTATTTGCGTGTGCGTGTGCGTGTGTGTGTGTGTGTGTGTATAAAAGGCCTTGTGCATTGGATTATTTTTTAACCTTGAAACAAGAAAAACATCTTATTGAAATCAAGCATGCAGCCTTTACGCAAAGGACGATGTCAATGTTTGTGGTGGGAAGAAGGAATGGGCCGCCTCCATGTCTCTTCAGGCTGAATCGGTATGTGTAGTTTGGCTCTGTGTGTGTGTGTGTGTGTGTGTGTGTGTGTGTGAGACTTTGAATGTTGTGGAGAGTCTCGTGTTGGCATAGAAACTGTCTGCAGGAAACAGCAGTTCAGGCGGCGCTCCGCTGGCAGACGCTCTCTGCTCACTTCCTGTGTGCTGTGAGGCAGGCAGGCAGGCACACGCACAAACACATACACACTCTTGCACAAGGTTGGAGCGGGGCTGGACGCTCGCCTGGAGAGCGGTCAAACGGAATGAGAGAGCCAGGGAGGAGGGAGTTCAGCAGAGAGCAGCACTTTCCCACAGTCGAGGGATTTGACACATGGCTCTCACACATTCCTCAGCCCTGCGGCCGACCAAGCAGAGGCTGTCAGGGAAAGTAGGGAGGAAGAGAGACAGGAGGAGGAGGAGGAAGGTCCCACCCTTGGCCCTTGAAAACAATATAGAGGGAGATATTGTGCGCCTGTTTTTTGTACATCTTCACATATATTTACTGTAACTAGTGTTATTTATAACCGTCAACGAGAGACAAGTGTGAGCAGACAGCTGACGGCTCGCAGGCTGCAAGACTTGACAAGCTTTGTGGAAAATTTTATTTTCTACACAGCAAGAGTGAGGAACTTTTTTTTTTTTTTAAATCATGTAATTTGCTCAATCCCATTTTGCTTGGTGTACTGGGCAAGTGACGGGACTTGTTTTCTAGATCAGAAGTTAAGGTTGCTGTATTGTTTTCTTGGCTATGAATGCTTAAAGGTGACGTCAAGTCAAAAATGACAGTAGTGTAATCTATGGGCCCCCCCCCCGGCGCCCATTAGTCTAATCACAGTATTCTAATTAATATCGCGTCCGAGGGATATGATTTAAAGTCGAAGATCAAACATGCAAAGTCACATGACCAAACCCCCAAAAAGTTGAGCTGTGACGGTCACAAACTGAGCGCTTCGGCACTGGGATGTAATTTTCAGATGACATCAAGTGGCAGTACAAAACAAATTGGCATTCCACTGAGATGTATAAAAAAACAAGTGCTTCATTCATATTCCAGAAATGAAATTTTAATCAGAATTCCATGTTTTGACTCGTGGAGGTGCAGAGAACACTTTAGTGTCAAGATCACTTCTGACTTGACTTCCCCTTTAAAGGACCTGTAGCATCCAGATTATCTGAAATTTCAGTCACAAGTGAAATTACAGTGCTGGCATTTTTTTGCTGAAGAAAATGAAAGTAGCAGGCATTTTAATAATCTCAATCCATTTTGCACCACCCCTTTGACATCACCAAAATCAGCCCGCCCCCAAGGCTTGGTGTGACATCAGCAACAGAACAGGACACAAATTCCGTGCATGGCTGATGTGGATAAAGGAATATATTCTACTATAAAGTGTCAGTATTTCCTCCTATTTTTTATATCCTCGCTGTCTGGCAAGATCTCCCCGCAACTTTTCAGGAAATGGAAAAAACCCCCAAAACATCTTGCTTGCGTTTCCAAACACTGATTTGATTCAACTTGGCATTGTACCTTATATTGCTATCGTACACCGTTGCAAACTCACATCAACAGAATATCCCTGCACAGTTATGTTAAATTGCCAAATTAAAAAAAGTTGTCCTGTTAGGGTTTTTAAAGGTACACTATGACATCCGGGTCCAGCCATTGCCACCCCACCCCACCCCCTGCCTCGCTGATGACCTACCTACCTACCTACCTACCCACCCACCCAGAGAGACAGAGAGAGATTCACAGCAGCACAACAGGATCCCAAAATTATATTCATTTGCTCATTGTAAAAAAATAAAATAGCTGCGTGTGTGAACGTGTAGGTGCATCGCTTCAAATCCATACGTTTCTTTGTTGTGGTGTGAATGCAGGGGAAGGCTTCCTCCACAAAATATGCTGAAGACAGCACATTCCTGGTACGGTAGTACTCAGGAATTTCTCCCAAAATAAATTGAAGCACTTTTTTCTTCAGCTCCTCTGAGGTTGGCAGCCGATTCGAAGGTTTAGAAATCGTGCGCTGTTTCCGACAATCATTTTTCCTGAATTGAGAGAGCGTGTGTAGCCACCACAATGTGGGCACCCACTTGACTAATGCATCATGATGAAATATCGCAATGGCACCAAATTCAAATCGAAGCATTTTGCAAGCCTTTTTCCCTTTTAATTTGCGATTGCATGTTTTGCACAACCTGCATAGGTGTGTTCTGTATAAAACAATAGAAACAATGGATGATGAAGGAAATGCATCTTAAACAAACAACATTGCTCAAATTGATCAAAACCAAACTGTCTAAAAAACAAAAAGAAAAACAAAAACTTTAATCTCAATGAACATTGCGCTGCAGTCTGACTTCAGCAGACTCACACAGACAATAAGATTTATTTGCTGATTCTGACTTCATTACTTTAAATTATCTGCCTGTCACATGCAAACAGGCGCACACGCACAGTAAACAAATGTATGAAAAACATTAGTTGAGCGCACTTGTAAATCACACATGCAGTTAATTGTCTGAGCTGTCTGCATTATATTGAGAATCAACTCCATAACATGTAATTTCCTTTCTTTGCTCTGCTTGAGTTGAGATTTTTTTTTTCCTCACCACTTGATCCTGCCTAGCAAGTTGACGAAAAGCAGAGATAAAAGAATCACACGACTTGATCCATTCCTCCTGTGTGTCCGTCGACTTTGTCAAGCTTATTCTGTAAAAGAGCAGCCATGACGTTAATATTAAAGAAGTCGGGCCACAACGATTTCCGTCAAGTGTATAATAACCCAGAACAGACAGAAATCAGGAATGTGGTCTCGTGTTTCTGAATGTCACTGTCTGCCTCTTTGATGTGTGACCTACGGGTCTGTCTTGTCGCTCTTTCGCCCTCAGTGCTTCCTTAAATAAATGTTCTACTTGGCAGCATTTTAAAAGGAAGCCAAGGTCAAGCCCTCCTTGACAGTTAGCACGTAGCGTGCCCCCAGACCACCCATACACACTTATGATTGAGCGGGTGCATGTTAGTTCATGTGCGAGCACCCACACTAAAGACCTGACAAGACAGGGGAAAGGCTTGCCAAGTCGAGTTTTTTTTTTAATTTTTTAAGTTGAGCGCCTAGCCACTGTGGAGGTTACTAAATTGCCAATTAAAATGTCCCTTCCCCTTCTCCTACTTCACGAGTGTTCTTGCCACTTCCAAGCATGGAATTTGGAACATTTCACTTGTGTGTTAATTTACAATCACCCACACAGAGAGAGTTAGTGTGGTCAGTGTAGGTAGAAAAAAAACGGCATCAACAAAACAAAGCTTTCCTGCAGAGAATTGATAATGTTTTGTTATTCCGCCCCGCGTGCCTGTGACACCTTGACACTTCAACTTCCTGCTAATTAAGAGTCAGCAGTCACTTCCTTGTCAGCACATCCTCACGTTTGTGTGTGTGTGTGTGTGATGTGTGTGTGTGTGTGGGTGTGTGGGTGTGATGTGTGTATGATGGCCCGAGAGGTCAGCCGAACCGATGGGCCAGGTCAGTAGAAGTAGGAAAGGATGGGTGGGAATGAACACGATGTGTTTGTGTGCGATATTGTGGTCGCCGTAGGTGCGGTTCATCGGCCTCTTATCTTCTGCCAGTTGTTTTGTTTCAATGAACCCTTGAGGAAGGCAGCTGCCGAAGAGCTCAGTGTTGTGGGATGGAATCCGATATATTTGGAAACAGTTAAAAATTGCTCCATGTTTATATGGCTTTGAGATACTATCATCGCAAATGCATCTCAGAGGTGTCATTATTGGTACAGTATTTAACCAGTGTTGTACCGTCGTACATACAAATATTTGCATGCCTGCTGCTTTATTTCACAAAAGTGTGCAGTTGGTTGCGCATGCACGTTAAATGTCTAGTGGACTTAGTCCACTCTTTCTATATCTGTGTACGGACAATGAGGTCCTAGGATGAAACTTTTGAGCCAGTAAAGTTTCTCTGAGCTGGTAATGGTGAGTGGCAAGGTCAAATACTGTAATTAATTAACTCATTCAGTACCAGCCAATTCTTGATCAAGTCTGAAAAGGCGTTTAAAGACGTCTTTGGGAGTGAAATAGTGAAATAAATAGGTTTCCAAAGAGCTAAAAATGTCATCAAACTGGTGCACTCATATCGGTCATCAGCTCAAACGGTTACGCTCATGATACAAGGTTGTTAGCAGCCAACTGATAAGGATTTTTTTTAGGCCGATTTGGATATTTGGCAGAAAAATATTCAGATGACTGATTATTTGGTCAGTTGAGTTAAAATGTATGCATAACAATGAATACAGTCAAACCTCGGTTTTCGAATATCTCGGTTCTCGTCCAATTCGGTTTTTGACCAAAAATTTTGAGTTTTTTTATGCCTCGGATGACGAACAATTTCGGTTCTCGAACAAACTGAGCGCACTTGAATGCACCATTTGACTCCTCTCGTCCTCCTTACACGAGGAAGTGATGCTTCCTCGTGTTGCTTTCCATTGTGAGCAGATGTGTTCAGTAAACATTTATATTTCTAAAAGAGCGTGGTTTCGGTTTTCGAACAATTTCGGTTTTCGAACAGCCTTCTGGAACGGATTATGGACGAAAACCGAGGTTTGACTGTACAATCAAAGCTAATTCTCCCTTAAAGCTTACAACAATAATGCCCCAAATTATGGACGGAAATGCTTTTGAATGTCACATGACCACACTCAGAAAACAGGTGAGCCGTGATTGGTTGTTACCTGTGCCCTGAAATGTAATTTTCAGTCCACAGCAAGTGGCAATATGTCCGCCCCCTGAGATGGATAAAAACAGGTGTTTTTTGTTGCTTAATTCCCATTCCAGGAACACAATATTAATCAAAATACAGTCAGACCTCGGTTTTCGTCCATAATCCGTTCCAGAAGGCTGTTCGAAAACCGAAATTGTTCTCAAACCGAAACCACGCTCTTGCTAAAATAGAAATGTTTACTAAATACGTCTGCTCACAATGGAAAGCAACACGAGGAAGCGTCACTTCCTCGTGTAAGGAAGGCGAGAGGAGTCAAATGGTGCATTCAAGTGCGCTCAGTTTGAATTGGTCGAGAACCGAGACGTTCGAAAACCGAGGTTTGACTGTAGTTAATTTTTTTCCCTTGAGTACTTAATCTTCTTGTACGAAATTGATATTTGGAGGACTACTTTTTACTTTTACTTGTGTGACATTATTCATAAAGTAACAATACTTTTACTTGATTATGATTTTGGCTCCCCGACTATACACTATACATATACACTCGTGACGACTGCTTCCCATTAATGTCGGATGTCTTTCAAGCCGGACAAAAATGATCTTTTTCTTCCGGATGACTTGGCAACAAAAAAATAAATCTAACATCTAAAAATCTGGTTTTTTTTCAAAAGCAGATTCTTGTGCCAGACCACACAGACACACGGGCAGTCATACACACAACTCAGAGATTGGGGACGTGCGTGACGGGTGCTTTGATGTTTATTCAAAACGTTTTGTTCGGCATGGCACACACTAAGTAGTACAAAAGCGTTGGGTGAGACTGCGTGTGAAGGCAACGGATTAGAGGCATTCTAACGAAGGCTTTTTTTTTTTATGTGAGGGCCCCAATTACTGTACGGGGGCCTCGAGAACGAGGGGGCCGCTATGGAGAGAGGGCTTTTGTGTTTGGGGAAACTCAGCTGAGATGATTTCGCCATTCACCCCTTGACTCTAAACTACTTCGTTTCAAATTGCTTCTAGACGGTTTGTTTCTTTTTTATTTTTTTTGATAAATATGCAACTCAGAATTAACTACATTTTACCCAACTACAACAGTATATTGTTCAAAACAGGTAAATATTGGAATAGAATAAGAAACATGAAACATGTTGGAGGATTGTAGGCTAGCGCCTCATTCACTGGCTTGCGTTGAGCGATATTTCGTCAGGCTTCTATCTCTTTTTCCCGGCAACGCCGGATTTCATCGACTGAGCCTGCGGTGCTTCCATTGAAATGGCTGAGGATCGTGCGTTTTTTGATGCTGTTAATGTCAATCAAAATATGCCTCGAAGCAGTCCAAAAGCCAGATTTTGATCGTGTGAGAATAAAAGGGATGAAGGGCGGAAAGAAACTGCTGTCATACTCCCCTGTCATTCAGGCCTGTATCTCAACATAAGTAAATATTTAGCTTGTAGGCAGGGAAGAGGTTGGAATGCTTGGCTTCGGAAATCCTGAAGGATTTGCTGTGTGCACAAGAACATGTTTAGCATATGTTTCTGTGTACAGTACATATAAAATTGTAAGGCTTATACAAGCAATATGTTTACGTCAGGATGTTGTGACCTCATGAATTTCCTTGTAACACCTTTTTGGCTCTGCTTTTTACCACAGCACCTTCAAAGTGAAATGCCTCAAACAGACCAAAATGTACAGGAAAAATATACCGCTAACTATGGAGGAGGAACTATCATCGCGCATGATGTCATGCAACAATTCAGTAACCCTTGCAAGAATTCAGCAATCCTCGCCAGTCTTACCTCCCTTTTACACAGCTTGAAAAGCATAGATTTTCATATGCCACTGTTTAGTTTAAGTGTCACATCATGGAAAGGTGAGATAAAGTTGACCACCACCAAAGGTAGAATCAAACCCTTCATATGCTCTAGGTGGCATGGCACCCGTGTTTAAGGGAATGCCACGTTAGGTTTGAGAAGTCCAACATTCATCTCTCTTGGCTGGCTGTGTTGCAAGCAACAAGGAATGTTGCTGTCTGACAAGTAAAAATAAATAAATAGATAAAAAACACACCAAACACTGATGTCATCAGATCGGAAGTCAAGTAGACACCAGAAGTGAATCAGACTCACATTGAAAGCGGTAATTCTCCGGTTCATTGATGGAATAGCACAGGGAATTAAATGTTGTGCGCCACAATGAACGCGTTTTCTCACCCCCACGTCTGGAGTGTGCAGACGCTTCGGTTGGGTGGACTCATTTCGATGGGCGATTCCACCGAATCACTGCCAGTTGTTTGTTGTAACACTCCAAACAAATGTCTGTCTTTTTTTCCAACTTTAAATCTGATAATACACATATTGAACTACACAAAATGTGTTTTGGCCCATCTCGGGCGGCTTTTCTTGTTTTTTTCCATCGCTTTGTTGTACTGAAACCAAAGTAACAGGAGTGAATTTTTTTGCATAGCATAAACAATGTTAAATAAATATTGCCACATGGCTTTAATGCTCGTATGATGTCAGTTCTCTGAAGCACCGTTGTATCAGGTATATGTGGAACGTCACATGACCAAACTCGAGAAATTGGTTTGTGGACTTGTGCCATAACTACCATAACATACAAGGTTTGATGAAATACAGTCATGGTTTGTACCCAAACTTGTTGCAATTTAGCTTTCTTTGTTTGTTGGTGTCTCAGTAATGAAGTTAAATATTGTAGATGTGGTTCCTGTTCCAAAACAAGAAATGTAATTACAGCGTCTTGCTTCCGACGGTCATCCAATGATGATGTCATTTCCAAAATGGCTGACAGGAAGTGGATATATTCAAACCATAATATAAACCGGTATTTTTTACCAAAAGAAATATAAACTTTTTGGTTAAATTGAACACGACTCATTTTTTTTTTTTTTTGACTGCTCCTCATTGAGCATTTCTTCATTAAAAAAAACAAAATAATAATAATACCACTATGTAAACATGAACGAAACCGAAACATGTTGGCTGACATTGCCAATTTTGTTAGTCCTTGAAGACATCTTGTGCCAAATAAAATACATTGTTGTTTCACGTTCCTTATGGGTGCTTTGTCCTGGTTGCCTGCTGCAATACTTTAACCTCTTTTGCTGGATTCTCTGAACTGTTTACAGTGGATTGAAGTGACATTTAGAGCCCCATTTACGTGCCCACAGTAAGTCATGGATGGGGTTTTCTTTCTTTTGGTATTTTCGTAGATGCACACAAGTAGAAGTAGTCGTTTGCGCCCACTTAAGTTTCAGGCCAATGCAAAAGCAGCTCCAGTCATTGCCTTCTCAGTCAGCGCATATGAAGCGCATATAGTCTTTGACATTGCGGAAGCAGAAGTTTACTGGAGTCCATGCAGAAGATCAATCCGCACAAAGTGGCGTAACACCACCTGCATCACAACTTCGACCTGCTTTCACGTGGTCTAAAATCTAGTCTGGTGTACCGAGGGTGTGTTAAAAAAAAAAAAAAAAAAGCCCCAGTGTGCTGGAACGCCCAACATGGCACACAGGTCTGCCAGACTCCCAAACATGCTAAACTAGACTTGCCACAGCATGAAAAATGAAGATGCACCTGTTTTTACACTGAGCTTCCCGTGCACTGTCTCTATAAAAATAATGTTAAGAGCATGATGCATGAGATGAATTTGCAATGCACATTGTGTTATGACATTACTGCCTTGTCATTAAAGTTGAGAGCGTGCTTCGAGGTTATTTTATTTTTCTAACACTGGTCTGTCCACTTTAAGTTCCATCCATCCATTTTCCGAACCGCTTGATCCTCATTAGGGTCGCGGGGGGTGCTGGAGCCTATCCCAGCCATCTTCGGGCAGTAGGCGGGGGACACCCTGAATTGGTTGCCAGCCAATCGCAGGGCACACAGAGACAAACAACCATCCACGCCCACACTCACACCTAGGGACAATTCAGAGTGTCCAATCAGCCTGCCATGCATGTTTTTGGAATGTGGGAGGAAACCGGAGTACCCGGAGAAAACCCACGCAGGCCCGGGGAGAACATGCAAACTCCACATAGGAAGGCCGGAGCTGGTATCGAACCCGGTACCTTTGCACTGTGAAGTCAACGTGCTAACCACTGGACTACCGGGCCGCCCCACTTTAAGTTAAAATCTTAAATTAGTTTTTTTGATCACAACATTTTTATCCTGGAATTAATAATATTACTTTTTACGGAAGAACATTATCACGTGATGTTACAGATTGTGGTTCACTTTTCTTTTTTTTTTAATCTGTATTTCACAAATCCACTTTGACCATGTTATAATGTTGCCACCTTTGAATGCTAACATTGCTGTAGGTCACTTTAGAATCTGCAATCATGCTAAAACAGAACTTTCTTAGAGGGTAGTCATGTCACCAGTATAAAATTTCACATTATTAGCATTATTAGAAGGCGTTTGCTTCTACCTTGTACACCGCTTACCCAAGAAAACTACTAGTTTCAGTAATGTAGCCTTTTATGGTTCCTTTTCGGGTTAAGTGGGTGGCCCAGATGGCTGATAGGAGCATTCTGTAAGATGGATGATGTCACGAACAAAGACAAGACAGGAAGTCGATGACATGCACCCTGATGCATGGCCGTCCACGGTCAGCGGGGGTGATGCCGGGGTACAGAGGATGTGTTTGCGTCTCTATGTTTATGTGTATGGGGGTATATGAGGAAGGGAGGGCTGCTGCATGCCAGTGGGGTCCCGTTTGCATCTGTGGAGAGGCCCACAGAGGCCAGATCTCATCTGGCGCGTGCCTGTGCCGCTCTTTCCCACACTCTGCATGCTTCACTGCCAGGAGGGGGCCGAGGGAGGAGGGAGGGGAGACTTATGATTATGGGTCCTGTCCTGTCAACTTTACGCTGTTTTGACTGCCATGACATAATGTGCTTCAATACAGTGACCCCCTACCTCCACGCTCACACACACACACACACACACACACACACACACACACACACACACTCTTGCTTTCAGCCTTTTTCTCCCCCTTCTTCAAAGGTTCCGCACAGCAGCAAGGGCCCCCTTTTCTGTGAATGTGGCATATTTGGCTTTTCATTAGTCCCTCCCTTTTTTCTTTTACTTAAAAGCTGCCCAAACTCTCCCTTTTGCCTCTGTTTTTCACTTTGATTTTGCACCCTCCCCTTCCCTAAGACCCCCACTACGACCACCTTAGCCTGTTTCTCTTCTCAGAAATTAGACGTGGTGGAACTTTCCAGCACATATTGCATAGATTAAATTAAGGCCTTTCGCTTGTCCGGTTGAATGAAGCATTGATGGGGACACACAAAGACTGTCTGTCACATAGTTACTGTCTCTATGTTAATAATACCTGACGCCTTTTAGTTTAGCTTGTTAAATTTTGAATATTTCTGTGAAAGTACCTCCAGCCTGATGTGTTAGAAGGTGCAATATGTTTGAAAATGTAAAATGTACCTTATCATCTCTTCAAAATACACCTGAGGATAAGCCATTTTTGTGTATCCCACCTCAGGCGCAGACATATTCAAACTGACTTTGGTAATTTTACCTTCTAACCTGCATATTCATTACATCTGCCAGCCTATACAGTCAAAACTGAACACACCCATGTTTAAATGTCTGGTTTTTATGATTCTGACAACGATACCACACGAATGCAAACATCAAGAAGAAAAAAAAAAAGTGAAAATGAAAATGCGCTGATGGTAGATACAGTAGGTTCCCCAAAAGTGAATGATGCAGATAATTAAAGATGACCTTGCTTCAATAGTATAATCAAACATCCAAAATCAAAAGCGCCAGAAGTTGAACAATTTAGAATTTCCTGTAAAAATATGGCTCAGAAGAAGACTGAAGAGTCATCATAAGTCATATCACATAGACTGCAGCTCTTTGGGCAGTTTACTGCAATAGTTGTCAACTGACCCATGCATTGTGTTCCTATTCTTGTTAAGTTGAAATACTTTTTTACATGCGTTAAGAAATATAAAGAAAATGTATTTTACAAAATAGTCTTTGAAAACATGACCTTTGTATTTGAAATAATACATGTTCAAAGGATCTTCCAGAGCACCTTTTTTTTTAGCAAAGAGTGAAAATTAAATATCAAAACTGTGTCAAAATCTGGAAATACAGTTCTCACTTATATCTTGGCATTAATCTCTTCTTTTTTGACAAGTGCATTCACGCAAATAAGAGTTTGTCTTCTTTTTAGGAAATGAAGATTGCAAACCGAGGACCCCCTTCAATTTTTACGTTTAAATTTGATTATTATGACATGTTGAATAATGTTACGTCAAATATCCAGTGGCTAAAGGTTTTATGATGGCGACAGTTTGAGCCAAGGAAAAAATGAATTTTCTAACAAGTGTCCCTGATGTGTTCAACTTTGAAGGTTTCACTGTATTTGCTGTGGGGTTTGCACACCTTTGCTGCAATGTCCTCTTGGTCTCTCAATTGAATTTCTTTTGGACAAATGTTTTGAGGTGATTTGTCATGCTCTCAATTTTATGGAAGAAAAATCGATTTCTTTGATAACTCTATTCACGGTGTGTACACTCAATATGCAGTGTGCATGTGTGCGCTCAATGGACTGGTTAACTAATAAAGTTTGTTTGTTTTTTGGGGGGAAGCTACAGGATTTACAGTGGATATAAAGTCTAATTGTTAGGTTCTGTGATATGAAAAATGAAACCGAGAAAAACGTATTCATACTTTTCCGACTTAATCTGAGACAATGTGTTTGCAGTCTCACTTTTATGTCACAAAAATGTGGTGAACATTTTATAACCTGCAGGGCACAAGGGTTAAAAAAAAAATCAAATGATGTCAGGTTTAAGGGAATCACTGGAATCTGGTGTGCGTTCATGTGTCTTTTGCAGCCGCCCCCATAACTGGGAAAGAAAAAAAAAATAATCGATGCATCCTCCACCAGCAGGCTCCTAGCCCCAGCTGCTACTGTCTTGAGAATGAGAGGTGGGAGGATGCGAATCCAGTCAGGAGTGTGCATAGAAGAATGGAAGAAATGAGCATGTAGCAAAGGGAGCCATGAGGGAGAGGGGCTGATGGGAGGCAAAATAGGCCCAGACTGGCTGACTCACTCTCTCTGCACCTTTCCTCCCTTCCTTCGAGACAGATAGATGCTCTCTCTCTCTCTCGCTCTCTTTCTCTCTCTCTCTCTCTCTCTCTCTCTCTCTCTCTCTCTCTCTCTCTCTCTCTCTCTCTCTCTCTCTCTCTCTCTCTCTCTCTCTCTCTCTCTCTCTCTCTCTCTCGCTCTCTCTCTCTTTCCCCTGACTGCACACAAACAAGTACATACACACCCATGAGCACACTCCTCTCAGCTTTCTGCCAAACCCTCCTGTGCTCCCGCTCATCTGCGTGGGGGGCCCTGCAGGCAGTCTGGGCCCTTACGTGCCCTCGCTTTACACACACACACACACACACACACACACACACACACACAAACGCGCACACACATTTACACAGAGGAGCTGATGTGTAAGACACGGTCTGATCTTGCATGCTGATGATGAAAGACAGGCAGCCAGGCTCCTGTCTCAGTGCCAGAGGGTAGCACCTTAGAGAAGCCCGTTGATTCATGACCCCCCCCCCCCACTCCTCCGCCATTTTCATCACAAATGAGCAAATCATATGAATTCCATCTCTATTTTGTTGTTGTTGTTGTTATGTTCCTGTATGATCATTCCCCCTTTCAATGATTTAGTTGTGGTCAACAATCAGTCTTGACAATTTGAGCACTTTGCATGGCGACGAGTAGGAAGTTGTTCCGTGTTGCTGTATGGGCTGATCTACTTCATGTTTTTACCTGCATAGCCCCCAGTCTCACACCTGGCCTGGCAGGAGTTCTGGTCCCACCCTTCCTCTTCTGGTTCCCCCGTTCAACACCCCCACCTCCTTGTCCGCCTCCTAACACTTTTGAACAGGAAGTACTGTGGGAGACCCTTTCTGGGCTTTGCACATGAACACTACAGTGCTCAGAGGTTTGAATAAAAGCTTAGTTAGCTGCATTCCAGTATCATTTAGGGAGCGGGTGTCTCACCTTTTTGTGCCTGGTGGAGGTGATGAATTGTGTCTGGCATGAATTAGCCTACGCAAGAGAGGGAGAAACCCAATTGTTCTGACTGACTGCACACGTACTGTATGCTTGCACACCAGCCTTGCATGTGTGGCCCAAGCGAGAAGATCACATTCTGTCTGTCTCAACCTCTCAGATCACGCTGCCGAGAGCGTCCTCTTAATCTCCTTTCGAACGTGAATTATGAACTGGTGCTTTGTGCGCCAACTGTGGCTTCCTCAGGACACTTAATATTACTCAGAAAAAGAAGGGGGAATTGAATGGAAAATAAAGGTGGGAGCTGTTCCGTCATCGGTGGTTTAACCACTGATGATTCTGAGTGTAAGCATGAAGCGAGAGGGAGAGAGCAAGTTGAGGTGTATACTAGAGTTTTATGTTCAAGAGCAATATGGGACTGGAGCTTTTCATGCTCACCTACAGCACACAGTGTTTTACAATTGGAAAAACTCTTTCTAGTGCCTGGCCGACTCTGGTTCTAAGCATGCTGAGTAAATGCCATGTAGGTGATGCAAAACATTGCTGGCTTCTCATTGGCCGAGCAGTTAAACCATCGTTTCAGGATTTACGGTTAGAAATTGGCGGGGACACAATTGACAGACATTTAATGTTACTTTACTACAGTATGTTGCTGTACCTGAGTTTTGGATATTGAGTATCATATTCTGCAGACTGCAGTTTTAATGCTATCCTCGACCCTCACAACAGCCAAGAAATACATACGAGACACTTGTTTTCCTTTGGTCTCATTGTGACTGGTACGCTTAGGATGAAGTGCTTTTCATAGTTTCCGTTGGTGCTTTTTAAAGTCAAAATGGTGGCCCGGTCGTCCAGTGGTTAGGACGTCGACTTCACAGTGCAGAGGTACCGGGTTCAATTCCAGCTCCGTCCTCCCTGTGTGGGGTTTGCATGTTCTCCCCGGGCCTGCGTGGGTTTTCTCCGGGTACTCCGGTTTCCTCCCACATTCCAAAAACATGCATGGCAGGCTGACACTCTAAATTTTCCCTAGGTGTGAGTGTGAACGCGAAAGCTTGTTCGTTTCTGTCTGCCCTGCGATTGGCTGGCAACCGATTCAGGGTGTCCCCTGCCTACTGCCCAAAGACAGCTGGGATAGGCTCCAGCACCCTCCGCGACCCTAGTTAGGATAAAGCGGTTCGGAAAATGAATGAATGAATGACCAGTCGAAACTTGAGAGCTGAAAAAGCCAATTAAAGGAACACATATACATCTAGCTATGCACTACGCCTTCCCGTGCATGCACTTATTGACTTCTAATCTCTCGCACTCGTTTTTGACCTTTCACAGGCCACTCAATCCTGACATTTTTTTTTTTTCAATTCAAGCATGTAAGAGGGCCACTTGTTGTGATGTTGTGTGCCTTCAACGGCAACCTTGTCAGAAGTTTGAAAATGCCCATGTTTGCAGCACGCCTGGGCTGCAAAAGTGTCCCGGCCTTGCCATTTGCCTCGTGCATAGCTTTAAGATTTCTCCCCTTCAGCATCCCACTGAGCCCAAGGCAAAGCCTTTCAAGTCGCTCCCGATCTGTTTGCAAGAAGCAAGTTGATTGCTAGATAAATGAAGGTAGGAAGATTCTCTGGCAAAGCGTTGAAGTGGCTCATTTGACAGATGTTGTTATCTCAACTGCATCTGATAGGCCATTGTTTAATCCTGTTAAGTCACCTTGCTCCAGGACATGACAGCAACTTCCTCCGTGACGCCCTTTCTTTGAACCCCAACCCGTCAATTTAGCTTGCGAATGGAGTTCCATATGTTCCATACACATTTTATTCATATTAATGCCGCTAGAATGGACCTTTGGATTGTGGGTGTGTTATAGGAAGTGTCACCTTCTTGTGTGCAGCTGTATCTTTAAATAACACTTAACACTTTGTAATTGTGGTTTTAACCTTTATTTTTTTAAGAGAGCAGCGAGAGAGCCGCAGTCCGTTTACCACCCACAATCCATATTACATGTGCCACAGGCAGAAGAATAACAGAATACAAATAAGCAGAGGGATAAATGGAGCAAGGACGTGTAGTGCCTCCGTCCATAAGAATCACTTAGAATTCTAAACATGTCCATGGCAAACTGCTTTCATAACTGCTTGTGAGCAGTGAACATGTTGTCTTCAAAAACCTTCACACAATCATTTAACTCCGCCCACTTTACATGTACTTAAGTTTGCTCCTATCCAATATGAATTAAATTGAAGGGGTCGGGGGTGGGATCTGGTACGCCAAGACGCGTGATAAACAACCGGGTATGTGCCATTAGATTTTCTCATGAAGCCTGCCCACTGTGTTACCGTGTTGAGGATTGATGGAGGAAAAACTAAACTGATCGCTGAAACTGCGTGAGGCTGAGACTTTTAGCTAACAGGTCTACTCAATCTTCTGGCAGTGTTAGTTTTGCGCTTCTTTCGGTTGAAATGTGACACTCTCTGATGGCGAACAATGGAGTCTGAGATGGGTGCGGCTGTCAGGGAGGTAAACTGTGAGACACGGACTTAAACTGGCTATGGTTTGTTGGGGGTGTAGCAAGGTGAAACCTGCGATGCCCCGGTGATGAGGTCATACCGGTCGGTGTGAGTGTACGTGCGCATTTGTGAGGGGATTCAGTTCCCAGTCCCTCGTGGCTCCATCAGTGTAGTTATGTCATGGGAAAGGATTACAAACACCATCCCGGTTGTGCGCGGACCTTCCGATTTCCTCGTCAAAACCTGAGGGCCACATTAAAGCCTCAGTTTTGAAATGCGGTCTCAAAACAAAGCACGTCTGAAAGCAGTGTGCGTCGACATTAGCGCCGTCCAAGTACTGGCTGAGAAATATTCTCCCACTTGGACAAGATGTAAATCATTACTACGCTTTGATGTTCTTCCCTTCCATTCCTCTCGGCCTCCCGCTCGTCTTCATTACTTATCGTCACTCGTAACCAGAAACATTAGGGGCTGAACCCTGCTGCTATCCTGCACCGAAACGGGGCCCCTCGTCGCGGCACGCTGAAAACAGATCAACTCGGGGAAGCCGGGAGCATGAAAGGCGGGCGCTAACTAGTGGGGGGATAAACGCATTCCTGCTACTGCTGCTGCCACCCCTGCTGGCTGGTGGCAGTGCAGGGGAGCTCACAGCGAGGAGCTTTGTTGCCACAAAGCGGGGCGGCTGAATATTCCTGAGCTCGCTCAGATCTCACAGGGAGTGAGCAGCACTTGACCTTTGCAGCGCTAAAGGAATATGACAGCCGTGAAAGCGACTGAGAGAATAGCGAGAGGGCAAACGAAGGAGTGTGAGAGACTGAAGACAAAAGCCACGCAAAGTGCAGGCTGCCACCAAAACAGTTAGTTTGCAATCAATGTCAGTCACCCCCACCGTCCCCCCACTGGCGGGACAGTTTGATTTCCACTTTTCAAATGAGGCGTCTATTTTTGGCCTGATAATAGGGCAGGCTAAATTGAAATTGGCAGCTCGACATTCTACAAATAATAGTCATCTATGCTCGAGATCATGTGAACAGCCCCTTCTTTCACTTTACTCGAGCCCCCACCCTCTTGCTCCTGTCGAAGACGAGAAAGAAGGAAATGAGGGAGGGAAAGAGAAAGAAAAAAGGGCTAATCTCAGTGACAATTGGAGGAGGCTGAGAAGGCAAAAAAAAAGGTCCAAAATTGAAAGGGGAGGTGGTGTGTTTGTGTGTGTGTGTGTGTGTGTGTGTGTGTGTGTGTGTGTGTGTGTGTGTGTGGTGTGTGGGGGGGGGGGGGGGGGGGGGGGGTGACTAGTGCAATGAGCAAAAAAAAAAAAAGAAGTAATGTCCCAGTGATCAGGAGGAGGCCTTGAGGGGTTGGTGGAAATGGGGGTGCACCAGTGAGGTGAGGATAGAAAGACAAAAGGAGGGAAGGAGGGAATTTCTTTAATGTTTCTGGCAGCCGACCAGCTGAGGTCTCAAGGTTATCCTGGCTTTGCAAACTCCCACGGGAAAGGTGGAGTGCTGAGGGCCGCAATCGGGGGGGGGCGCTTGATGAGGGCTGGAGGTGAAAGAGAGGAGGGAGAGATCTCCAGGAAAGAGGCTAATGCCCAGAGGGAGAGTAATCCTCGGGCCCTCTCCTTCAGATAAGGTTGGCCTTGGCCCAGGTTAGGAGGAAGAAAAAAGGCTTCGGGGCCTCCCAGGGCTTCCTCGCAGACTGCGGCGCCCTGTGCCGGCTAAGCACAGGAGGACGACCCTGTGAATTATTGTGCAAGCAATTAGTTGGATCACACTTCAGTGATAACAGTAATACCTCACCGATTCCCGTGTTGACTTTTGTTTTAGCATTCTTCCCTCCAGGGAGGTCAGAGGTCAGGGCCAGATGCGGTACAGAACAGCTGCTCTTGATGTACTTCGACATCCACATCTTGCTTAAGGACACTTTTCAAGCCTAATTACATGCTGCCGTGTTGATTTATTCATGAAGGGTGTCAAAATTAGGCTTTCCATCGAAGCCAAGACATTCCTTTCTCATATAGAGTGGTACCAGGAAGTATAACCACAATCCGCTCTGTCACACTTGGTTTGAGATCATTCGAATAATTTATTCCTAAACCCAAACTGTCTCCATCACAAAACCATTTATTTACCTTACAGGCGGTGTTTCAAGTAACATTTTAAGATGATTAAAAGGCATTAGCCAAACTAAACAGTCTTTAATGATGAATGAAAGGGATACTAAACGCTACCGTCGCTGATGCACTTAAGTTTCTAATTTTCCAGGAAAAACTGAAATCAACCATGAATGTCATCTAAAAACAAACTCCTGCTCCTTGTCAAACAGCATCAACCGACTGACTCAAATTCACAACACCTGCAACACTGAGTCATTTATTTACAATAATCTGTGTGTTATGGCTGGCTGGATGAGCAAAAAATAAAAAGCAACCAACTAAATGAAAACATAAATATCAGTCAACATAGACAACATTTCTGCTCAAGCATTCACAATACGACTGTCGTTTATTCCCAAATGGCACGAGAGTGAATGCTTTCTGTCTTCTTCTGCTCAGAATGTGGGACATCTTACTTCGCAGTCACATGCAGAAGATATCTTCTTCTTCTTTTTCCTTAACACTGCACAGTCCTTGAGAGTAATCGTTGTAACAAGTCAAAGTATGACCAAAACACACGTTACAAGGGGGAGTTTGCAGTTCTAACACCGCTAGCAAGATTTGGATGTAGCCTCACTTTAATAAAGACACACCCCCACTGACATGACATCCACTGTGAACTAAATGTTCGTCACGGGTCCTATGTTGGCAGCATGGCACACTGGCATTATCGGCTTTAATTATTATTTATTTTTTTTTCATGTACAGCTGTTAAAAATCAAACGAGTTGAGCAATTGACCTGTTTCGAGCAGAGATGTTGCTAATTCCGTGTCGATTCTGAATTCTCTTAGCAGCCTATGACCACCTCTGAAAGACAGGTCTTATGATCACCCTTGTATTTTCTCAAGATCTGACGTATTTCCTTTTTTTTTTTAAACTTCCCTTTTGGAACGTATATATAATATGTTTAACTTGCTATTGTGGAATATCCATTGACAACTGTCCGTGGATATTCCACAAGAGTTTCAGCAACGCTCTTCAAGCATATACATATAACGGGTTATAGTGCAACAATGAGAGACCACGGATATGTGTCGTCTCTGTCATCGCTTGTGTCTCTCATTTGTTGTTTTTCCTCAGGTGCGGTGGTTTCTTTATGGTGGTTACCGTATGTACACCGTATACCGAGAGGGCATATTTTTTATTTCTTATTTCCACGTCGGTCTTATTTTCAGATCATTTTTCTACTGTCACCTTGCCAAAACAAAAATGACAAATAGTAATGTGTTTTGTAAACTACAAGCTCCACCTTTAATCCTTCAGTGCTGGCTAAAATTACATTCACTATCTGAAATGAAAATAATACAAAGATGACATGACTTTAGACCTCAGCCGAGGCTTGCCGAAGTGGACAGTAGTTTCTGGCTCACGTGATAGGTCGACACGTGACATTTCGAACCTTTAAGTTATTTTAACTTTCAAGCATGTTTTTTCAACCAAATATTGGTCGTACTCAAGAAACCGCTGCACAGCTTGCCTTATCGGGACACTCATTTTGGTGAATACATCCTGTTGATCATCAAGCATGCGTTGCTTTGACATACAATATTTGCTAAGAGGAGGTCAAAAAGATCAACTCAAAAAAACCCCAACTCTTTTCCATGCCTGTATTCAAAGTCATCACCTTTATGCAAATACGACCCTTATTGTGACATGTTTTATCTTTGTCTTATGAATGGTTGGGGGTGTGGGGGACAGTGAGTGCATGGGAAAGAGATCTACATTGATGCTTTGAATATTTGTTTACACTAAACGAGGCTTATTAGAGATAATGATTCATGGCATCAAGCTGTCAGTACTGTGTGTGTGTGTGTGTGTGTGTGTGTGTGTGTGTGTGTGTGTGTGTGTGTGTGTGTGTGTGTGTGTGTGTGCGTAAGAAGCGTGTAAGGAAGGGTGCATATAGAGCAATAAAGATTTTAAATAGAAAGCCTATTTTTTTTAGTTTTGTACATATTAGTCATATGGTATGTGTGCGCGTGTGAGGTGCACGTTCACGCATGCTCTGGCCTGTTTTCAAAGACAAGCCTGCTATAGGTAACTGTATGGCCAACAAACAGCCTCCTCAGGAGGCAAGGAGGTTTTCATGCACCTGTAATTCAAATGTCCCAGAGATCATTTAATCGGCTTTAAGACAAGACAAAAGTGCATTCAAAACAAGCTGTTGTAGATTTTTGAAACCATATTGCCACCATAAATAATATATAAATACAGTGGAATGTCCTATGTTCAATGCATTTACCAAGTTCTGAATCGTCTGGATTTTGAACCTAGAATTGTTTTACTTTTTTTTTTTTAGGAAATAATACATACAAGTGTCAAATGGTTGCCATCATAAAACCTCATGTTAACTACTGTTAAAACAACAAAATCAATCAACCTGAACTATCACATGTGCCGTATGTTTTAATACCTAAGTTAGTGCTTTGAATGCAAGTTAACTTCATGTAATTTAAAAAAGCTTTCCCTTTTCTCTTCTCACGTGCTTCTCTTACCACCCAATGTTGAGGCTGACCCTTCTTTTGGACTCAATGGGATCAAAAACAACACACACAAGCAAATGTGTAGAGTTAATCCATTTCTGGGAGATATGCTGAGTTCTTGGTGATATCAGGCAAGATGTGATTCCAACTTGGAACTCTGGAAGATTTTGGCCCACTTGGGAACGACACAACCTCAGGGGGTGTTTGACTTGAGAGAGAATCCATTGCAATAGAAACTTGATTTCAGAGCGAATCACACACATGATGTCCCGACTTCATCACTGTTAGCCTTTTCATCTTTCGGAGGTTTGTCAGCGGTCGTTAGCCTGCATTTGCATGAGTGGCCCCACCCACCCCTCTACCTGCAGCACCAGCTCCAGCCGTAGTCCCAGCGTACTCCAGCCTCGGGCATCCTAACCACCGACCCAAGCCAGCTCATG
Source organism: Hippocampus abdominalis (assembly GCA_018466805.1). Lineage (NCBI taxonomy): Eukaryota > Metazoa > Chordata > Actinopteri > Syngnathiformes > Syngnathidae > Hippocampus > Hippocampus abdominalis. The sequence goes on along the minus strand of CM031701.1, from coordinate 8,469,060 downwards.
GGTCCTCTCCCCGACCGCTTCCTCTCCACCGCTGCTGGGTTTGACTCACCGTGACCCCTGACCTCCGGTGTTACGCTGCCTCCCCCACACATGCAAATGCCGCTCATCTCCTCCGTGAGGCATCAGAGAAAAGGCCATCCTCTCATGGAGCTGGCGGGAAGGAAGAGAGATGTAGGAGTGACGTGGATGGAGGGAAGCAGAGTGAGGTGTTGTGGGGGCTGAGCAAGAGGAAAACAAAGCAGAGGGGAGAGAGAGAGACCCCTCAAGGAAGTACGAGCATCAGTGGCAGCTGCTTGGGGAGCCTCCAGCCCAGCATTCAGGCCTTAAAACATTTTTCTCTGTTTGAGCCAGCCAAGTAGAGCCCAGTTCCACTGACTGCGAGGCTTGCGGTGACCCTCGCTGATCTCACTTTGTGTTTGAGTGAGAGAAAGCTATCATGAGTGCGTTCACTTCACTTGTTGTTGTCCTTGCTTCCGGGCCGCTCCAGGCACCTCTGCTTGTGTGTGCACGAGGAGAGGTAAGCGATGTGTGCAGTTGTATCTGGAGAGCTTCCAACGCCCCCCCCCCTCCCCCGCGCCGCCCCCCTTCGACCCCCACCCACAATCTCCTCTCCTCCTCCTTCTGTTCTCGCTGCTCCGAGGATCTGTCAGTTCTCCTCTCGTCTATCTCTTTGTCGCTGCTTTCATCCTGCTCTCCGAGCCTTGGCTGGCCTCGCTAACAGCGGCGGAGCACAGGTTCCACTCCACTCCCACTAATAACACACAATCAAGCTGTGCTGGGTTGGTGTGTGTGCGAACATACACACCGTTCACAGTTGGTACACACCAACGCACGCTCTATTTTCTCTACAGTCCAAAATCAGTATCGAGGATCTCTGCTTTCAGAGTTTAGAATGGAATACAGCGGAGCCTCAATGTTGTACAATAGGGCTGTCAACAAAAGTCTGATTTTAACATGGAGTTTTAAACATATAAATAAGCATTATCTGAAAGGAGCTCAGAGAGGAAAGGTGCACGGGGAGAGACCATTTAAAGATTTGAAAACAAATAAAAACAACCTTATATGAACTCTAAAATGTATAGGGAGCGAGTGAAGGGAGGCCGGAATTGGATCCTTCCTATGGGGACAATATCAGCAACAATAAATTCAATATAAATATGCTGTAGCCAGTATTTTACTGCTCATAAATTGCATGAAAATGACGAGAGAAGTTTGCCAATGGTTCCTGCACCCACTGTCAGGCATCTTCAAACGGTTTGCGTCATTTTACTTGAATTTGATTTTATTAGGAATGACGTCTTTTTTTTTTTTACCTTTGATTCCAGTTCGGACTGGTCGTGTTAATTAAAATATTGCCCATACACTTCAAAAGGGTTTTTCGTGGTGACAGTTTGAGCATAGAATGGGTTCATTTTCTTTAGATGGTGTCCTATAGCATCACTGGTGGTGTGTTGATTCATTTTAACTACATAATGCTTGACTAACTGGTGGTTGCAATATAGTCATGCCTACATTAGTCTGCATTAAGGCCGGACCAATTCAACTGAAACGCTAATGTAGTGACAGATCATTGAAATCTGAGAATGTTTAGAATGCACTAAATACTCATTTCCTTCTTCTAAGAGCTGGTTTGGTTGTCAGACGCATCATCTCATAAGGTTTGGAACCTCTGGTGACTTTTTGAACGTGCTTATCACAAGTGTGCTGGATTAGCCACTGTGTGAAGGCAGATGGTGTCAACGCTGTGCCTCCCTCAGTTGGGGCCACGACAGCCGCACGGCACGACACCCTACGCTTGGCTTTCATACATACACTGACCGTCTGTCCGCTTTCCGCCCGCTCCTTCTGCCAGCCTTAATGAGGTCTAAATGCTAGTGTAATAATCTGTGAACTCACGCAGCAGTGTTACTGTCGTGGCACCAGGGCCACCTTTTGGCAGCAAAACCTGCCCGCTAATGGTTTACACATTAAGGAATGAGCAATGCACGGGTGAGGATGAGTGAGCCCAGTATCTCACACTTTCACACCTACTCCCTCCCACTGTTCCGCTGTCTAATTGTGTTATTGCAGTTTGTGGAGGTGCGTGTGTCGAAGATCTTATAAAAAATTTTAACCACGGGAGTAGTGGAATCAGGAAGAAAGCGGGGAAAAAAAAAGATTGGAGGGGGATTTTAAAAAGAAAGCGAGGGGTCTGAGGGTAAGCTGAAGTGGGAGGAGTTTTGATCACAGGTTGAGAGTACTTTCTATCGATGCTGAACGATTCAAATTTTGAACACCTTCATTTCTGACCACCTGCTTTGTCATTGATTGGATGGGTTACACAACAACAGTAATGAATCCCCTGTTATCTTGCGGTTCATACTTTGCGGTACCGGATACTCATGGATTCCTAGTTGAAACAATTTTTATTTCCAGATGTCCCCGCTTATGTCACGTCATCCAAAGACTACCATCTCAAGTTTTGGTTCAATTTTATTCTTCTGAAGAACTGTTATCTTTACCGTGCTGCACAGGGGGGAAGGATGCGGAGTGCCACATCGTCAATGCTGGTACTGCAGTATGCCTTGTAGACAACGTCCATGCCACGCCCCTCCCGCTATAGTAATCGATGTGTTGCGATGTAACCACAAAACATAGTAGGTCTATCAGTTGTGTCGTATTACACGGCTGATAGATCATCATCACCTTTGTAGTTTCACATATTCACCAGTAAATATAGTGACTAAAAAATGCTCCCACAAAATTGCTAGTTTATTTACATATATATATATATAGAGAGAGAGAGAGAGAATATAGATATCTATATAATACATATATCTATATAGATATATTGAAATATATAGATCTACAGATCAGGGGTGTCAAACTCATTTCACATTGTGGGCCACATACGGACTCGGTAGATGCCAAGTAGGCCGAACCATTATCATTATACTATGCATCACCAAAATATCAGCTCTTTCCTTTTTGGTCTCAAGAAGCATTGCCAGCGTTCACTCAACCCTGAAAAGTTGGAAGAAACCACAAGGGAGAGAGAGGGGGAGAAAAAAAACACGCTCGAACTATCCTCATTTTGAGGATAGTTTGAGTTAGGTAAAAAAACTCCTGCACAAGCATATGACAATTACAAAAGGTCACATGAACAATGAAGGCGGTGATACAAGGGAGTGTAGGCGCGTGTGATCGTCTGGTTGTGTGGGCGTGTCGGGTCTCAGCTGCTACGTCAAGGTCATCTCATGGAGACGGTCCTGGCTTATCAGACTATGGCCGAGAAGGAAGGGGTGATGGTAGGGCACTAGCTTCCATGCGTACTTTCATCAGGGGAAGTTCGAGATAGCAGATGTTGTTTTGGTAGCAGGCTGTCCAAGAACTACAGACAGCCTTGAAGTTCATGGCTTGTGCCTCTCAAATGGCGTCGATCAGTTCCAGTTTCACAAAGTTGTCTTTAATGCATTTTTGTTTTCACTTTTAAATTATCCCGCGGGCCAGAACCTCCTTGTGGGCCGGTTCCGGCCCGTGGGCCGTACGGTTTGACACCCTGATATAGGTAGATTGTGTCAAGAAGGTGATTAAAAAAGAAAGACTCATTTGCGACTTAAACTCTAGGGACTTTAACTTGTTTTTTTCTTGTCCCTTCATGACATGATTACACACAAAGTCAACGCATGCAGTTTGCGAGGTGAGGAACAAATCTGTGCCGGGGCCAAACAACGTTGAAAATTTGCTTACTATGTCACACACAGTACAAATAGACACGGCGCCCAGTGCAGGTAGTGTGGAGAAAAAAATGTACGACAAAATAATCATTGCGGTCTGTGGGACTTGGATAACATGGCCAGCTTCCAATATAAGCCAAAATAGGAGCAGGCTTAGAGAATGGGGAGCGAGGAAGTTGTCATAACTGGTAAGAATTTACTTGTTTACATTTGCTGAGCCAAGATAGCGATAGTATTTAGCATGTTTTACCAAAACCCCCGGCCAACAGTGACAAACGATGTTCATGCATTTTTTTTTTTTCGATCAGAGACACAGCAATCAGTTATGTTCATTTCCTGCAGTCAGTCACGTGAGAAACATGGGGCAACGCCACATTTAATCTTTGTTCTGAAGTAGTATAAACAGGTGGAATGGCTTCTAATGTGAAACTGCTCAAGACAGTTAGGGAGGACTTGTCATAGATGAGCAGAAAGATCGGCGGTGCAGCAGGAAGAGAAGCTACGATATCATCATTGTTCTGACCAAAAACAAACAAACAAACAAAAAAAAAGTGCTTGCTTGTGATCGCGCGACAACGGTAATCAAAAAAGAGATTCAAACAAATGTGCAGCAAATTGCACAATAGAGCAATCTTTTAAATGACAGTGTGACATCAGACACGTTTCAATGGATCCGTTTGTTCAGCCAAAACCAACCGATGAATTACAAAAGAAGCAAATGAAAAAACACCTGAATGAGAATTTCTCCCTGTTATCATGGGAACCAGTTAAGTTAATAATCCGATGTTTCATATGCTGAAAAAAAAATGGTGTGTTGAATTTACTCCATTTTGTCAATTGGCTGGAAGAAATAAAATATTCTGGATCCAGATTATTCAACACCATTTTTGCAGTACAGCATATATAATGAAGTTGTTTGGATATATTGCTCCATTTTCTGAAGTCATTGGTGATTGGTAATGTTTTTATTTTTAATATCTATCTTTGTGATCGTCTCCAAAATCCTGATCATGTGAAACCTACTCTCAATTCTTAGAGGTCCTTTTCAGGCATGTGTGGTTCCCACACTTTCCATATTACGGAGAGCCATCTAGTTGTAACAGGTAACACTTGAGGGGACAGACAGCAGCCAGGTGCAGCCTGAACCTCAGGAGGGGGCGGGCTGACGCAGTTCACCGCCGGAGACCTTTTTTGCAACATGAGCGTGAGAAAGTCGTTCAGGCAGAGAGTGTCTCAGAACGCGCGCTCTGTCTCGTCCACACGGCTTCATTTGTTTTGGGGGGCTTTGCTCAGCTTGTGTGCAGGTGTGCAGTCTCCAACAATGAGACGTGCTGATGATGTGTTTGACAGACGCAGCATTGTTGTACATGAAAGATATGTTGGCTTTACAACCGCTTCGGACACCTGTACGTAAGACTTGCAGCCATACATACACACACCATGACGCGTGTGTGGCTTCTGGTGTTTTCTGCAGCCTCTTTTGACAGCATCAGTGCCATACCAGAAGACCCAGCGTTTGTTTGGCATCACTTTTTACACAGAATAGATTTTAAAATGTATATCTTTTTAACCACATTTCATCCACATCTATATGGAGCACCATTCATTGCACATATCAAATCAATGTTGTACTTTTTTTTTGTCCTGTTCTCATAGTCTCAACATGGTATTTTAAACTTCCACAAGTCTTAATTTAATGTGTTCAGTGTAGTGCGACATTGTGCCACAGCATGCATGCGGGCAGCACAAATCTCGACTGGAAGTTATGCGCTGTAATTAAGAGCAAGTCGTTGTTCCCACAGAGCAGAGTGTATACACTGGTGACATTATTGTTATATGCCCTGTTTGTATTTGTCTTTGCTCTGTGTGTGTTTAAGTTGGAATTTCTTAATTACTATAAAATCAAAACACATTTTGGTTATTACTTCTTGGTTGTTTAGTATTATATGTTAGCAATAAGATAGCAAACATTCATTAGATTAAATCATATGTTGCGGTTGAATGTTTAGCTGTTTACATATACAATTTTATGTTATTGTAATGCAAACAACTTTTTTTTTTAATTGCACTTATTTTTCACAGTTTAAAGTCTTTTTGTGATGTCTCCTTTTGTATTAATTACCAGGTAAAATCAGGATATAATTAGAGCAACGTTGATTGTTCAATACAAATTACTGATAGAAAAACAAAAAAAGGGGGGCAAAACTGTGCTTGCTTTGCACTGAGACAGAAGCGGCAAGCCGGGTAACCAGACCTGTTTTACGATACCACAGTTGTGCGCGCAAGAGTGAAACGGAAACTACTGTGTCGAAAGGTATCGATCTGATATTAATGCTGACTTGGTATCGATGTTATCAACAATTGGATCGATGCGCCCACCAGAAATAGTTGCCTTTTTTACCCTTTTGGGTTTAGCAAGAATTGCACCCCCTCATCTAGTTTCAAAAGTCTTGATTATTGCTTCTTTCAACGTTTGCGGTGGCAGAACACGCAGCGATAATTCACCCTATTAGCGGTGGGAATGTTAGTGGAGGGGCGAATCTGTCATTTGTCTCTCCCCCTCCCCTACGGAGCCGCAGCCGCGTGCGCCTGCCGATCAAATCGGCGCGGCGGCGGCGGCGGCGGCATGCCGGACGGAGGCGGCAAGCCGGCGAGAAGCGCGCCTTTCCCCACGGTCGCCTGCGCGCCACGTGTCGCGGTCTCTGCGGCGACTGAAGGTGTGCGGAGGAAGGGAGCGGGGAGAACCGTTGTACTTTGGCATTTTTGTTTCAGTCGCGATTATAATCGAGCGTTAGGAGACAAAAGATCGCCGAAGTAAGCGCCATTAGAAGCCTTACTTGTTCCAGCCGCTATAAAGATAAGCGAATGGAATGATTCGGAAGCCTGTCTTGACGGGTGGCTGTGTGGTTGGTGGCCACGGGCGGGGAGGAAGGCGGCATCTGCGAGCAACAAATCTCTCTGCTTGCTCTCGCTCGCATTCCGATAAGGAAGCCCGGGTCCAGCTCGCTCGGGAGGCGTGGTTTTCCCAGGCTTTTAAAACAGCAGCTGCTATTTACCTTCGCCTCTAATGTAAACCACCGCAGCCGCAGCCGCCGCCGCCACCGCTGCCTCCTCACCCCCCCCCCTCCTCCTCTCGGTCTCCCCCTCCTCACCTCACCTCCCCTCCCCTCGTCTACGGCCCAGCGGCCAAATCTCCACGCACCGTGCTCGTAAAACCAGCTTGGCACGTGCTCCAAATGCACGACTCCATGCGTGATTAAATGACAAACATCTGTACAGGCTCGCGCACATAGTGCACAACTTGATTCGATTCCAGTCTACCAGGAGGAATAAAGACGCACTTGTTGTGCAGACCTGCTGATTATACTTTATCCCACGTGTTTGCAAGCTGTGTTGCGCACCTAAAGAAGCATTCTTTTCATTTTGATTTTTTTTTTTAGCAACACAATCCTCCTGTTTTCTCATGTTATCTGTGGGGAGGGACGACCTGCCACTGCAGACAGTCACTCGCAGCTGTGTTTTTATGAATTGACCATGAAGCAGGCAGACAAATTTTTGGCACATTGGCATTGACTGTATTTAAAATGTATGTTATGGTAACACGTGACTTTGTCTTGGGAAGGCACACGCATTTTTATTGGAATCTTGAGTTGAAAGAGTTCGTGAAACATTCTTAGATTAGTTGTAAATTGTATACATGGATATGGAGAGACTCTTATGATAGTTTGTCTAAAATTAGTAATAGCGTTTTAATGGTCGAGTGGTGTTTGGGTGAAATGGACAACCAACTTTCTATTTTGAAAACAAATTAGAAACGTGGAATGGATGTTACTTTTTCATATTTTTTTGTTGCCAATCAGATATCGATTGACGTTTCGATTGTTGCGTTCAGAGGAATTAGACAGAAGACAACTTTTCAATGTTTTGAAAATCGAACAAGAGAAATAGTTTGCAATTTGGACAAATGACCACTTTTCAGTGTTTGAAGTAAAGCAGCCTACATTACAAGTATATATTTTAAATCCTTTAATAAAAGTTAAGTAAACATCAACTTTGGTGGAACGTGGCGGCACGTTTTCTAATGTCATGGCCGGGTAAGACGCAGCGTGGGTGCGTGCGTATAGTGGACGTGTGCCTTGATTGTTTATCTTTGCGCTCCGGGAGCTAAAGGGTGCCTCGCCGCTCGCGCCTGCTCCCGTGCGGGTGCCCGCCGTGTGATGATTGAAGACTGGAAGGCAGTTTCCCGGCTGCGCCCTCAGCCCGGGCGGCGCGCCATTGGCCGCCAGCTGCGAGCCGCCACGCAGCCAATGGGAGGGCGCCGACCACGAGCCGTCCTCCCCCGGGCCGCGTGCGCCTCGTCCTGATTGGTGGGAAGTTAGTGTGGGAAAGAAAGTTTGGGAAGTTTCACACGAGCCGTTCGCGTGCGGGGCAAGATATAAATACACGCCACACGCAGACGCGCCGACACACGCAGACACACACTCGCAGCGGCACGTCGCCCCTCTTGGATTCAAACTTGGTGCACTGACGCGGGACTTCTTTTTTTTCCCCCTTCCACTTCCTTTTTGCATTGGTGGACCATATTTTGCTGCGTTTTGAGGGATAATTGATTTTACCGTGAAGATGCCTGCCGACATGATGGAAAAATCGTCCTCTTCTCCGGTCGCTGCCACCCCGGCAAGCATGAATTCGACCCCCGATAAACCTAAAACAGCTTCCGAGCACAGAAAGGTGAGTTTATCGACACGAACCTTTTCCATATTGATACACTTTAATGCGCCTTTTACTCACAATTTGAAGTTTATTAATACCTCATTCGTTATTTTCTCTTCCTAGTCTTCCAAGCCAATTATGGAGAAGCGAAGAAGAGCCCGTATCAACGAGAGTTTAGGCCAACTTAAAACGCTCATCTTAGATGCGCTCAAGAAAGATGTAAGTGTTCTCACGCCCGTGAGTTGGGAAGAAATACAAAAAGCTGAACATGTGGAAGTGATCGCCTGGATGCCTTTCTCCTGTGCAGAGCTCCAGACACTCCAAACTGGAGAAAGCCGACATCCTGGAGATGACAGTGAAACATCTCCGGAACCTCCAGAGAGCTCAAATGACTGGTGAGTTTCCTTTCCTCGGTGGATGCACTATCGACTCTTCAATTACACATTAAACCAAAACCAAAAAAAAGTGATCTAAAATACATTGCCGTCTTTTTTTTTTGGTACAGTTGCTCTCAACACCGACCCCACTGTGTTGGGCAAGTATCGCGCCGGTTTCAGCGAGTGCATGAACGAAGTGACACGCTTTCTGTCTACCTGCGAGGGCGTCAACACGGAGGTCCGAACGCGGCTCCTCGGCCATCTCGCAAACTGCATGACGCAGATCAACGCTATGAACTACCCTAGCCAGCACCAGATCCCACCCGCGGCCGGACCAACACACCCCTCGTTCGGCCAGCCTATGGTGCAGATTCCCGGGTCCTCCCCACAGGTGCTGCCAATGAGCGGCGTGCCGTGTAAGGGAGCTCCTTCTCCGGCCACTTTACCCAACTCGGACGCCACCAAAGTATACGGCGGCTTCCAGATTGTGCCTGCCACGGACGGACAGTTTGCCTTTCTCATACCCAACGCTGCGTTTGCCCCCAACGGTCCCGTCATTCCCGTGTACGCTAACAGCCCCGGGACACCGACGCCGGTGCCGGCTGCCGTCTCCCCCGGAGCCCCGTCGGGAAACACGGACTCGGTGTGGCGGCCCTGGTGAACACAGCCAAGACTCTCAAATGACACTTGCTAGTTCTCCTTGTTGCGCCATGTTAGTTTTTGTTTTTTTTAATCAAATGGAAAAAGATTATGCACTATATTTGTACAGCTAACAAAGCCAGTAAAGTTCATATTGAAATGAGATTTGTATTGTGGAAGTCCGTTCACTGCGTTTTTTAAAATATATATATATATATACACAGTTGTCTTTCCTACTTTTTTTGAAGCCAAAGATGTTTAATGCGCTTATGCCGTTCTTCTTTTTGGAAGACAAAATAAATTTGTTACTTCTCGAACACTCTTGTTTGTTTTTGAAGTTAATTTTTTATTACAACATAAACCACAGTATTAGTTCGTTTGGAACTGACGGAATGTTTGTTTTGGTCAAAATATTGCGAAAAGCTAAGCATGTACTTTGAATATTATGTGTTAACTGAAGAGAAAATGCTAAATACTCGCTCATGTTTTACACCGGATGACGATCGCATTTTACTATAGAGCGAAACGGTTGTTGCCACAAAGCAGTTGTGCACTGCAGCAGACCAATCCAGTGAATCGTCCAAATAACAAAAGTGTTGGAAGTCTCAGAAGATCAGAGCACATGATCTGACTCTCGACTGTGGGCCACTTGCACCCGTGAGGTGGCTTTCAGTGGTCACGTACGCCATCTAGCAGCCTAAATGCGCATTGCATCCTGGTTATTGTGTGTTGGATCACCGGCTTCAGTAGTTTAAGGATATGTTCTCTCTGATTAAGGTGTACTCAATTTAAAGAAAAATATACCCTACATTAATGTCATATTTATATCATGCAGTCTCAGTTTAGTGCACAGATTTTCACTGGAGCAGCACAGTTGTTTCATGGTTAGCATATCTGCCTCATAGTTCTGAGGTTCAGGGTTCATATCTTGACTTCTGCATATAGCTGGGAGTCTGCATGCTCTCCTTGTGGTACTCCGGCTACCTCCCACATTCTAAAAACCTTCATATTTGGTTCAATGAAGACTCAAAATTGTCCATAGCATACTCTAGTTGCGAACATGAGTGATGGTTGGAATTTAAGTTGCTCAAGCGCAATTTATGCGCAAATCTGGGCAAGTGACGACATTTTGCTGTCTTGGCCAGTTGACGTGATTATTTTCATTTCATGTTGATTTATTAGTTAATTGTATAACTGAGACTGTGGGTATTTTTGAAAATGTTTCCACAATGAAAGGAGAAATGAGTTGCACAGTGGACTAGTGGTTAGCATGTCTTCCGCTCAGTTCTGAGGTTCAGGGTCGGATCTCGGCTCAAGCCTTTTTGTGCGGGGTTTTTGTTTCTCCCTCTGCTTGCATGGGTTTTCTCCATGTGCTCTGACTTCCTCCCACAGTCCAAAAACATGCACGCCAAGTTAACTGAAGACTGCCCATTGGTGTGAATGGTTGTTTGTCTAAATGTGGTTGTTTGGCTGGCGACCATTCCAGGACGTGCCCCGCCTATTCACCCAAACTCAACTCAGATAGGCTTCAGCACATCTGCAACTTATAATGAAGACATTTTCATTTGTTATGCATGCTTAATATCAATGCAGAAATATTGGCCTGTGAATTGATTTGAAAACATTTTGCTGTCGTGGTCGGATGATAGTCATTCTTTTCATGTTGATGGAGATATAGTTTCTAATAGTTCAATTGTGGCTATAGATATATGTTGATATTTTTTCACAGTAAAAGAGAAAGTGCTCATTGTCCAAGACTTCAAATATTTCTTCACTGGATAGTCTATATGGAGAAAAGTACCTTTAATCAATTTGTCTGTCCTGAGTTGGGCTAAACTCGTTATTCCCCATCTTTATGGGAAAAGTTCAGGGAAGGTGCCTTCTCATTTTGTTCCAGCAAGTGCTCAAAGGAAAGTCTACCAATGCATACCTGGATGAGTTTGGTGTGGGAGAACCCAATCAAACACCACTGTGATGATCGACAATGTTAATTTTTTTTTACAGAACTAGCATTCAGAAATCTCTAGAAGACTGTCTTCGAAGCAGTGGTTAAGTGGACCATACAGTATATGTTTTCTGATACGGTCACTTCCTATAGGCTTGATGTGTCCCTATACTTTTGTCTGTGTGGTGTGTGTGGCATTGGTTTAACAGAATAAAGCGGTGAGTAGCAGTGCAAAAGCTGACCTTGGTGCTGAATGCCAAATTTGACCACTTTTGGGATGTTCCACTGTAATCCACACAAATGTGAAGGCAGACAAAAGCATTATATTACTATGGCTATCCTATTAGAGAGGCATTCTTCAGCGCTCATGTAGCTCACAGCATCCTGACATAGTGCGCCGTCCATTTAATCAGAACTGTGGCTGCTGTGTGATGCCAGGAGGTTTCATGTTTAACATCCAGCCATGTGGTAGCGCTCTGCTTTGCCCAGGTGTGTGTGCCCCCTCCAGCTATCCCAGTGTGGCCCTTCTTCTTTGAAGCCTGTTTGTGTGTGTGTGTGTGCAGGTGTTTGCAATTATCAACGCGCTAAGAGGCACAAAGTGTGGATAAGTGCCATCATTTTGAATTTCCATCACACCTTTATGCGGGGGGTCATGCATCACGGTTTGATTGTAGCCATGTGTGTGCGCTGGTGTCGTGTGCTGCATTTGAGGACGTGCCTGGCCAAAGGGCACAGTGAGGAAGGCAATGGGGAGTTAACTCTGTGTAGGCTATACTTGTGTGTGTGTGATCGGATCAACATGGGGTTCAAGGAAAGGCCTACCACACAGGACAGCAATGGGCCTCCTGTGAGTGCGAGCATCTACACACACACACACACACACACACACACACACACACACACACACACACACACACACACACATTCAAACCCATTCCCACAACGGCCGGTCCAGCTGCACTCCAACGCAGCATCGTGCTTCCTGCCCCACGAGCCCCAGGGCCACAGCTGGACACAGGACGTCTGGGAGGCACGTGGTGTGACCCGGACAACACCCAGCTGCTGAAGATCTCTCAACATCTTCATGATTCCTTCCCGTCCGCAGAACAGCTTTACGAGCCTCTCCAATTACCCGGCGCAGTGGCCGAGCTGCCGCACTGACCGCACACATGTCACAACACGTCCAGGGGGTTAGCCGCCATGCGTGTCCATTAACTTTTCCCACACTCCGCGTGCGTGCAGGGAGTAAAGGGAGGCTGGGGGGTGGGGGTGGGGGTGGTTAGGGGGTGTTTTTAGAACTCCTCTGCTTCCTCTTTGGCTGCTAAGTGCTACCATATGGTCCTCTCTCGCTCTCTCGCTAACTCATGGTTAGGCTGCCTCTCTCGCTCCCTCTCTCTATTGGCCCGTCACTGCAGGGCTGTCTTTGATTGCGGCCCAGACAAGCGAGAGCTTTATGATTTAAGCCCTGGGCTTGCTGTACCAAGCCCTGGACTCATTTCGAAGACAAGCCCCCCCTCTCCCTCCCTCCTCCTGCAGTTGCAGAGGAAGGCTGTTTTCTGGCAGGAAATGAATAGCTCCCAGATGAGCGCAGGAACCTGAGAGGTCGTGAGAAAGAGGCGAACCCCCCCCCCCCACTCCGCAAGGCCCGGCCTGCTGCCAGCCGCCAAGGGAATGTGGGAGAGCGCCTCTCTGACACACGCATCAACCCCTCTGCCGTCCACCGCACCGCCTGACTGACTGGCTGCCTCCGTGCCGGGCCCCGCGCCCACAATAGACTCCAGGGCAGGGCGAGCGCCGCAGAGGCCGGCAGCACGGCTCATCGGCCAGCCAGCCGCCATGGAAAACTGTGGGAGCGGGGAGACGTGAGCTGGAGCTGCGTGGGTGGAGGTGGATCAGCGTATTTCAAAGCCGCCCCATCTCTATAATACCGCGGAAAGTTAGGAGTGTGCGAGTCGAGTTTACATTGGCCTCACGTATGACCTCGCATGCACACTTACACGGTCACTCACAAGCTTTCCTCCCACTCTCCCAAAGGAAAACACTCAGCCCCTAGTGCAGGTGTTCCTTCTCAGGAGCAAAGGGTTTTCCCCTTCACCTCCCCGTGTGCTACACTAACATTTATTCCTCGTGATGTTGACACTGTTATGCTTGGATGTGCTATGATGTTTAGCTGCAGCTGCACGGGACTACCCTGAAGGTCTTTTTTTGTATCTGTGTGTGTGTGTTATTTAAATCAGCTTACCTCGGCTTTAGCTTGACATGTGGAGGTAAACTAATTACATAGTCAGTGACATATTCTTATGCGAATTTAATCATACGTGCCACATTTTAAAAATAGTCATTTAGAGCTGTGGTTCTGAAAACAATTAGTTTTAATAAGTAACCTCCCTAGGTGTGAGTGTGGGCGTGGATGGTTGTTCGTCTCTGTGTGCCCTGCGATTGGCTGGCAACTGATTCAGGGTGTCCCCTGCCTACTGCCCGAAGACAGCTGGCATAGGCTCCAGCACCCCCCGCGACCCTAATGAGGATCAAGCGGTTCGGAAAATGGATGGATGGAAGTAACCCATGGTAGCAGCATGGTGAGATAGTGGTTAGCAGTGGTGGGAGTAACGTGTTAAGAGTAATATGTTACAGTACTATACAGATTTAGATTTATGCGGCAACTCATTTTTCAACATCTTTATCATATTATTCCAGTTACTGAGTCTAGTGAAGCATTACAAAATTGGGGCCACAAGTCATAAGTAGACTCAGAGAAAGTGTAGGAGTCTACTCAAAAAGTCAAGACAGGAATACAATCAAACTTTGGTTTTCGAACGTCTCTGTTCTCGACCAAATCGGTTTTCGACCAAATATTTCAACATTTTTATGCCTTGGATGACGACCGAAATTCGGTTCTCGAACAAACTGAGCGCACTTGAATGCGCCACGTGACTCCTCTCACCTTCCATACACGAGGAAGTGACGCTTCCTCATGTATCGTTCCATTGTGAACAGACGTATTCAATAAAGATTTTTTTTAAAAGAGCATGGTTTCGGTTTTCGAACAAATCGATTTTCGAACAGTCCTCTGGAACGGATTATGGTCGAAAACCGAGGTATGACTGTATATCGTTGCGGACCTCTTTACAATAGACATATCGATCTGCAGGCAACAGAATCAAAACTGCACATTAATTCGTAGTTTCATAGCTCATCTTTGAAAGCTTATCATTGCTTGACCAGGCACGGTAAGAGTTGGAAATCTTGATAAAGTCCGCAGTACCACATCATCTGCAAAAAGAGAGATGCAATACTGAGGCCACCAAACAGTACGCCCTCGATGCCTTGGCTTTGCCTAGGAATTCTATCCATCAAGGTTATGAACAGAATCTGTGAAAAAGGGCAGTATTGACGGAGTCCAACCCTCACTGGAAACGAATCTGACATCAGTCCTACAGGGACCGAACAGCCCGGATCGGGTTGTTTAATAACCCATGCCCCCCACAGAACTCCCAGAGAGACCCGATCAAACGCCTTCTCCAAGTCCACAAAACATATGTAGACTCGTTCGACGCACTCCCATGCACCCTTGAGGAACCTGCAGAGGACCTTGAGTTGGTCCACTGTTCCACGGCAAGGGTGAAAACGACACTGCTTCTCCTGAAACTGAGAGCACCTTTCAAAAGACCTTACCAGGGGGGCTGAGAAGTGTGATCCCGCTGTAGTTGGAAGTCACCCTCCCGTCCCCCTTCTTAAATAGAGGGACCACCACCCCGGTCTGTCAACCCAGAGGCGTCGTTAAAGAGGTCCACGCGATGTTGTAAAGGTGTCAAACACGACAGCCCCACAAAATCCAGAGCCTTGAGGAACTCTGGCTAGATCTCATCCATCCCTGGGGCCTCACCATCAAGGATCTCTTTAAGCACCTCAGTGACTTCAACCCCAGCGATAGGAGAGCCCACCTCTCAGTCTCCAGACTCTGCTTCCTTGAAGTTACGCATGTCGGTGGAATTGAGGAGTTCTTTGCAGTATTCTCACCACGATTCACAATGTCCCAAGATAAGATCAGAAGCACCCCATCTCATCTATACACAGTGTTAACAGTGCATGCTTTCCTTTCCTGAGATGCTGGCTGGTGGACCGGAATTGCAAAGCTTTCTAGAAGTCGTTTTCAATGGCCTTTTCAAACTTCTCCCATGCCCAAGTTTTTGCCTCTGCGACCGCCAAAGCTCATTCAGAGTGCCGTAAGTCAAAAAAGCCCAATAGGACCCCTTCTATATCTTGATGGCTTCCTTTGCCGCTTGTGTCCCCATCAGGTTTGGGGATTGTCGTCATATCAGGCACCGACCACATTATGGCCACGGCTCCGGCCAGCCGCTTCGATAATGGAGAAACAGAATTATGGTGTTCAGACTCAATGTCTCTCCATATCCCCTTGACATGGGTGAAGTTCTGCCGAAGGTGGGAGTTGAAAGTCCTGACAAGAACTGCTTGTACTTTCTGTTGTAACTCACAGAAGGCATGCCGCAAGGTCCTGAGCACATGGTCTGAAAACATGTCTGGATGTTTCGATTCCAGCTCCGGCCCTCCCGTCTAGAGTTTGCATGTTCTCCCCATGCCTTGCGTGGATTTTCTCCAGGTACTCTGGTTTCCTCCCACATTCCAAAAACATGCTTGGGAGGCTGATTGAACAAAAATTGTCCCGAGGTGTGAATGTGAGTGAGAAGGGTTTTTGTCTCTGTGTGCCATGCGATTGGCTGGCAACCGGTTCAGGGTGTCCCCCGTCTACTGCCCAAAGACAGCTGGGATAGGCTCCAGCACGCACCGCGCCCCTTGTGAGGATAAAGCGGATCAGAAAATGGATGGATGGATCTTCCTATACTGTACACGTATTTGTGATCGACATGTTTACAATGTCGGCCATCGTTGGCCGACATTTTATTGGAAAATCACGAACTACTGTTATCATGGACAGATTCGTTACGTTCCTTGAGGTACATACGTTTTGACTGTGTGTGTGTGTGTGTGTGTGCGTGTGTGTATATATTTATATCACCACATTTATGCAGTTATGCCTTTATGGGCCATGCTGTCCACTAAGGCGCAGTCATGCTGAAAAGCAAAAGGCCTTTCCTCAACTGTTCCGACAAAGACGTTCAAAATTATATAACCCAGTGGATTGATCATGATATACTGATTTCAAATAAATGCTTGCTTCCACAAAAAAAAGTGAATACATGATGCTAACAATACTCCCTTCGTCTTCTCTTAGCAGCGGTTCAAATGACTCATTGCCTACATGCGTCTTTTTCCCACAACTCCCAGTCTCTCACACACACACTTCCTTTGTCTCTCACTCTCTCATACAAGATGCAAACGCGCACACACACACAGACACACACACACACACACACAACTGTTTGTACGACGCTCCTATGGTAACCTGTTGAGCCAGTAAACAGGGCTAGCTGTCTATATCCCACAAGTCGACTTGCCCATTTTCCTTGGCTCACCCTGCAAGGCGACAAAAAGCCCAGCAGAGGCTCCCACCACCAGCGGCCCATTCAAATGTCAGCCACTTCGTTTGAAGTCGCACACTGCTATGTAAATGCACAGTTTTTCTCACCAGCACAGCCCCTCACGCCCACGCACTTAGTCGGAGGTGGTCGGTGACGTCCACGGATTGTGTCTTTATCGTCAGCAGCCTTTACAAGCAGTCTGTATGCGTATGCCCCCCAGGTTAGCGGTACGTAAACATGTTGATGTGGACATGGAAACTTGAGCAGATCAGGACAAGCCAACCATACCATGCTGTCATTTACCAAGTTGGCACAACCCCCAATTCTGAGCGGTGACAGTGATGAACCCCATCTCACTGCGCCTTTGTATGACCTGTCCTCCAGCTCCCCTAAAACCCGGTGCCAATTGAGTGGGAGGGGCCCCCTTTATACCTCCCCTCCGAGACCTTCGCAACAAACAAACGAATCAGGCAAATAAGTTCTCACAACATACCAACATCCAATCTGTTGGGCTGCTTTTATTGGGACAAAGCATTCGCTTGTCTTTTATTTTTTTTAAAGTTTCTTTTCACCAATTCAGTGTCAACCCAAAGAAAACATCAAAATGAAACGTATGTGGAGAACTTATAACATTACGGTTTAAAGCATGCAATATGTTGATGCAGTCGTGTGGTTCCTATATCAGAACTGCACCGTTTCAAAGAGTCATTATGCTACTAGTATGCTACTCGTCAAAGGTATTCAAAGTATTGTTATTTATCTGTATATAAAAAAAGGGAAAACAAATGGGCATGGTCGCTTTCCTTTGAACCCTACGTGTGCCCCTTGCCAACACCAATTATTCAGGGGTAATGAAACCTGCCGTACACACCGGGACAGTCAACTTGCCGCTATCTCTGGCAGCTAACATTAGCCATTGACTTCCAACATTCACATGTTGCATCATCATCTCTGCCATCTCACTTATTGAAATTTTGAATGTTGAGGTTCTGTTGTACAGTCACTGATGTTGTCGTGGTCCACTCGTCTGACTTGTGTGCAGGCAGCGTGGTATCGGTTCCAAATCAGTGATGGTGTGAATGTGGGTGTGAATGGTTGTTTGTTTCGAAATGTGCCCTGCGACTTGACTAGCGACCAGTTGAGGGTGTAGTCCGCCTTTCGCCCGAAGTCATTTGGGATAAGGCTGTTTAGGATAGGCGTTGTTTAAAAAGAATGGATGGATGGTTCTGTTGTCTTTCCGATGCGTGAGTAGGCTAGACTCAAACACGAGTACGTTAGGTCCGACGAGGTCACGTGTGCTCTCCTGGCTGGCTTGACAGTAATCCCAGTAATAAGTGTGTTTGGTGTTTGTTTGTACATACACGCAGGGCTGAGATCAATTATCAGGGCCTCGGGGAGAAACACACTGAACTTACCGCGTTTTGCTGTATGATCTATGACGCCTGTTCTCACGTGGCCACTTTTATTTTACAAAGTACTCTGGGGGGCCCTTGAAGATGAGAGGAAAGGGAAAACAGATTTTTTTTGGGGGGGGACTCGTGAATACTTCAGAGGGATCTGATGTTCAGTATTCTTCTTTAGGAAATGAGCTGGAAGGGAGCCAGCGATGACAGTAAATCAGAAACTTGTAAAATCACAATGGTGGATTTTAGGTTGAACGCCAACCACGCACGCACACACACACACACACACACACACACACACACACACACACACACACACACACACACACACACACACATATACATATATATATATATATATATATATATATATATATTTCAAAATAGCTTCATCTTAGAGCTGTACGTTTGATCAATTTGTTACTCTTACTTTCTGTTTACTGCTTCCTCTTTCATTTATTGGCAGATTCAGTTTATTTTAACATGCAAACCAATGTTAGAAGGAGGATTCCGATTGGCTAGAGTCGCGCACAATTCCGCCACGTCTGTTGAAGCAATGCTTGCAGGTCTGTCTCTGTGCAGCCTGGTACCAAATGCGCCGTTGGACCGGTTCTGATCCGTGGACCGATGGCTGGGGACCATTGACCTAGTCCTAGAGAACAAAATCCTTCTCAGTGAGCACTGGTGTTTTGAAAGATGCCTAAATAGAGAGTCAAACTTTGAGGTGCCGTTTTCTTCAATTTTCAGATTCATCCAAAAATCCTCCCGTTTGAGTGCATTTATGATTTGGCTTCTTTTTGGCTGCTATGTGGTTCACACCAGACATTTGTTGCATCACTTGAGTGTTCGAAATGGAATCATCCCACCTCCCTCGGGTCCATCCATGCAACCGCAGCCTAAAATGTAGCATGGACCTGCACTTAATCCTCTTTTAGGTGTTAGCGCCACAGTGGAGCTGGTCGTAGAGATACAACCACTGTGTGCAGAAAAAAGCAAGCTGCTGGTACTCAGATTGTGTGAGACTGTACAATATAGTCAGTCCGTGTTGTTGAGCATTCAGAAAAAGCACAAGTGTGGCTTTATACTATCCTCTTTCTGTTTTATGCCTCCCACCTCATGACTCTCTGTTGCCTCACCTTTGTGGTCTGTGTTCCCAAACACTCCCACAAAACCCTGTTTTTACAGTTTGCGTCAGAAATGTGTGTTTGTGCGTTTGAGCTGCAATCTTATAGGCTAGTGTCTTGTTGTCTGGAATATGGGTCCAATGAAATGCTCCAAGGTTTTGAAAAGACACCAAGAATGGGAAGAGTAAGCAGAACAATTATTTGCTGCATGGTCAATTTTTTTCTCTTCTTTTCACTTTTTTGTCCAAAATAAAAATGGAATCTTTCCTCCCATCCAAAAATCTAAATTCGGCAAGGGGAGGCAGCTTTATTTATATAGCACATTTCAGGCATGAGATAATTCAATGTGCTTCTTAAAATTAGTACACAGTACACCAATTTGTAATGTCTAAAGTTGTTGGAGTTGCTTCATGATGACACAGTGATGTTGGAAAATTAACATGTTATGTACTCGAATATTTGCACACTTTCCTTCTCAATTTTGTGTTATAATTATGATAACATTTTACATATCTCCATTATTTATCAGATGAATCGACAGGGCGTCCACTGTTTGTGGCGCAGTTCCATATCTACAGGAGGAACGGAAGGCAAATTTATACGCAGGCCATCACTAATCTAGTAAAGTTACAATTGCATTAAATATATATTTTTTTTTTTTAAACTTTTTTTTTCCCCCAAAACATTTATGAAATTATGCTTTTCATTTTTTTCTTCAACTTGTATAAATGTGCACTAACTTATATGTCATTCAGTGGGAGTGATTGTGATGGGCGTGTGGCATCTTTTCTTCCACACGACTAGTAGTTAGTGAGCGGTGTCGCTCGGCCCCCAAAGCCGCGCCTGTGCCTGACCCTCCACACACGATGTCAGAGTAATTGACAGTGACTGGAAATATGCGGCATCATTGAGCGGCAACCTGTGTGACTAACAGGGTTAGGGCCTCCCTCTTTGAGAGTGACCCCTCCTCTGAAGCCATCAGTGATATTCAATTTGTGTTTAGGCTCCCTTTGAGGAGCCCCCAGGGGCCCGATTTGATTAACATATTTTATGGAGAGCCCTCGGACGCCGCTGCCTGTATTAATGATAGTCAGCAATCATTACGGCTGCCTACGTGGTTACGGTGACAGCCTGGCAAAGGTGCACCAACGAGGTTGATCCCGATTTCGCTTGCGTGCGACCGCGCTGCTTTATTGACGGCTCGACCGTGCCCGCTTGAAGCTAATCAAAAGTGATTCATGTCGACGAGTCACAATGCTGCAGAGAATTGAATTTGTTTCATCTACGCTTCTCTCCATCACTTATCAGTGGAATGAGCCCACAAATGGAGGCGAGACAATAGGCGCCGTTTGTAAGGGCACTTTTCCCACAGTCCTATCTGTCACCAAAATGGACACACACTGACATATGGACAAAGCGTCAGACAGACGCACACACAACCTCGACTTCCGAGAGCTTCTACTGTAAGGGCATTCCTGTTCTCTTCACGCCGTCATCATTGTCTGCTGCAACCGTGCCACTAACAAAAGACGCACTCTCGCTCCCTGGTTGCCTCAGCGCCAAAGCGTAGTAAAACGTAACCATGTTGCCCCGTAAAGCAGAGAGCTTTTTTTTTATAGCCGGTTGGTAGGATCTATATGTGTAAGGGAGTCTCTTTCATTGTCTCTTGTTAAATCCCCAAACATTTTCACAAGCTGCTTCCGTCGGCCAGATCTTTTGAATGCAGAGCGCCTCGTGAATCCTTTGTTTTTGTTTCCAGCAAAATACTCATCCAATATGATTCAGATGCAGCGGGCTATCCTGCAACGGTAAGCACTCCATGACCTTCATGACAACTCTTTCATTTCCCTCAAATGAAGAGAGACACACAAGTGGCCCTGTGAAAGAGGAATATATAGTCTCACACAGTACATGGGGCAGCAGGGGGAAAATTAGAAAAGGTAAGGTTTCGCTCACGGCCCATAACGGTTTCAAAGACAGCCGTGACAAAAGTGAGCACAAGGAGAAAATGAGAACAGGTGGTCATTGCTATGATCCCGCATTGCTTCACTTCCATGCCCAGACGTGAAATCAAACAGAAGGTTTTAGATTTCACTGATAAGGGGCACAGGTTTGTTTGCTCTGTTTATCTGTAAGATGCGTGAAAAGATGCCCAACCTGCAACCCCTCACCAAGTCTGGCTCGGGCTCAGCAAATAAAGCACGCCGTCTGGGAATACAAAACCGACGGTATGTTTGTTTGTTTTAACGTTAGATCTATTTAATGACAGTCCACCATTTACCCAGAGTCAGTTAAAATAATTCCCAGTTCCCTGTGACCCTGAACAATTAATACATGAATGAATGAATGGATATATGAAAACAGTAAGTTGTTGAAAAACAAAACAAAGATGTATCGAGGCATGTGTATTTTGGAGTACTTGCAAACCGGTTATCATTGCCTATTGGGCTGATTGGTCATACAGTGTTCTGGGTCTGCATGCCTGTTTCCAAAATATGCTGAAACTGTTTTGCTGTGCAATATACTTCTGTGGTTATTTGTATTGTGATGAATCTTAATTGATAATGATGTCAGGCATAACGGCGTTTGATAGGGGGGAGAAAAGTCAGAGAGAAAAGAGAGCGAGCAGAGTAAAAATAACATCACAATTAGTTTAGCAAAATCAAGCAAGTTTCTAAATTAGTAACCAATTTTATTTTTTTTTAACTTTACCTTTGTCGTTTTTACTGTATCTACTTCCCTCACATCATCTCTGTTCATTTTTCACGCTGGTTGCATTCTAGACTATGAAGTGAAATAGTCGCATCATCATGACATAGCATTATGGCATAGTATTTATTGGAAATGTATTGTAATGTCATTGCCAGGAATACATATGATAGAGATGAAAACATAGAGTAGAGTAAGTATGTCTGACCGACATGATTGCCTCAAGCATCACCGACAAAATTGGCTAGTAAGTTTTGATCAACACCCGCCGAAATGAATTTTAACCTACATTTGGCAGCTTGGCGGGTGTTAATTTAGAACCCGGGTGACAACGATTATGTCACATAGGAGCTGAGATTTATTTGTAGGCTTGCTATTACAGCAAATGGTCTTTTTCAAAAACTGGAATAATGGATGCATTTAAGTCAAACTGTGCATACCTTATCCCTTAATCTTAATCAAGCATATTATTTTTCAAAATGTGTGCAAAGCACTTTGTTGATGTACCACGTCAGTGCCTTTGATGGTTTCTTTCGTGACGTTTTGGAGAAAATGTTTCAGTTGCAACATCGTTGATGAAGTTTACTGGAATTGTTGTTTCAAGGCATCACTATGAGCCGCAGGCGGTGAGACAATGAACAATTGTAGGCTGGAAAGAGAAAGTGAACGAAGCTGACTCCGCCGCAATACCTGCACAGATCGAGGCAAGCCAGTCATCTGGGGTCATACGGTGTTTAACTGAGCATGCATATATGTCATATTCTTATCTCTTTTCATCTTTGTGTGTGTGTGGGGGGGTATGTATGGGAATGAATTATATACTATATACAACATACCTATATATATGACAGATGAACAAAAGGGGATGCGGCTATATAATCAGGCATTAAGCAGGTATTCCTTTGATGATGCCGCTAATGATGTGGGCCGTACATATGAGTGACGGTTAGCAAACTGTTTACGTGTTTGTGTGTGTGTGTGTGTGTGTGTGTGTGTGTGTGTGTGTGTGTGTGTGTGTGTTTGTTTCGAGTTCTACTTGAGCGAGCTTGAAGAATGCCCATGTGACGGTACAAGAAGGAGCCCCTTTCATCACGTGCAGCCCCACATCACTCCCTTCTTCCGAAGACCCCCATCATCCAGTTTATTGTTGTCATGGTTTTGTTTTGTTTTGTCACCGGCAGGTAGCAGTGGAGGGTTCTCCCTCTCTTTTCGCCCCTCTTCATCGTCATTTCATTATATGTCACCTGTTATAAGAGACTGCCGAGCCATCAGCAGTTGTCGGAATATCCACCTTGCTCACGTCTCACGTCCAAAAGCTATTTTCTAGACCTTCGTTGTTCTCAATCTTGTTCCTAGTCCTGTTTGTATTCTGGTTTGTTTCTCTTGTTATCTCTGTTTTGTTTTGGTATTGTTATGGTTGGTGTGTTTTGGTTTTATTTATTGATTGGCTTTTGCTTGTCAGAAGCAGAATCATCAGAATCTTTTTCATTGGCCAAGCATGTAGAACACGCGAGGAATTTGTCTCCGGTAGTACACTACAACTACGATAAATAAGGACATGACATATAAGTATCGAAAGACTTTCTGTATTGTAGGGTACCAAAGTGCAGTAGTGTCACCCAATGACAGCTGTGCAACAATGTGCAGAGTCATCGAGTAGAGATAAAGTGATCAGTAGTGCAACACAATACTAGTACGGTTGTGCAGATAATCGTTGCACCATTTTTAAAGTGACCTGTAGCAGTAATTTCAGGACAACTTTAGGTGTGCAATACAGTTGTCGATTTTAGACAAGATATTTTGCGTTATTTATTTCTCTTCCCTTTTGCAAGCTCTTTTTGTTAATACCATTATTTTAGCCCTGGGTTGTCCCCAGCAATGTGTCAGTTTTGCGAACTTTTCTCAAGAAATCTTTTTTGTACTCAATCTTACCTTTGTCTGCGTTTGTGGGATCTGTTCCTGTTCCGGACTGGTCCGGAACCATAACAATCCCCCTGGCTCATTTCCTTCATTATATGCAGGAAACATTCCTTAGAAGAAAGTGGACACACACTTTCCACTTAATTTAAATTTCACCTCAACCTCATCAGCCCCCACCATTAAACACCCTCTCCCATCTCCTTGCTTTTGCAATACAGTTGTCAGTGGCATTTCACTGACACACACCGAGACCCCCGGCAGCAGGCAGGTCCTGCTGCTTTAAAGGCCAGCGTCTAATTAGTCATAATGACTTCCATTTTGTCCTGGCCGGGGATCACATCTTTGATGCCAAGCGCTTGAGGGGGGGATAACGAACAATTTTCCCGATAGATTTCTTTGAAGGGTCGAACGCCCCGTTGGTCAACTGTTTAGCGCGTCGGCCTCACAGTGCAGAGGTGCAGGGTTCGATTCCGGCTCCGGCCTTCCTGTATGGAGTCTGCAAGTTCTCCCCATGACTGCATGGGTTTTCTCCGGGTGCTCCGGTTTCCTCCCACGTTCCAAAAACATGCATGGCAGGCTGATTGAACACTCTAAATTGTCCCTAGGTGTGAGTGTGAGCGTGGATGGTTGTTCGTCTTTGTGTGCCCTGCGATTGGCTGGCAACCAATTCAGGGTGTCCCTACTGCCCGAAGATGGCTGGGATAGGCTCCAGCAACCCTAGTGAGGATTAAGCGGTTCAGAAAATGGATGGATGGATGGAAGTTCTCCCCATGACTGCATGACTCCGGTTCCCTCCCACTTTCCAAAAACATGCACGGAAAGTTAATGGAACACTCTAAATTGTCGCTAGGTGTGAGTGTGAGCATGGATGGTTGTTCAGAGTGTCCCCCGCCTACTGCCCGAAGACAGCTGGGGTTGTTGTTGTTGTTGTTGAGTCACCCTAGGCGCCTCAGGATAATCCTGAGTAGCGCTAGACTCGCGCATGGGAGGCTCCTAAGTTCTCCGAAGGAGTTGCCAAGTTGTCGATGGTGCCGGTCCACCAGGAACGCCGGGCAGCGTAGCCAAAGATGTTCGGGGTAGGCTGGGGTAGGCTCCAGCATGCCCCGTGACCCTTGTGAGGATAAGCGGATCAGATAATCAGATAATGGATCAGCGGATCAGATAATGGATGGATGGATGGATGGATGGATGGATGGATGGATGGATTTTTTTTGAAGGGATAGTGGGCGGGATAATGGAATGATAGTACTGTATTTAGTTTGTTCCCATTGAGTGGTAAGGGCACTATGATTCTATTCCTGACAGAAGCACAGGAAATTGGAAATTATTCATACAAGTCTCCAAATAAGCTTGCTTGTTTATTTGTTACTTAACGTTTACTGTAAAACTGATGCATAAAACAAAAGAGAAATGAACTCTATTGGCTCTATTTTCCTAGGCAGGCACCCGTGCACTTAGCGTAAAACCGGGCACAAATTATTTTTCTTGCCTGGGCAAGTCTAGAGAAATTTGAGCCTAAGTCAGAGTATTCATGTAGTCTAATTGATTACAATATACAATTTCCATGCATTTGAATGACAGGACTTAAAATGTAACACAAACAGGCCAATAGTTTATGTGCTTTCTATTTCCCAGTCTAATGTAAATGAAACAATTAAGAATGAGAGTTATGTAAAATATCTAACAAATCCAATGTGTTCATTCATAAAGCTTCACGGCTTCACCCTATTGAGCAAAGCCATTTAGGTCTATCTATTTAAACCATTGCATTTCAAAGCTTTCACCACATAGGTAAATTGTATTGTTTCTGACCTACATTGCATTTGTATTCAAATATTATTGCAGCAAAGATTAATCATATCAACGGTTGTCAAGGTTGCCTTGGCATACTGTACTTCAAGGCAGAACTCTTTGTCTGAGCCACTAGTAGCAATGGCTTCCCCACACCATATAAAAGACTTCTTAATTATCAGGGAAAGCCTTAAACTGAACACCAAATCAACGTACGACATCAGAAAATTATGCACAAAGAATACGAATAATAAGACATACAAAATTACTATTACACAACAGGAAAACACAGACAAGAAGTGGCATAGACACCAATGTAATTAGCTGTAATCAAAGCTGTATCTATTTACAAATGCAGTTTGGCATGCTTAGAAACTCAATCTTATTCTTGTTTTATCACTTTCAAATGCTGTTAACAAACGGGTTGCATTATTGCTACCTCATGGAAATGTGGAGCATAGACACACTGAAATATTTACGTGAATCTATATGGAAAGTGATTTCATACGTTTTAACTGAATGAATATTGATTAATCTACAGTCTGCCATATTTAAACTGTATTCATGAATTTGAACCGATTCACTTTTTTGCTGATTTTAACAAATGTAAAGAAATAAATTAGAAAGTAAATAAATTAAATTGATGAGGGGGGGTTGGGCATACATGGATGCACGGCTATGAGTGCAAGGCGGTCTCTAATTGCACACGTCACATGCAAGGCTGACGACATCATCCGCAAGGGCAGATCTTGCAGTGTACCCGTCAATGTCATGCATCGACCCAAACGAGTCTATTTCTGTTTCCACAATGTCAAGCACGTTGTACTTGGACGCGCTGCACTCTGACTGCCCTGATTTTAATACAAGTGACTGATGCCGCTACGATTGTCAACGAAAGGCTGCTTCCATCCCACAAGGGCACAAACGTCCCGTTGCCAATTTTACCCGTGCAAAGTCTAGCAAAATAATAAAACAAAATCTTCCCCATGTGCACTGTTCAGACTGCGCTTTCCACTGGGCTTGCGCTGAACATGAAAATAGGGCTCTGTATATTTAAACACCAATTTAATCACAAAAAGCATGCTATCTTAATGCTAACATACAATAACTTAGCAGAAGTAAGCAACAACAGGTACTTTAACACACATGGAGCAGCATCACATGAAACAAAAGACAAACCTTGTATTTTTACACATGCAATACTCAGCAAACTATACAACATGACATTCTGTTCGACATGCTGCATTTACAGTATATCCACATGCTGTCCACCATGGTAAATGGCCTCTTACTTGGATACTTACTACTGTACATTAAAGGTGTATAATACATAAATAAAATAAAATAAATAAATATTTGGAAAAACAGGAATAGTACCGACTTATATTGAAATTCTATGTATTACATTTAAAAGCTAATTTAATCACACCAACTACAAAAATATAATATACATTACATATACACAACCCACCAAAACCAACTCTTTAAGCATAGGAATAAAATAGTGCAAGATTTGCTCACGTTGTTTAAAGCTACCTGTTGTTGGTTTGATTTGTATTGCATATCATATATTCCAACCTGGTTTCACCTGCTTGGAACCAACTTGCAGCATTTTCTGGGGTGAATGGCATGACCACCATATAAACTGTCCCTTTATGTCACCCTTGACCAAATATGTCCCCCTGAGGAATGAGTGGATGGGGTTCACTGGCTGCCGAGAGAGGTAGATCCCTTTTAAACCTGTGACCATGCATACAGGCACACACACACACACACACACACACACACACACACACACACACACACACACACACACACACACACACACACACACACATGCAGGCAATGATGCTTCTCTCCCCAAGAGGGGATGGTGGAGACTAGGAAAGACAAGAGGTAAAGGGTTGGTGGATTTAAGGTTCCCCCTCCAGCATCTCTAAAATAGGTTTATCTCTGCCAGGGAGATGTCTTTTTGTGCTGAGCAGGGAGAGGATGCAGGCAGAGAAAGAAAGCTAGATGATGGATTCCAGGGAGGCGAGTGGGGGTGATGGGACCACCTGCGTGGCCTCCTTTGCCGGGAGATTATGCGGGCACACAAAGCGGCACAGGGAGGAGGGCAGGCTCGTTGAGAGAGCCCAGCCTTGGGAGTGAGCAGCGTGGAAAGTGGAGGTGATGTGTGTGCCAGGGGTCAGCTACATACTGTAACACCGACCGCCCCCCCTTCACCTAACCTCTTACCCCCCCTGCTGCATCCGCTTGTAACTGCCTCCCCTTCTGCGTTGGCCTTTGGGTACATAGAAAGCCAAAGAAAAAGAAAAACCCACTTGCAGAGTTTGTTTCTTTCCATGTTTACTCAGGCAAAGTCTCTCATCACTCGTGAGGATTAGGTTATTGTGTGATGTCATGCAGTGACAAATATTAATTAGAATGCCGTGTTTCGACTGATGGGGCTGCATCAAACATTACTGTCAAGAGAATTGGGGCTTTGACTTCCCCTTTAACTGGCCATTAATCATATATATTGCGATAGAAGCCTAATGAGTTACCAAAAGTAACATTAGATTTAGGGTAACTTTAATGGCGTAAAAGCTTTCTTTCAATAGTCCAAAGAACCATTTGAAGTAGCAAAACTGTATGGTGAGAGATTTGAGATCTCAAAATTACTCAGACAAATATATTAGGAATTTTCACATGTATGTTTTACATGTGTAATGTTGTGAGTGTGCACTTATCATAATTTATCATTTGTAAATATTCCATTCTGAATTTGAATTGTTAAAATTGCGTTTCTGAAGCAGTGGGCACGCGTGCATTTAATTTTGAGGCACACGCCACACAGTTTCAAACAGGTTTTGGATGTTCGCATGTGTCAAAATGCCCGCCTCGCTAGAAGGCAGTGTTATTTTTCAAGAAGTAGCAGCAGAACAAAAACGTCTCACGGCAACAATTTTAACTTATATTCACAGAGTCACTAATTGCGATCTGAATGCATGAAAGTCAGGCGCGTGAACCACTCCACACAAGTCAGTGACTTTTTGCAGATGCTATTTACTTTTTTATTTTTTAAGGGAAGAAGAAGAAGAAGAAGAAGGAGAAGAGCAGCATTGTCAGCAAAATGAAAAGTTTCCCACCGGTTTGATGTGTTACTTGGGCATTCAGTCACTTTCCTCATCCATCATTGTACCCAGTAACGTTGATGTGTTGTGGTTAAACTACCAGGTCTCCCTTTCCCTGTGTTGGGCACAGTCCCACAGCTGAGGATCATGGTCCCCAAAGTGGACGTTACCATCAATGATTGGTCAGACTCCTTTGTCTTTGGCCCTGTCATTGGCCAAGATAAATGGCTCTTTCCGGTTAATTATTCCATAGCTGGACATTGGAACGGTATCTGAACCTCAAGTAACCGCTAACTTCTCTATCACCGTACAATGACTCCTTCCAGACGTCCCCATTCACTGCAGCCTGTCCTGCAGTCTAATAATTGACAAACTGCCTTTGTCTTTCTGCTGATGCAGGCTATTAGCAGAGCAACAGGAGCATCTTGGGCCAGGTCTGGGCCACGCCAATTTTGATGGAGGTTTGAGGTGAAAGTCCCCAGCACCATCTCTGTCACTTTACATCAACATCCTCAGGGATTGTGAGGAATCTGCTTTGCTCAGCAAATTGTCACGCTAAAGAAGGGAACAGATGGAGAAAGAACTGAGGAAGCGACCGCAGAGGCAAGATGTGCTTGTCAGGTTATCCTTATTTGAATATTATATTGTTTTATTATGCCGTGTTTAGGTTCTCTCAAAATATTAGTAAAAACATTACCCGAACTGTTGATCAAGCTTTTTTTTTTATGGTGAGATTTTGAGCCTGGAACAAATTGCCAAAGTTAATAGAACTTCCAATTAAAAGAGCATCACGGAGTAGGTTGTTGTTTTGTTGTTTCCGTTGTATATCCCAGTTTATCCAACAATGGAAAATGACCAGTATTGACATCAAAGCCTAAAAAATGACCAAGAATTGATGAAGGAGCCGGAGAATTTCTTGACATTGAATAACGCATTTCTAAGGGTATTAAAACTTTTGGATATGGTCCAGGTTTCCTTTCCACAGACAAACTAGACATATCCTGTACCATCACTGCACATGGCTGCCAATAAAAAAACGTTGGCATGAATGTGTATCTGTGAGCCGACAGTACAAACTGGTAAATATATTTGATTTTTACGGTCGAAATACAATCCATTGTGTTAAAGAGAAACTGTGACAAAGATATGATTAGAATCTAACTCATAATATTTCGAATGTTTGTGAATTTTACGTGACAGCAGTTTGTCACAAAGTCTAATGGCCTTTAAAATGTCCTAAATATGGTGTATTTGTGTGTCACATGTAATGTAATTAAGAATAATCCTCTTTCGAGTGTCAGCATGAAAATGACCAAATTGGTTGTTAACGCCTCTGTGATGCAAGTAGATCTCCGTTCCTAATGCTGCGAGTGAGTTATCTTCATAGCATGTCCTCATTTTATCAGTATGTGTGTGTGTGTGTGTGTGTGTGTGAGACACTGACAAAGTGTGTGATCATAATGATGAGGATGAGCCCGCATTCCTCTCCTCAGCACGCTTCCCTCTCTTTCACATCGACGCCGCGCAGACCTCCTGCTGTCATGTAATAAATATTTAGGGCCATAATCAATTTGCAATGCTTGGGGAGCCTCTCTCATCATTTGGCCTACAAAGAAGCGGGAAGAGAGAAGAAGGGTTCCTGTGAATGTAGCGAGGGTGCGAGGCAAAGATGGGAGAACAGGGGGGCTATTAGGAGGAAAAAAGGAAAGTGGCTTCCCGCGGCGTAAATAGTATTCATGGATTGACAGAGTGGTCATGGAGCATAGACGAGGGTCCTATGCTCTGTTGAGCCGAAGCTCCGTCATTCTCCGGCTGGCTTTTCTTCCCAACGCGCCTCGCCAAGGGGCTCCTTTGTGGCCGAGCAGCAGGTAGCGCTGGAGTGGCAGGTCAACTGTTGGGCCATGCCAGCAACCCCTTTTCTCCCACTGACTCCTGCTGAGTGTTGCTGTCAGCACACCGGGCACAGACGTGGGAGCAGGAATTTTCTACGACTCAACAATTGGACTTTGAGAGCATAACCTTGCACGTGTGACTCTTTAATTTGATGTGTTGGTCTCCTTGACTATTGTG
The DNA here is from genome assembly GCA_018466805.1 of Hippocampus abdominalis. NCBI lineage: Eukaryota > Metazoa > Chordata > Actinopteri > Syngnathiformes > Syngnathidae > Hippocampus > Hippocampus abdominalis. The sequence goes on along the minus strand of CM031701.1, from coordinate 8,438,036 downwards.
TCTTGGGGCTGCCTGTCTGTCTTTGGGGAAGCAGCATGATTTCATCTTAACATTTCAGAAATAAGGACATTTCAATGACACTTTTCAGCCACTGTACTGTATAAAACCATCAGCATGTTCTAACGCGTCTCCGCTTATAATGGTTTCCACCTTTTCTCTTCAGCGCTTTTCACAGTAGGTCGCTTGTGGGGCCACCGGGTAGCAGAATAGGGTCGCCCACATAACTGGAAGCCTAAATGAATAACGCCCTCAGCGTGGTGCCCAGCGTGAGTGTCCCTCCCAGAGGGGAGTCTGACCGAAGGCCACAGGTAGCTTTCACTGGCGCCTGGCAGGCCAGTGCCTTTCTCTCAGTGTCCTGCTGCTCGAAATTTGTTATCCCCCTCGGAGTTTCTTTCTCGGCAGTGTCAGCCCCTTGGGGCCCCGGCTGGTAGATTTGTTGATATGATAACTTGATTAGTCGAAAAGATGGATGACATGGCGGCCATCGCCAGCACCCAGGAAGGTGGTGACTCTCAATCAATCAGCCTCGCTGGGTGGCTGTTTGGAAGCCGAGGATGAGACTTGTTGCTCTGTAGCCCCGAGTCACCAGAGCAACTTTTACTCAGCATCTCTTGATGTGTTTTTAAATCTCTCTCAATAGACGTAAACCACCAGGTTTTCATTGAATTTGATAAGCCGGTTTCAGTGTACTTACAAACTGAATTCCTTCCCGTGACCAAGCTTGTAACTCAATTATCGCATGTCAAATTGAGTTTCCCCATTAAAATGAAAAGCCATTAATTTGTTTAGCCCCACAAAAAATAGCACTGTATCATTAAAAACATCCATCCAATGCCTCCATCCATTCTCTTTACCGCTTATCCTCACTAGGGTAAAACAAGAAAACACAATAAAAGAGAATAGATAGGAATAAAGTGTATGTCTTGGAGTAGTTGTGTTATGGATAGTGTTGGGCAATCATTCAAGATCAATATGTGCCGTGGTGAACATATGTTCAATATCAATGACAAAAAAATGTCAGCTAAAAAAATGAGAGAAAAAAAAATCAACCCGGCATTCTGTATGTTGCAAGCACAGGTTACCGCAGGGGTAGGGAACTCCGGTTCCTCAAGAGCCATATCCTGCCTGTTTTAGAGCTCTCCTTACTCCAAAACACCTGATTCAATTGATCAGGATTGTTCCCTACCTCTGGGTTGCATTTGTATATGTAGATTTGTAACATAATTAGAAGCGCGGCCACAAAGGCATGCTTTGAATGCAGCCGAGTTGCCTACCCGAAGGAGAAGCCGCCAACCAACTCAAAAGTGCGCGCGCATGCATGTTCATGTGGCATACCCACACTGAACAAAAATGAGGCTTAAGTTTGTTCAAATAAATGACCAGTCACCTCAGTGCAACTCTTGCAACAAAATCATATTGTAAAACAGCTCCGGATGGATACACTGAGCAGCCAAGGGTTTCCCTATCCTTGCGAGTGTTGTCGCTTTGTATTTGAGTGTTTGACATTCAATAACCGTCTAAAAGAGCATCAGCGACTGGAGCCCTCCTTGCTCACATGCCATGCCCTTTTTGTTTGCAGTCTGCATATCTGAACCTCACTCACAACCAAAATTGTGGCTCTTAACACAAACTAAAATTTCGACAAAGCTTCAGGACATAATTAACAAAAAAAATGTCAAAATACCACTCTAGCTGGTTCCCATTCACCGCGCAAGAGCTCAATGATCCTTGTACAATGGTGTTCACTGTCACGTAATGACGCTATTTCAACAACTGCTCACATACGAACTTAATTTCTCCAAGGTTTCATTAGAAGCCGTCGGCCTTTTCCATCACAAGTTCCGAGCATCCTCGCTCGGGACAGGCAAGCACAATACCTTCTCTGTGGCTCATCCAGGTTATTGGTGACACGGTGCACTGGGGCCACTCAAGTCAATTAAGTTCACATCTCCACTTTGGCCAAACAAGGGATTGTAGCGATATGAGCAGCGCTAAAGACCAACAGTATCCTCCCCTTTCCAGCCCAGGCATTGAGGAGCATCAGAAAGGACACCAAACAAAGGGCGGCTCCTCTGTGTCTCAATGACTCCTCTCTTTGTTGCCTTCTTCGGCCCCATAAAGGAAGAGGGACGCTCTTGTTTGCCCAGGAGGTGGTTTAATGGCTCCGCAAAGAACAATGATGCCACATTCAAGCCATGCAGAAGGGCTCATTCTATTGGGCTGTCCCAAAGCGCGGGGTCCCCGAACGTTCCCACTGGAGAACTGCGTGAATGGTTGCGATGGGCGGATCGGGCCACGGAGGCCATGCAAGGGGGTTAAAAGGAGACTATTGAGGTGACAAGCAGGTTCCATCTGCCCCCAGTGCCTCCTCACCTTGTATCACGATAGCTAGGGGCCTCCCCGTACACAAAGGCTAAATTTAGTGTGTCGGCCCGGCTTAAAGCGCTCACTTTAGAAGAAACCATTGAAGCAAATATCAACACTGTAGACAACGCAGTGGTGCATTCAGCCACTCCTGCCCCCTTCCTATTGACTTGAGTTCCTTTTCCTTTTCAGTCTTTCTCTCTATTGGGATCCATTCACATTCCGCTTCTCTCATCTCTCAAACTCTTCTGTCGGGGCCATTTTTCCCATACCTTGCAAAGGGGCGGACGACAAGAATTAAGTTAGTTCTGGCCCGGCCCAGAGTTTTGTCCTCTCTGAACTGTGGCAGGTAACCGCAGCCGCCATGAGATGTATAATCAATCTTTGCTCAGTCCTCATCTCCAAGGTTGGCATCAGGGATAACGAGAACAGTTTACCCTGCAAGACATTTTGTCGCAATTCATTATCACGTTTCCAGTCCGTTTGATAGATGTGTCTATAAAGTCGCTTTCTTTGGAGGTAATCTCATGGGTGCCCTGATAAATGCATCTCTCATTATCACGCTGAAGTTACGGAAAATATATCAACTCGGTGACATCTTAACGACAATGACATGTCCGTTAGAGACTTTTATAACGCAGTCCTCAGTGAGAACTGTCACTTATCCACAATCACAAGAATCATAATAATGACAACTTTCATGCTTGATTTGAACTTATCAAACAAAATCTGTTGTCAAAACACACTAATAATTAACACACGGAAGAAGAAAAAAAACATTATTCAAACAATTAATGCAAAGAAAGAAATTTTGAGCATACTCGATTGTACTTGTTTGCTGTTTCTGGTCGACCCCTTGTAAATGTATTATTGCATTGTTTTTTTCTTCTCCTCGTCCAATTTGTACGTCTTCTTGGACACAGCATGGACATAACCGTGTGTTCAAAATGTTGCCGCAAAAGTGAAATATATCATTGTAGAGGTGCATTTTTCCGAGCTAGACTAATTATTTACCACCAATCAAGCCACACGTGAAAAATTAATCAAGTCTCAGAATGTTATGTTATTGTCATTATTCCGCATCCATAGTATACAGTTGCAAAAAATGCTGTTTCATACAGACGTAGGTGCTACCAATATAGAATAGTCCGAACAAAAGTGCCACCAAAGTGCATAAAACAGAAACATGAAAGCACACCTAAGTGCACAAAACAGCATAATACGCAAAGATAAGTGAGCAGCTGCAATACACAAAACCAGGAGTGCGTAGTAGTAACAGAGCAGTTGAATCATAATCATTTTAAGGCACATTATAGGGACTCTTCCCAAGAAGAGGAATCCAATCATGAAGTGGAATGTAGTTATTTTTTGCTTCTTCGTAGTGGCATATTGGTCATTGTTGAATCAGGTCTTTTACGTTTGATCAATGGTTGTTTTCAGTTATGGTTAACTCAAATGTTTGGGAACTTCACAGCTGTCTCTGTGGTTCAAGTGCATTTCCCTTAACTCTGATCACAAATGACACATTTAGTATTGCATTTACTCTCAGACGTTTGAAATCGATTCCTTGTCAATTTTTTTTTTTGTCATGGGCCTCTAGCGATCCCAATGATGATTAAGCTGTCTGAAATAATTTCTCAGGACCCTTTGGGTCGAGGCCATGGGAACGACGTTTGCAAAGGATTGGACACAATCGTCCCTGTCTAAGATCATATGCCGTGGGCCAGACAAATGCTCGCTTTTTTCGGGCCTGTTTGAGGCACAAGGCCTTCATGGTCACCAAGCAGCCCTTAGACTTATAGTCTCCTGGACCGCATCTCCTTGACACCCCGCTGAGCATCTCGCCGCTAACAGCGGAGCTCCCACTGGGCAGTCTCAGCAGGAGCTGTGGGCGCCGGGCAGGCTCCCATGGGCCCACGTTGTAGCCATGTTGCTCCAGACTTTTGTTTGTGTCTGCACCTTTGAGAGTGTGGTCGACAACCACGCTCTCAGCATATACACGATCCTACTTGTTGGAATGTCTGCATGAGCATATGTGTGTGTCTTCCTACTTGGCCCAAATATGAGAAGGAAGACGTCATCCACCAGATGCTTCCGCTCCCAGAAACCGTAGCGGGGTGCCAGGGGATTCCCGCTGTGCCCTCACAGTAGGAACATAGATCTCGTCACGGGGGAAGCCCACCAGCCTTTAATGATGAGACACATCAGTCTTCCTCTCAGGCCCTGTCTGACATGCCCAAGTGTCTTGGTCATGGTGGCATATCCGCGGCGAAAGAATGCCTATGGCGGAGGTGCTTTATGAAGCCCTGTGTGACCCAGTGTTCAAGCTCAGCAGCGAGAGTATTAAAGATTGTTCAGCCCAGTTGGTGCAGTTTTGTTCGCCTTGCACGGAGGTTTTGATCTCATTTGCCTGCTGCCGACGTACGCTTTTATTGCTACTGAACACTTAAAAAAGTCATTCCAAATGAAATTAAAACTCATTCAATACCAGCCAATTCTAAACTTAGTCTGATAAGACGTTTTAAAACGTCTTTGGGAGTGAATGAGTTAAGGTGTTTTAACTTTGTATGAAGCACGGTTGACTTGTGGTCAGCAGGCCTACCTCACAGGTTCGGGATTCAAATCTCTGGTCTTCTTTCCTCTCTGTTATCATCTCTGTTCTCTCTGTGGTTGGTCGGGTACCACAGCTTTTTCCCTACATTCCAAAAACAAAACAAAGACAGCTAGCTAGGCTGTCGATGGATGTCGTTAGAAAAAAAACGATGTGTAATGGTTATACCAAATGAGATGAACATAAAAATGAAAAATACATAAGTGATTAAATCACAAAACCTCAGCTTGATGGTTTCAGGGAAGCTTGTGAAAGATCAGCATATGAACTCTGTCTTTTGCCGATCGAGCATCGATGCTATTTCAGTGATGATGAATTCCCTTCTTTTCGGTGTCCATCACAAATTCCTCCATAAACTTCAACTGGTCCAGAATTCTTCAGCTCGTATCATCACTAGAACCCCCTCCTTCCATCACATCACCCCTGTCCTCCAGAGGGCTCCCTGTCAAACTGAGGATGCCATCCATAACCTTGCCCCCCCTAGTCTGACCTTCTTCACTTCCCTCTCGTTCCCTCAGGTCCTCAGCCTCCCTCCGTCTCTATGTTCCCTCTGCCCGTCTCAGCACGATGCAGAGCTTTCAGCCGCTCTGCCCCCAAACTCTGGAACTCACTACCACCCGACATCCGTAATATTGACTCTCTTCCCGTCAAAACTCGTCTCAAAACCCACCTTTTAAAATTGCATTCTGTTTAGACTCATCTCCTCTTTTATTATTTATTATTTTAATTTTATATGGGTTTTATTGGATTGTACTGTCCTTGAGTGTTCTGAAAGGCGCTTATAAATAAAATGTATTATTATTTATTATTATGATAGCTGGAAGCAGAGGTCACTTTTTTTATGCCTCTCTGGATCACATCTCCTTCCTCGTTTTGCTTAAGGAGGTCTTCACCACTGGAAGCGATCCACGGCTGAAGATTATATAACAAGTGGCTTACTTGTGGAGCTACAGCACATTTGAACATGATGATAAAGAGGAGGAGGAGGGCACACGGTGAAAACACCACGGAAGAATCCAGAGGTGTTTTTTTTTTTGCATGAAAGCCTACCTCACATTCTTTGTCTCAGCCCTCCTTTCTCCTTTGTTTTTCATGTTTTCTGTGTGGAGAGCAAGCGGTGCTTCGCTTGCCTCAAGCCAGGAGGTAGACGTGAACGGCAGAGCCAGGCTGCCAAGTGATGAAAGACTCTGGCATCCAGGGACACCGTGGGCCTGGACCAAAAGCTCAGAGCAAGAGAGAAAACGCTCGCTCTTAAACTTAATGCTTTTTTTTTTCCTGCTGCGTTCCTTCTCTGGCGCTTTCCTTTTTCGTGTGTGTCCTTTTTCCATCACATGGTTGAGCCATGCCTGCTTTATTTTCTCTTTTTTTAAATTTATTATTTCTTTTTATTTATTCTTTTTTTTTTTGTGAGCGTTCGTACTAGAGGCTTGGAGCAAGAGTTCCTCATGGGAGACGAGTAGATGAGAGTAGCGAGGAGGAGGAGCAGCAGCAGGAGGAGGCCAAAAGGAGGCTATTGAGTTTTGGTGTGGGAGTGTGAATGTGTGGATTGTGGGGGTGCATTTTGAAGGAGGGTGTGCAATTTTTGTTACTGGCAATTCTTGCCTGCCCCCCAACACACACACACACACACACAAACTCATGCCGGTCCTCACAAGGTCTGAGTACAAGAACACACACACACACACACACACACACACACACACACGGTAGAACGTGTGCATGATCGAAGGCAGTGGACTACACGAGAATGAGGAAACCTCCCAACAGCCGACAAGATGACTCACACACTGCGTTGATTGAACGTGTGTGTCTATACGTGTTCGAGTCTCAAACAGCAGGAAGACAAAAGCAGACACGGAGTGTTCTGATCCAACTCCGCCACTTGTGTTCTCTCTTTTGGATACAAACACGATGAAGTCTTTCCTCCAGTTTCCTCACCTTGGCTTCCTTACGCCGATCTGAAAAATGGAGTGTGATGAATAGACAGAACAATGGAAGATGGAGAATTACACCCCTAGATAGAATTTGGAAAAGCTGTACTGTTAAAAATCGGGCAAAAACAAACAAAAAGAAACACACACAATTTTGATGATGTTGCTGACAACTTGCATCACATTTCCATGTCGTATGAGACGGGATTATGTGAGGTAACCAAAGTCTTGGCATGGCGCTCATAGCCTGACCTGAGAATTGGAGGATTGCGGTTGTGTGTTTGAGTTCACAGCATTGTCTCAAGCGCACTGTCGTCACAAAGTGGACTAAAGCTCAAGCTTTCCACATACAAAGCTTTCGCAAATTCCAACAAAGCTGAAGCTTTTCGGTACTTCCATTCAAGTCTTCTATTACACAGCAACTGAGTGTATATGGACTTGACTTGGAGAACTCAAGGGTAGTGGTTCGGATTTCTGTCTCTCTCATGATAGGCAATTTTTCTGTTTTATTGTGACGACGCGCCTGTTAGTTGAGCTGCCATGCATGCCAGCAACCTCTCTCTTTCTCCACTTTTTAGCAGGTGTTCCTGCTTCCTTTCTCACAGACAACAACACCGCTACTACATTGGTTCTTCTTTTTCCCTTCCACCTGGAATAGACGCTTCCAGAAGTTGGCGAGGGACTATTTTCGATGACCTCTGCTATAAATTATCCTTGTATAAATTAAATTGACTCTTGTTGTTTCAACTGCAGACGGCAGTTAGTGTGTTAGGTAGATGGGGTGGGACAAAGTCAATGAAAAAAGTCACGTGGGGTGTGCTTGTCCTTTTTTCACACTGACGTTTCATCAACCAAAACACCGCACTGTAGATAACAACAAAAAAAACATGCATCAAGAGACAACCTTATTGTTCCAAATTATTGAGTTACTTTATGACTTCATATTTTTCTGAGCTTGTTTTTGAAGACGAAACGTAATTGGTATTACCAACTCTTTTTGGATTAGTATAGCATGGGTTGATTACAACCACGGATCAGTAAAGAATTGATCATCTCTTCTACCAATACAAAGCGCAATGTTTCAACAAAGTGTATGTGTGTGTGTGTGTGTGTGTGTGTGTGTGTGTGTGTGTGTGTGTGTGTGTGTGTGTGTGTGCGTGCGTGTGCGTGTGTGTGTGTGTGTGAAGTCTGTATAAAAAGAGGGGGGAAGTCTTGGAAAAAGTCCAAAAGCAAATCAATCTCACATGCGTTGGCGGTGCTGATGCTGAGAGAGCGTCCGGACAGACCGTGCAGTATGTGGACGTGTGTTTGCTTGGGTGTGACTGGGCCTGTTTATGTACCTTAAATTGGTACCGTGCTGCAGGGGATGAGGACTACACTGTAAAAAAAAATAAAAAATACCCTCCTCTTTCCTCTGGAGCTTAACTTATTTTATTGTAGGTCTACGAGCCTTCAAGACTATGGTATCAGAAATCCAGGCAGCAGTAGCTCATCTGTAAGGACTTGGACTTTGGAACCAGACTGGCATATGTGATGTCTGGTTGTGTGCGGTGTGCAAGAAAAACACCATAACCAGTATAAAATAAAACCAAATAAAAAGAAATAGAGATCCTGAAAGGACATAAATAATGTTTATACTTTTCCTCATGTACCAGAAAGTTAGGGCCACACACACACACACAAAAAAGAAGAATATAACGGGGGGAAACAGTTTCTAGAGAATACATTCATGAATACTGTAACATTAGAATACATTGGTAGTATCAACCAAACTGTTCATGGCTTTAGAAAGAATTGCAAAATAAGTTTGGATCATTCCTCTTTCCAAAAGATTGCTTTTTTCAGCAAAACCTTTGGGATGTCTGGTTTGAATCGCTCGCTTGACATCATCTTACACCATCTCCATCAGTTTGAGTTCAGATCTCTGACTGGGCCACACCGGGAAGGTGAATTTTCTTGTGGTGAAATCATTTGGTTGTTGATTTTCTTCTGTTCGAGGTCCATGGGTCTGAAGTTGTCCTGCAAAATGTCATGATAATCTTGGCAATTCCTTATTTCTGCTGATGATAGCAATGCGTCCAGGCCCAAAGCGCGCAAAACAGTTCCAAACCACAATACCCCCACCATCGTGCTTCACTGTTGGGATGAAGGTTTGATGGCGATGTGCATTATCTCATTTTTCTCCACACAGTGTTTCATTTCAAACAATTAAACTTTCATCTGTCCCCACGATAGTCTGTCAGTACACTGAACATATTTTTGGGTTGAATTTACTATACGTCCACTTAAAAAATTATTTGTTTCCAGAAAATTTTATTTTGCGCAACCACTTGACGAAATAAAATTGAGTAAATTCAACACATAATTTTTTTTTCCAGTGTAGTGCCGTTGAACGTGAAGGCCCTGTAGCAGTGTTTTTCTGCACAGCAGTGACGTGGTCCATGGCTTTTGTTGTTTAATTTTTATTATTTTGTAAGTTTGTCAACAGAGATGTATTCTGTAGGTCTTCTGTTGATATGCTCGGATTTTTCTTTAGCTCGATGAGTATTCTGCGCTGTGCACTTGCAGTCACCTTGACAGGATGGCCACTCCTAGGGAGAGTAGCAACAGCGCTTAAAGTTCTCCGATTGTAGACATTCTTCTCTTTCATACCGTGGTCTGATACGCATCAAGGCTTTCAAAGATAATTTTACCTTGTCGAGCCTCATGCAAGTGACCACTTCTTAATTGATGGTATTCTCAGAGTTCTTGTGCAAGGCATGGTTAAAATCGGGCAATGATTCCTGACAATATAAAACTTCAAGCTAATGTAGGTTTCTTATAAGGCAGATCAACCTTATCCAGCAGCTCCAATCTCATCATATTGATTAGACTTTAGATTGGCTGACTGCTGGCTCCGATTAGTTCTTGAACAACTCATGAGCTTCAAACTTGTTATCATTTTCCAAACCTGCGCTGTTAATGTCCACATGGTGTGAACATATGTTGTTTGTATGTTGTAGTTTTAGATAGAGGGTTTAAACATACAATTTAGAGTTTTCAATGCACCTCACATATACTGGTATGTGTATAGAATGGAGGTGGAAGCCAGAATACCTTTAGAAAACTCAGGTCAATTCCAGATACAAATATCCATGTATATTTTTGTTTAGATTTACTCATTCCAATTTAAAGCAGCATAATTAAGATAAAGACAAGTTACCGAAGCGGTCAACTGCAGATCCTTCCACTGGATATTGCTCACTTGGAACACAAGTAACCTAAAAAAACTTGAGAAAAAACTGAGATATCCTCTCAAGCAAGACATAATTAATCGCTCACCTACCGCAGCGAGCTGGCTCCAAGCCAAAATTCCAAGTTTGGTGCTCTGAATGCAAACCTTCCGCGCATTCGTGAGTGGAGCGTGTCTCCCCCTAATCATTTCTGACAAGGTGTGAGAATGGCTTTCCATGAACAAAAATCATTTGGCACATGAACATAGGCGTCATCTGTGCACCTTTACTTTGTGAAAGGTAAGCTTTGATGACATGTTCATGAGTGTTCCTTTCAAGTAAGCAATTTTTCACCATGTCTTATAAGTAATCAGACAAAACAACAATTGTTTTGACATAATCATAGATGAAAAGTTCACAGGTCTCCATTTTTATTTTAAATACTTTGTATGTTTACGTAGATAGTAAGAATACGTTGATGGTGTTTTGCATTGCCAAACAAAATCAAGATGCTAAGTTTGCTTCTAGTAGTTTATTACATCCTTCATGTATATTTTTAAAGAAGAAAGCAGCTTTTTAAAAGGTACTTGGAAACTGCTTACAATTTTAATGTTGGACCCTGATTTGGATCTTTATTAGTTTTCTGTTTCATGTTCATATGTTCACTTGTGGATGCCCCCCCTCAAAACAAAAAAAAACAAAAAAAACCATTGGAATTCTCAAAGGCTAAGAGGCAGACAGGCAGCCGATGAGCCCAGGCTGAATGAAAAGATCCCAGTGCAGCCCGCCATGTGTGGCGGATGTTTTCCACACGCTGATCAGCCAGCTTGGCCACAGCTGTCCAAACCGCAGACCCCGGGAGAAGCGGAGAGGGTGGCGGGGGGGCAGCACAGGAGTGGGCTGGGGGCGGAGGGGCGGCGAGCTTGGCAAAGGTCAGACAGACTGAGGCAGCCGGGAGTGTGGGAACTGTCCGGGAAGGCATGTGTGAAATGCTCCGAGATGAGGTATCATCTTACAGCCAAAACCACCTTAGGGAAAATACGCTGTGCCGGCATGTGTAAGTGTTTTTGCGCGTGTGTGTTTATGCCTTATGTGTGCTCACATTTGGGAGGACGGGGGGGGGGGGGGGGGTACTTTTGGGAAATGACGCTGTGCGGGGAGGGGAAATGCCGTGAAAGATGAAAAGAAGAGGAAGTCATTTTATGAATGCTGAGAGACAAGCATTCACACTTATGCTGTTGCGTGTCCCCAAATATACATATTTTTTCTTTTTATTATTCACATCTCAACAGATTTCACCTCAGTCTCAGAAGAAAGCGTCTTGTCTTTTTGTACGGGACGGTACTTGCTCTTAAATTACCCCAATCACCGTTGCCTCTGAAATGGCACATGGTGTCCCAGTGATTTGCATGTCTGCCTCACCATCGAGAGGTCATGTTCACAGAAGTTTCGCCCACACCAGAATGAAAAAAAATATAGCGTCATAAGACTTTTTATGAGACTAAAATTGGAGTAGTAGAAGAACATTTTGGGAGCTTAATGAGAATAAAATAATGAGATGATAAATTCAAGGATTGTAATAAAGTACAAAGTCATTATATGAAGGGTATTATATAGCATAGAAATAGTACATTGCGAGAATTCCTTTTAAGGAAAAAAGGTGTAATATCAATTACCATATTGGCCCGAATATAAGATGGCCCTGATTATAAGACGACCCCCTCTTTTTCAAGACTCAAGTTTTAATAAACTACTGGACACCAAATTAATTTGTATACAGAAAATAATTACAGTACGTCTGAAACAAATTATTATAACAATATATTTGAAAGAAAAAGCAATTTATTTTGCCTCATTCAAATCTTAATATCTGAACATTTAAATATGTAAACTAAAGTGCAATCACATTCGTAAATGAATGGCTTCTGGTTTTTGAAACGTAAATTACATCATAACTGTTCCTCAGTTGCCGGTTAACCTGGCCGATCTTCGACCCACTTTTCTCCAGATTGTCGCTATGTTTCTCCATTTTCTGTTATCTCTTCTATTATTTAGTTCTCTTTTCTTTCTTAACACTATTTTTTATTTTTCTTCTTCGTGCTACCGCTACTTTTATTTTTACTCTTCGTGACAGGGGTTCGCTTTGGCCTGGGGAGTCAAGTTCAGCATTCGCTTCAATGATATCTGGCGCCATCTAGTGTCGTGAATGGGTATAATGTCTAGACCCCGAATATAAGACGACCCCCACTTTTTCAGTCTTATTTCAATGCAAAAAACACCGTCTTATATTCGGGCCAATACGGTATTATCAATTCTATCTGATGTCTGCATTCAGCTGTTCTTAACTCTTCATTTGTAGGTGTACTAAATGCTGTGCTAGACAAACATACACTCATCATGCATTGGCATCATGTTCTTTATTTGTGTGCGCTTGCATGTGCATTATTTATGACAATCTCAACTGCCTCATGTCTTAGAAATTAGCCCAATTCACTGGTATTATGGTTGCGGTTGGAGGTCACTTGCGGCGTGTCGTCTGTTGTCTGTGTGCGTGTGTTGCAATGCAGATTCCTTCACATTTTAGGGGAAGCGGTCTTTGCAGTGATCCGTGTTTGCCTGCTGCGGAGTCACACGGGTGGTTTTAATGAGACACAGACATCCTCAATTGAACTTTTTGTGCACTCACAATGCAGATAAGCGGTTTCCATGTGTGCACACACAAACGCACAAACACACACATCTACACACACTTTGTGAAGTGACGTGCTCTCGAGCTGCCGATGCCTCAACATGTTATAGACCTCCTTTCTGTGATCCACCTGAGGCCCACACCTCACTTGCATGGCCGTTCCATACATCATCCAAGCTTTCCGTGTGTAACTTGGTGTCATAACAGATAAGATATGTATGTATTGCTAACCCCCACCTTTGTCTGCTCCTCCTGCTTCCATCTTTCTCATGGCCGACCCTTTGAAGAAGCCTAATCCGCATTATTTGCTTTCCCAGGCTTGTGTCGGGTCCCGCTGTGAATTGACTGTGGAAAATACACTCCAGTGTGCCGGCCGCTCCCGTGTCCTTGATTTATCAGAATAGGATGTGGCTGATGGGCGGACATAAAGCAGTCTGAATGGTGGGTAAATATGATCTCTTCAGCACTCTTTCAGTGTGGAGGGCGACACTGTGGCTGCCGGTCAAAAAGCTTTATGTAGCCTGACGTGCATTCAGAGCGTGTTTCTTTCAAGTACGCTAAATTTGAGGTCTCCAAAGAGCACTTTGCTCACAATGGGGCTCCACTTCATTACAGTAAATAACAGTGGCAGCCGCCACATTGTCTCCATGGTGCACATTGATTCAGCATGCTTTAAATGGGGAATTGTTTTAGCGCCGGTGCAGCTTCCTCTCCCAGGATAGGAGGAGGGGGGTGGTTGCGGGTGAGGCTTTTTCAAGAGAGAAAGGTAAATCCTCATTTGGAAGGGAAGTTGGCCTAGTTTATTTGCGCCTATAAACCTGAGTATGTTGTGTGTCAACGTACGGTGGAAGTCAAATTACCCAAACATTGTAAAGTCAGAATAAAAATCAAAACAACACCAATTTGAGGTGGAAATTGTCCCTCAAAAGTCAAACAACACTGGCTTTTTGTTGTTGTACAGTATGGCTTTTGCTTTGCGTGGTAAAATTTTTAACTTGCGCTTGTATCTGACAATGAACTCTGTAAAGTGACAGTGGTTATCCGAAATGCTCCTGTGCCCACGTAACAATATCCTTTACACGATTTTTAATGCAGTGCTGGTTGAGGAAACGATTGTCACTGGGTTTCGGTGTTGGTTTTCGACCTTGCCGCTAACATACCCATTAATTATACCCATTCACGACGCTAGATGGCGCCAGATATTATTGAAGCGAATGCTAAACTTGACTCCCCAGGCCAAAGTGAACCCCTGCCACGAAGAATAAAAATAAAAATAGTGGTAGCATGAAGAAGGAAAATAAAAAATAGCGGTAAGGAGGAAAAGAGAAGAAAATAATAGAAGAGATAACAGAAAATGGAGAAACGTAGTGACAATCTGGAGATAAGTGGGTCAAAGATCGGCCAGGTTAACCGGCAGCTGCGAAGTTATGATGTAATTTACATTTCAAAAACCATTCATTTACTAATGTGATTGCACTTTAGATTTGAATGAGGCAAAATAACATGTTTTTTCTCTCAAATATATTGTTATAATCATTTGTTTCAGATGTCCCCTAATTATTTTCTGTATAAAAATTAATTTGGTGTTCAAAAAGTCTTTTTTCAAACTTGAGCCTTGAAAAAGAGGGGGTCGTCTTATAATCAGTGCCGTCTTATATTCGGGCCAATACGGTAAATGATTTAAAATTTAACTCACCATTGCCATCATAACATTATTTGCAGTAGTTGTGAGCAGCACTTTCAGACAAACGCCAACCCGCCAGCACGAGTCAGCAGCCGACTCGCCAGCGGCACACGAAAGCAGTTAATTGAATCAAAACGTGCGATATAATGTTTCTTCGAGAGACGCTGGTCCTTAGTACAGACTCCTGAGTGCGGAGAAGGAAAGATGCTTCAGTCTCCGGAAGAATGCACTCGCTGAGAGACTTGTCAGGGAAATCTCTGATTTCAACATCACTCCACCCAGTGAGCGTACGTTTTATGAAAGTGCAGAAGTACTCGAGTCACTGGGTGAATGCACGTATAAAATATATTTGTCTTCAGTTGAATACAGGTTGAAAATGATTTGCAAATCAGGGTATTTTGTTTTTATTTCCGTTTTATACAACGTCCAAACTTCATTGAAATTGGACCCTGTAAGATTGAACATATCGAGGTTTTAAATTTAATTGAAGTGACCTTTTATAGTCTTCAATTTGGCAGCTAGACTTTCCAATGATGCAAAAGTCATTTGACAGCTGGAAAATAAATTGTACAATCGCTTGAAAAAATATATATTTTGGTCTAATCCAACAAACTGTATGTGTCCTGCTATTTTACTGTGTCAAAATGACCGCTCTGGAAAATATTATTAAAACAACCCAAGGGATGACCTCAGACTCTTGCACAAGACAATCCAGTTGGATGTAGTGGTGGGCGTGTTCGTCGGACACTCGCCCTCTTTCAGTGTTACGCTCTGGTCATCTTGCCTCAGTCACGCAACGGCCGTCTGTGGGTGCTTGCCTGAGGCGCCGTGGCCTCCGCAGTGTCGCTGCGTGCCATTATGTATTCCCGGGGGCTTTCGGGGCTGCAGCCTAGCCTCTGCTCACTGTGTTTATGTCCTGCGTAATTGCAGACCTCAGCCCGAGCATGAGGCCAACGTCTGTCAAAAAAGCTGCATGTTCGCTTGGAGTGAGACCTCAATCACATCGACTCCCGTCGTCAGACCACATCTCACATAACCCCCCTGCCTGCCGAGGCCGGTGGCCCCCCCCAAGCGGGCTGATTGGATCGAGGCGGAAGAACGGCGTGGGGTTTCACTGCGGCGGCCGCCTCTTGTCCACACGCACACACACACAATCCAAACATCATTTTTCTCAGCTGCTGTGAGGCCCACGCTGGGTCCCACACCTTGAGCACGCAGCCGTGAAATGGGGCCCTGTGTGGGAGCTTTTGGCAAGCCCTGTGGAAACAGCAACAGCGCACTGCTCGTTAGCGGCGATGACGCCAGCAAACTGGCCGTCTCCTGGGAGCGTACCGCACGGCCACTGCCAGACAATGAAACCTTCACACACAAATGATTCGATTTTGAATGTGACCTCAAACTGTACCACTTTGCTCTCGTTACAGCATCAGCAGTCATGACAACATCCGCCCGCCCGTCCGTTCGCCCAACCTACTGACCTTTCCCGGCCAGGGAGGCCTGGCCACATATTTGCGTTGACCTCTAGCACATGGCTCCCCTCCCACCCGCTTTCGCCTCCCCTGTTGGGAGGCAAGGGCAGATCAAGGAGTGGGTGGGGTGAGTTGTGGAAGAGCGACAGGCGAGCATGAGGCGTGGGGGGATTTTTCGCACTGCTAAATCCCTTCACATCCACCCTGGAATCAGGGAATTGGGCAGCCCACACAAACACAGCCTCTGTGACGCTCCCGGAATGCTAGGCCTCCCTCTCCCATTTTTTTTTTCTTCAGGTAATTACCACAGTGGTCACGGTGCTCAGAAAAGAGAGCGTCACCCAGGGCGGCGCAATAGTGACAGGAGCTGAGGCAGCACTCGGCTTTGTGCTGGAAAAACATACCACCTTTAGTCTTTGGTGGTTTTTGCCTGCCCACTTGAGTTCGGTGTTGTATCAGGAATAGCCAAGATTCCCACAGAATGAAAATGTTCTTCAGCTTCTTACTTTGGCTAAAGCTGAGTGAACACAATCGGGCCAAGTCTGCGCATTTGCATCGTCCTCTCATCAAAGTCAGCAAAGGCCCAATTATCCAATGTCTCTAGAACCTTATCCGGAGCGATTATGCTGTGATGAGATTAGTTTTTTTCAAAAAATAGTCAGGGACGGCAATCATAAATGTGAAATCTGTTCAGTATTTACAATTCCAAATCCCTACGCGCATGATTACAACGTCAAACGCACTAATAGCCATTTAGGAACCCACCTAAGGTTTGCGCTTTTACTTGAGTACACTATTTGGTTACTCTGCTCTCCACAAACAGAGGAGCAAATGGTTGTGGTGAGTGTTTGTCGAACGTGTCTCGCAAGTCATTTGCCACAGTAAAAAGTACAAAGAGAAAGACTCTAGTTCCCAGATCAACTAACAGTTGGCCTCGCTACTTTTATTTCTTTTTTTTCATATTCTGCTGCAGTCTACATGTCTTGTGTCGCCATGCTGCCTCTCATAGGTTTCTCTTGTTACTTTGCCAGAAATTTGGGATGGTGGAGACTAGTAATTGTTGGTGGTGGATGTCATTACGTGTGTGCTGTTTTGGTCATCAGGAGTAGGGCCTACACCACACCACACTGCACTGGAACAGCATTCCATGCACATGTGTTATGTGTGGAGTACCTTGTAATTTTGAAAATTGGTCAAGATGCTAAAAATGTGGTATTTGTTTCCATCGGTTATTGGGACAGCTGTTGGCTTTTTAGGCATATCTGATCGCAAAGTAGATCCTAATTGAAACGCATGCTGTCACAGTTATGCTCAGCAAGTCATACAACGTACATGCCATTAAGTTGATGCCTTGAGATGCATTGAACTGAAATTCATGTTGTTTGGCTTGTCATAAGCCAAGAGTCACTTCCTCTCGAAACTCAATTGTCATCACCTGCTTTACGGATGCCATGTTGCCAGATGCCAGGCTATGTATGTTGCGGTAACGGTATCCGTGACAACGCTTGATAGTATCAGATGCCATCCAGTGTACCCAGCCATCAGTTTTCTATAGCGCTTGTACTCATTGGGTCATGTGTGCACTGGAAGCAATCCCAGCTGGGAGGTAGGCATGCACCCTGGATGACTATTTCGTTTTCGATGAGTGTGTGCAAATAGTCAACCAGTGATTAGCTCGCATGCATGCATAGCACTGATATACAGTACATCATGATATGGTCAGAGGTGTCAAGCCAAAGGGATTGTGTCAGACTCCTGGAGGGCCCTTCACCTTCCTTCCTTCCTCGTTCCTCCTCTTCCTCTTGTGCTCCCCGGTGCTTGTAATTGAAAATGTATTTATTGCAGGCCCCGAGGCTGGTCTGGGTAGAGGGAAGAGGGAGGCGCTGCAGCTTATGAAGATGTGGTTGAGGTGAGGGCCGCAGGGTTTGGCCGCTCTTCAGTCTCCATCTATTCACTCAGGCTTTTTTTTTCCTTCCTCTATTTCTTTTTGGCTGTTCTCTTTGTTTGCTGACACACACACATATATACACACACACACACACACTTAATTCAATATTTTCTCAACTTGCGCATCATTTCTTTCATTTTTTTTCAATTTGTCTTGCCCTCTTGTCGACTGCCTCCAGTCAACTCCTTGCCATTCGTGATGGCGCAATAACGTTCATTTCAGATGCAAATTTGAAAACGCTTCATTCCCCAGCCCCCCAAACAAGATAGAAAACATGTTTTTTGTAGTTGGTTAATTTCCTGATTAAATTAGTTAATTCAGTTCACTCGCATCCTGGACTAGTGAAAGTGGATTTTGAAGTTTAAACACACACACACACACTTTTTGTCCTATATGTTAAAACTGTCTGTATAACCTGACAGTACTTCTTTTTTTCTTTTGAACAAGCATCTCTCTCTGGCCCCATGCTATGGCTATCATTTTTATTTTTATTTTAAAACTTGTCACGGCTCCACAGAAGCAGCCTATGAAAGACTTCTGAGAGAACAGGTGTAACTGAATAGTGTGTCAATCATTTTCTTGTGCACACACATGCTTTTTCTGTTTGTCAGCTGCCACACACAGCGCCGATGGTTTTCTTGTCTGGATTACGGAACAACAGTTACAAAGAAGGAATTGGACAGCTCTCAAGAAAAATCAAGGGTAAACATAATTAATGATACAGATGGTTGCAGTGCTGCCAGACCCCCTGCCCACCCCCCAAAAAAAGAACTGAAGGGCATTTCGCATGCCTGTTTGTGAGGGGCGTGGCTTTGGTCAGGGATGTGGTGGGGGGAGGGTGAAGTGAGGCTACATTCAAATCTTGTTATAGCAGCTTGAAACCTGTATACTCCACCTTTTATGTTAATATTGGTTAATTTTCACACAAAAGAGTGCAGAGGTCGAGGGTTCCTATCTGGTTTTCTACCATATTCCAAAAACATGCATGGTAGGTTGATCTAAATTGTCACTAGGTGTGATAATTAGCGCCACTGGTTGTTTGTCTATGTCTGCTCTGTGATTGGCTGGCAACCAGTTCAGGGCGTGCCCCGCCTACTTCCCGAAGACGGTTTGGATAGACTCCAGCACGCCCGCTACCCTCGTGAGGATAAAGCAGGATGGATGGATATTTCCAGATTGGAACCCTCAGAATGCTATCCAATTCAGTAAAAGTCACTTGGAATTCCAACACACCTCAGCAAATATCTCAAAACTTTACCAGACTGCATTGGAGTTAAGTTCAGCCAGCATCAAAGGATAAATTCTGCATGTTTTCTTTTTCTTTGGCTTTTATGAGTAAGACTTAAGTGTCCCAATGGAATATCCATCTGGCATTACACGTCATTTGGAGAGAGGTGAAACGTTTCATTGAATTATTGGCTCACGTTATTACCGCCTCATTAGTTGTACTGTGTTTAACTTATTTTTTTTACACATGCATGATTGGTAAGTCTTCCTTTGTGTTTGTTGTCATTAGTCTTTTTGCATCACAAAACAAGTGGAGGAAAGAAAGGTTGGGAAATGTGCCCTCTTGGGGTGAATGCTCAGGAGTGTGGCTGGTTGCCTGGGGGTCGCCTTGTGTGGACCACGAAGGGATCATGGCGCCGGACTGACGCTTGGCTTCCCGGTTATGACGTCCATGAATCCTCGACCTCACAGACACGGCGAGTGACACGCCGGCACTCATGGAATCTGTCAGCCGCAAACAAAAAAATGAGAGTCGTGGCGTACCATGACGGCACGATGGAGAAAAATAAGCCTCTGCAAATGTGTGATTGGTGGCTGGCCCTGAGGAGGCCTCTTGGCAGGCGCCAGCATGACAATTGCACTTCTCAAATACTGTAAGAGGAAGCGCCGTTAGCATTGTCTTTCCAGCAATTCCTTGACTTCCCTATGACCAATCCCAGTAACACAGTCATTTGGCACACCAAAGTGGGCCGCCTGGCGCTATAGAAGAGTCCGGCAAGGGGAAGACGTAATGCAGCTCTTTTCCTTTTTTATGCTCATTCTGGACCTGTGATAGCGGCACTGGCAATGGATTTGTATCCCGGCTACACTGAAAGGGCCTGCTCAATTGGATGGAGCTTTAAAGTGAAGCAGGAAAGCTCTGGAAAATCGGCCCTCAAAGGCACATTTCAACTGGAAAGCCTTCCTTTTAAGATGTCACTCCTTGCTCCTCGACAATCCTATTATGGCACCAACTTATTGTAATTAAAAGGCTGAAGAGATATACAGGCAAAACACCTCCATCTGACCATCGGAGACACAAAGAGCCGTGTTGTTGTTGTTGTCAGTTGGCCAGTCATTTCGCCTTATTTGCCTTGACGTGCGGGTTGTCGACAGAAGCCAGCTCTCCCTCCGTCCATCCCGTCACTTAGCAGACGTTTCTCCATCCTTTTCTTCCGCGCCGTTCTTTTAGACATCACACAAACGAGAGCCTTCAAAAGAGAATCAGCTCATCAACTCTTCCGCTGAAGTTCAAATACGCTTTGCTGGGAAATTGCTCCTGAAGCCCTCCTCTGTATGCTGCTTTTTTTAATGTGCCTGATAGTAAGAGGATTGTGTCTCTTTCTTCTTCGCTCTCTCCACAAAGAGCAACTTTTGAAGGAGTTGACAGCCAGAGGTTCTTAGATCTGTGCTCCTTTTTGGCCAGTCATGTGACCGCACACTTTCACTAAACTGAAGGGGATGTCTGGCCAATCATTTATTAACTTTTTGACATGACAATAATAGATCAGAGCTTGTACTTAAATATCTCATACGTCTTCTCTGTGGACCTGCCTTGAGTTACAAATGATGATGCCGCTGAGAGGGCCACGCCGGATGCTACCGAACACGCGGCTATACCCGCAGCAGCTGTGCTTCAGGCCCATTGCTCATCCTCCAAGAGCCTGTCCGTATTAATACTCAGCAGCCGTGTCATGAATCACATTCGGGAATTGTTCTTTGGAGAAATGTCCATGTAATCTTCTTTTCAGGAGGTTCACATGCACCATTATGTGGAACTGAAAAGTGGAAGAACATCGGAATTCAGCATTTGTGCCATTACATCTTTCATATTTTGTTGAAGAGACTTTTTACAAGATGTTGGAATTTGTCGAAGGGGACTTTTGCCCATCCTCTGGAGTTCTTTCACACCGCACATGGGTGAGATGGACGCTAACCCAGCTGAATTTGGGTAAGAGGCGGGGTACACCCACTCCTAGTCGCCAATCAATCGCCAGCCACGCATTGACAAACGACCATTCACATCTATGGACAATTTCGAGTCTTCAGTACACCTAAGGCACAACGAGAGTTCTTTTTTTTTTTACTTCGGGATTGAATTGAATTGAATTGAATACACTTTATTGTCATATGTGCTGTAAGTGTGTGTAACATACAGCACAGATGAAATGTCTTCCCCCTCAACATAAAACAAGAGGAGCCGCTGCGGGTGTCCGCGCCGCCATCAAAAGAAAAGTTGACCAAAAAAATGACAAAATAATACAAGACAACACATGAAACACAGACAATGCTTGCTTTCATGCACTTTAGAGATGACCACAACCACACGCAAGGGCTGCTGTCTGCTTCTGGGAAAGCAAATAGAAGAAAAAAGAAGAGTGTGTTTGACTCACCTGAGGCTATGTGTGTGTTTGTGGTTTGGAGAGTGTGAGAACATTCTAATGCTGCGTGTCCATGTGCAAAAGCGTGCTGTGACTTTAGAGGTAAAAAGGGCCAATAAATGAAAGGATGCCCTTCATTCTTTTTGTAGGGAGGAAAGAAAGATGGCTGCTCCTGAAGGGTTTTTGATGGCCCCTGACGGTGTTTGTGCTTTACGGGCCAGCAGCTGCTCCAGGTGCCTGTCAGCCTAAGAACACGTGGTTGGTCCTTGTGGTGTGGAAGCACTGCCTGTGCGCGTGTGCTTGCGTCTCTGTGCGTGGACATGCTAAACCACAAGGTTGCCTGGAAAAAGGTGGAAACACAAGTTAAGGGAGAGGTCGGCTGCGTTGCATTTAAAATACACCCCAAAACTACACACTCGTTTATTGGCTTTTTTTTTAATCTATGTCTGTAGTCTGGTGTTTACCACCATCACAATCACCTAATTTGTTTTGTTGTTTCAGCAACCTTTTATTGCAACATCTCGTCCCAGACTCAGGTCTGTTCTATTAGCACGCCACCCAATGATGTTTGATGTGGTGTTGAGCTCATGCACGCTGTGGTCTGACATTTTCCTGAATGGTTAAGTGTGTGTGGAGGGTCGACTGATTCAGACTTCCTCTGTGGGAGTTTGGGAGTGTGTCACATCCTCAGGGGGGGTTATCAAATGCAATGCAGTGAGCCCCCATTTATCTCGGCGGATACGTTCCAGACCAACACGCAATAGATGAAAATCTGTTATTTGAGAGCCTATAATTTTTTTTTTTAAATATACGGTGGTGCCCGTATACAAGTTTAAAGCTTTTCATGACCAATCCTGTGACTCAACACACTTATATCGAAAATCAGCTTTCCTTATTGAAATGAATAGAAATGCCATTAACAGGGTTCCCGCATGTCCTTGAAAACCTGGAAAATGATTGACCAATATTCCAGGCATGGAAAATGAGTAAAATGTCCTGGAAAAGCTTGACTTGTCCTGGATTTTTTTTCTTCCTCCCTCTGGTTTTCTCTGCCTGGTGGGTGAACGCAATTTATGTGCCATGTGATTGTCTTGCGGCCTGTCTAGGCTCTAATCCGACTTTTGGCCCAAGGTCAAATGTGATAGGTTTCCACCAGCAAAACCTCAACAGCATAAATGGGATAGAAAATTCCCCCTCACCTCAAACGGTACTGCGTCACCGCTTATCCTCACTGAAGACAACATTCATCTCAGGTCATCTGCATCTAATGCCACTGAGCCTCCAACCCAGAGGCAGTTAAAAAAAAAGTCACAATACAGTACTCCCATTCAAGTCTCTTTAGGTCTGTTGACAAATATTACAGAGCGTTTCACTGACAATCCGAAAAATGCTCAGTTGCAGTTTTCACACCCTCACTGCCGTTTTTTTCCTCACACAATCCTTTCTTTCTTCTGACCTTAGTGCTCTTTTTGCTTGTGGGAGCGGAAAAAGGATGGTCCCACCTTTACAGAAAAACCACGTTCCTTGTTTTTCAGTATCAAGTGCCAGGAAATGAGCACTGAATGAAGCTTTGTGAAATCAAACACTGGATTTACACTTTTTGCATGACTTAAGTGACACAGCTAAGATTTTTTTTCCCTCAAATAGAAAAACGTTACAGTGTGCGTCACATCAATGTAAATGAAAAAATGTACATAATCAGATAGTTCACATTAGAAAAAGGCTTGTTCCTAATAAGGATACAAATCTGATACACATCAGATATGTGCCGACAACTAAAACACAGTAAATAAATAAATAAATACAACACCTGCAGAAAAACTAAATTCAATTACAAGCATAGAAATTTTAACTAGACACACAGTCTTCACTTCACCCCCAAAGACGTAATGCAAAGCTTTGCAGCTGCTAGTTGATCACTTGTAGCTGCATTAAGGTGTAATAAATTAAACACTAGATATTCTGTAGCGGTCTAATTTAGATATGCCAATAGAAATGAATACATGGTGGCATATGTAACTTGTGGTGTTCATTTTTCAGTTCTTCTCACTAAACACACATGAAAACCTGACTCAACCCATCCATACATTGTAAATAGCACAGCCACCTTACGCAGCATACATGCAGTTGCATATATGCTTATATCTACATTTTATCAATATTTTATTTTATATTGCATTCTGCACTGTGTGCAGTTCTTTTTTTTTTCTGGAACATTTATTTTGTGCATGCAATACTTTGTTTTTCTTTCTACCCCTCCCCCCTTCAATTCTGCTGCTGAAGATTGCAAATTTCCTCAGGGACAAAGAAAGGTTTTCTTATTCTTATTCTTTCCTTACCGTGCAATGCTTGTGTGATGGCATTTGGAACGGGAAAAAGGTAAAACACAGAATATAATGTCCAATATCTATTTTTCTTCTGGGGATTTAACCCTTTCATGCTCCCTGTAACCTGATAGCATGATAGGCTGTCCACTGTAGTAACCGCTGTCCCTGAAAGGGTTCATGTAAAGTTAACTTTGGCCATGATTCCACCATCTAGTTGCAGTGTTCAATCAAGAGTAACTTGGTTGCAAATCAATGTAGTCTGACTCTTAACCCAACAAAATCAAGTATGAATCTGGACAATTTTAATCTGATCCCACGTGTTTTAATTGCATGTCTGTGACCTGCTTTTGTCAAAATATGCCAAATTCCTAGAATCGTTAAATAGTTTATGCAGCCAATTTCTTGTTTTGCTGAAATCAAACCATTTCAGGGCTTGTCCGTCTCATGTAAGTAAGGTAGCCCTCATCCTGCACCTTATATTGCTGTTTAGATTACGTTAGCATAACGACGAGGAGCGGAGCTCAAATTCTAAATAAAGTGACTGCAAACTCGAAGTACACCCAAGCCCCTCAAAATGCTGAGTGTAGAAATGGAAACCTCAAGCTGCTCCCACACCTATGGAATGTCTTCTTTGATCCCAGTAATGAACGCGTCTATTTGCGTCACCTCCAATAACTCTCCGTGAGCCTGATAACGATTCTGATCATTTGAATCAGATGTGTTGCAGTAGGGAGTCAAAATAGCCACAGTCAAGGGTAGCAATTCAAACAAAGGCCTGCACTCACCAGTGCCTGTTCAAGTCCCCATTAGACTGCGGAAATCCAGGTCACTGGAAAGGATGAGCTCCCTCAGAATAAATGTTTTGTTTGTCAATAACTGGGCGATTACCGATGTGGTCCTTATTGCAGTAGCATAAGAATGTGTCTCTTCCGATCGTTAAACTCAGGGAAGCACCCTCAGAAGCTGGAGATCCGTCACACGTCGAAGAAGGCACAGAGGGAACCAAAGCCGAAGCCCCTGCACAAAAGCTGATGACCGGGCAGGAATCAACAGGATCCAGGAAGCCTCATGACGGAGTAAATCCATGTTTGGGAACAAATGAAGCACAAAAGGTGTTTTAGCAACTATTGTAGCTTCACCAGCTGCCCGCCGTGTTTGCTGCGATGACGCTTTTGCCACGAATGAAGAATTTGAACATGGTAAGAGGAAGAGCATGAAGTTCCTCTTCTCACTTCAACGGAAGTTCTTCGTTCCAATATGCTACAGGATGGCTCCAAAGTAATATTTTTACATCAGACACAAATACAGGAAATAGGAGAGGGTTTTTTTTGGTGACTTACAAAGAATAGAATTGCCCCCCACCCCCCAAATACCGTATTGGCCCGAATATAAGACGGCCCTGATTATAAGACGACCCCCTCTTTTTCAAGACTCAAGTTTGAAAAAAGACTTTTTGAACACCAAATTAATTTTTATACAGAAAATAATTACAGTACGTACATCTGAAACAAATGATGATAACAATATATTTGAGAGAAAAAGCATGATATTTTTATTTATTCAAATCTAAAGTGCAATCACGTTCATAAATGAATGGCTTCTGGTTTTTGAAATGTAAATTACATTATAACTTCTCCTCAGCTGCCGGTTAACCTGGCCAATCTTCGGCCCACTTTTCTCCAGATTGTCACGACGTTTCTCCATTTTCTGTTATCTCTCTTATTATTTTCTTCTCTTTTCCTTCTTACCGCTATTTTTTATTTTTCTTCTTCGTGCTGCCGCTATTTTTATTTTTATTCTTCGTGACAGGGGTTCACTTTGGCCTGGGGAGTCAAGTTCAGCATTCGCTTCAATGATATCTGGCGCCATCTAGCTTCGTGAATGGGTATAATGTCTAGACCCCGAATATAAGACGACCCCCACTTTTTCAGTCATATTTCAATGCAAAAAAGACCGTCTTATATTTGGGCCAATACGGTAATTTACAGATACTGTATACAAAGAGACACTGCACAGTGAAACCCCCTCAAAAACTAATACACTTAACGCTGTGCCTTTCAGTTCAGTTCGGCTTGGCATCCAAGTATTACTTCTTCATGTGTTTTGCTGCTTGGCGCAAAATATTGGAGTTGAAACTGCCATCTCGCATTACTATAACGGCAAATGTCTCCTTATTGTGCCAGTTCGGCTATCAAAAACGTCCGTATCCAACTGCATGTATGTGCATGTTGTTGATAGAGACGTGCAGGAGCGTGACACATCGTTCCCACCCTGTGTTCTCAGAAACCACAATGATAAGCACCTGGACTCCCACACGCTCCCACTTAGGCCCAATTGGTGGTAAACTGGTAAATTGGAGCGCTGGCTAGCATTACTGCAAGGGAAGTGGTGAAAGAAGTCTTTTCACGACTGGATGCATTCTGGAACTAAAAGCGGGAGATGAACAGATCCTTTATGTACACATGAGAGGAGCCCACACGCTGGAGAGAGTGCGGTTGAAAATGGAAGTACATTTTTTTTCTCCGAGGATCTAATACACCCGCACGTGTCTGGGCCACACACACACACACGGACGCACGCTCCACATGTGTCCGTGTTCACCCCTTATCCTAACATCTAGCCTTCGCTCTCTCAATCCGGGCCACGCTCCTCGCTGACTTTGATGCAGGCTTTCTTTCTCGGTGTGTACAACAATAATCTTCTTCACCCCTCCAAAAGTGCAGGCCGGGGGAAGAAAGGTCCTGCTCTCGATGCTTTACTTTATCTGGTGCCCCTAAAATGCTTGCCGGCCACCCCTGAAAAGAGACCAAATCCCTCTCGTATGCGACAAAACAACACTGTAGCCCTTTCAGTTTGCCGGCCCACATGGAAACAGTCCTTTCTGTCCTTGGCGGACTCCGTGTCTGTCTTTCCATGCGCTCCCCACACATGTTGACACTGTTTGTTGTGGGTTAAGATGCCCTCTATAGAGCATTGTTCCCCTTGTAGCTTCTCTCTTATTGAGTTTTTCCTTCCTCGCTTAGTGAGCTGGAGAGCAGCGAAAGCACTGAAAGACTCCCAGATAGCAGTCAGCACTCCAGGGGGCTTTTTTAACCGCAGAGTCCTCACCAAAGGGCTTCTTTGTGGGTCGCAGCAGGCAGCCAGCGAGGGCTGCGTGCTGGAAGTATTGTGTTGCTGCATAGACCCACGTCACTCTCCGCAAAAGGGTCAAAGTTGAACCCCCACCTCCTGCCGTTTTGCTCTGTACCTGCCCTGCCCGTCTTCTTCCTTTTCGTCCGCACAGAGAAGTAGGCACATACAAAGAAACACAGCGGCACACTACTAATCAGACTCTTAACATGGAGAGGCAGCAGAGCAGAGAGGCTAATTCAGTGCACTTTTTCACAAATGGCTAAAACATTTAATGGAGGGACTAACGAGCAGAGCAGGTCACGAGCTCCTCTGTTTTACTAACTCTCAGCACTTGAGCCGGATTAAAATCTTATCAAAACACACAAAAAAAAGCCTTGATGGCAACCCCTCATTGTTGATGTGGGTTTATGAATCACTAGTGTGTGTGCGCAAGCACGTGTGTGTGTGTGTGTGTGTGTGTGTGTGTCCGCGCATTAGGTAACTCAGATGGTGAAAGAGCGTGTCAAACATTTGCCTCTATGCTGAGCCAGATGTCACCCCTATCGGCTTATCTGGACACCCTTGTGCATGGAGGGAATGCTGGCTCTCATGCCTCCGTGCACCATCAGCATAAAACACAGCACAAGAACTGGGAGACCTCTAGGATTGGCTCCTCCAAGAAGAATATATACATACGGTACCTGTCAAAAAATTGGAAGCACCCTCTAATTCAGTATATTTTTAAGAAAATCCTGAATTGTAGATTCTGATACAAGTTTTATGAAAAAACACTGGTGGAATTATTCAGTGAATTGTAGATTATTATTTAAGTCATTGACATGAAAAAAAAAAACATTGGTGGAATTATTCTGTCAACAAAACAATGTTAATCAAAACAGAATATATAAGCATCTAGGTGGGCAAGCCCAGCTGTAGCAACCGTCAATATTATGATAAGATACAGCTTCTATTGGACATGAATCATCAGCACAAGAGCACATAAAGGCCCTTTTGTAACTGAAAAGTTGCATGTGCCTGAAAAAAACAAACAAACAAAAACACACACACACTCTAGACTTCCGCTGGGCGTGAATATCGAGGCCTCAGTATTAACCTTCCAACAATTCCCTCAATGGAAGGTGATTATGTCACTTATGGGCCTCATGCATCCCATTTTTTAACATTCTTAATTGTCACGCAAGCATAAAAAGAAGTTCAACATTTAATTATTAATAGCAAAACTTCTGTAGCTCTCTTTTTGTAAATACCTGTCGGTGTAAATCCTGCAAAGTTAGACCAGATTTGGTAAATGTCACAGACAAGAGCAGGCTGGTGAATCTTCATCGTAAGATTAAGATTTTTTTTTTCCCCTGGAGGTTTATGTATAATTTAGGATATGCTAAGACTGGTAAAAAATATATATATCATGGAGCAACACATTTTATCCTTTCACCAGACAAGTTTTATGGAACATAACATTTACATGAGTTGACAGATAAAGGAAATTGTATACATATGCAATTACATTATAAGGTTTTACCATTCTTTAAAATGTGTCGCTCTTCATTTTCTCTGTGCTGTTTATATGTTTCTATCCACTATCCAGACGTGCAGAGCTGAGGGATCATGTTACACCTTTGACATAGATTACATCATTGCTAAATTCTTTCTCGTTTTTGAGTGGAATTTCCTCACTTTGAACATTCCTGAGCGCGCAAAGGTGACCAATGCCATTCAATGTGGTGTTCAGGACAGAGGACAGCCATTAGAGATGGGTGCTGTCAGCAGTGATGTATGACTTTGACCTCACATTAACAGTACGTGAGCCTCTTAAACCCTGACCCATGTCCCCTCACACCACCACAGTGGGCCTTCAGTCAACTCTGTCCCCTCTGCAAGATGTGTATTGTGCTGGGAAGGCCCATTGTGTGTGTGTGTGTGTGTGTGTGTGTGTGTGTGTGTAGTGCTAACTCATGTACATTCCCCATGCTAACCTCCTGGCCATGTCCAGCGCCGGAGGCCAGGAGTTTGGACTCACCATGAGAGGGAACCCCCGCTGGGGGCCACTTCCTTTCAAGCCTCCCTGGATGTCCTTCTGAGTGTCCCGCTGCTGGAAATGTGTTGTCCCCTCTGGGGTTTCTTTTCAGGAGTGTCACCGCTTCATGCCCCTGATGGGACATTTGTTGATATTGATAACTTGATTAGGCTTCAGGGTGGATATTTTGTCAGAGGTACCGTGGGGGCCAATTTGTCATCTACTCAGGAGCCCCAAATTAGAGGGAGTGTTTGGAAAATTAGCGCTGATACTAAGACTTTCTTTTTTCACATGAGAAACAAGCAGTGGAGCCGCCGAAGATGTCGATTATCATCAGTGTCCAAATTTGAGGACTATCCATCCATTCTCTATACAGCTTGAATAAAATAAGGTCAAATTAGGACAGCCATGTGGTAGTGGTTAGCATACCTGCTTTACAGTTCTGAGGTTCTGGGTTGAAATCTTGATTCTGGCCTTTGACGTTTTTTTGTTGTTGTTGTTGTTTTTAGCATTTGCTTGGGCTTCCTCCTCCATCCCAAAAATATGCATTTTAGGTTCATTAAGTCGAACTTGTCCATTAGTGTGATTGTTAGTACAAATGGTTGTGGATATGTGCCCCGCTATTGGTTGGCAACCAGTCTAGGGTGTACCCTGTGTCTTGTCCACAGTCAGTTGGGATAGGCTACAGCTTCCTCGGCCTACAAAACCTCCTGACAAACAAGTAATGGAAAGGAAACAGGACGGTGTTTTCACAGCGAGACTGTCACAAGAGGGTTGTTTGTATGTCTCGTTGCATATGTTTGCAGATCTGCTCGGGGAAATTACCGGTAGTTTGTGTACCGGTAATTATTAACTCATGAATGTGAGCGGAAATAGTTGACTGTATCTCTGTCTGCCCTATAATTGGCTGGTGACCAGTTCGGGGTGCAGTCCGCCTTTCATCAAAAGTCAGCTACCAAAGGCTCCAGCTTCCTGCAACAAGTAGAGCAGTATCGATGGATCGATGAATTACATCGTACTGAATAGCCATATTCTGGTTATTTAATTATCATCACAATTGTACTTTTTGCTGTCACTTTGTGCAGTGAGAACAAATCAAAATCTGAATGACTCCTTAAAACGCTCACTAAATTGACGTCTCACTCCCAGAAATTGTTTTGTTGGGCTTCAAATGATTTCTCTATTGGAGCGTTTCAGTTTGGAGGTTCCACTGTAATCAGTAAAGTCTTCAGTCCTGTCTCACCACATGCACTTGTTATATATTTTTTGTGGGCACAACTTTTGGCTACTTCTAACTAATGGGCTTCTGAACTGAAGGTTGTTATTCTTGCACCTGCACATCAGAACCCAGGATGCAATTAATGCAACCAAGGTCCACATTTCAAATGTGCCCTGATTTGCATCATAGAAAGCCGCTTCAATAATTGACCCTGACGGCCAGATGGAAAAAAAAGGTTGACGCTGGAAACAATATGCGGCCCTCTGAGAATTCACAGCTCGTTCAATGTCACAGTATACTGTACAATAGCAGAGTGTGCTCGAATATTTGTATTATATTGTGCATTGTACCGGCAGCTGTCTATCACAACACATGGCAACGGGAAGTGAAAAAAGTTAATGAGTGTATTC
Organism: Hippocampus abdominalis; assembly: GCA_018466805.1. Lineage (NCBI taxonomy): Eukaryota > Metazoa > Chordata > Actinopteri > Syngnathiformes > Syngnathidae > Hippocampus > Hippocampus abdominalis. Next base: position 8,407,379 of record CM031701.1, on the reverse strand, counting down.
AGGGACTTTGCAGCTCCTTGCCTATTTAACATGTTAATTTAAAAAAAAATTGTAATATAAAAAAATAATAATCATAGTAATCAGTTCAACATATCTGAGATCCCTGCTGCATTCAAAGAAAGGACGCATTTTGCATTTTCTTCATTCCACATAAAAATGTGGTCCATCCTCAATGTGGCAAAACAAAATTTAATTGTATTCGACCAGCTTCATCAACAACAATAAATAACGTCAGTTTGCAGCCTTGACCAATTGGTTCCCTGTGCCAATAAAAAAAGAGTACCATGAGTACTGTATATCTTTTTTCATCCATCTATGCATCCATCCATTTTCTAATCGAAAGACTGTGCTGCCAGTAATAATGGTCGGGATTTTAAATAAATAAATAAATAAATAAATACATTTCTAACGCACGCACGAAACTAAATTTTCGATAAGTAGATATTGACTTAAATGACAACACCTCATCTTCCTTTCAGGCCTGTGCAGCTTGTCAACTCTGTGACCTCTGGCCAGGCACGGAATGTGGGTTTCGTGTGACGTGTTCAAGGTTTTGCCATCTGTAACAAGCCACATCCCCCCCCCGCCGCCCATCCTCTCACTGAGCCCTGGTGTCTTTTTCGTGGACAAGTGCCCTCTGTCCACACTCACTGTCCTGGAAAAGATGCTTATAATGTGGTTGGTTTGTTTATTTTTGGTCCACGTAGGACACTCTAGACCTTTGCTTTTTTTTAAAAAAATTTTGAGTCTGAGAGTTAATTTTTCACACCTTACAACAATACATGTTTACCAACTTTATTTGTTTGTTTAACACATGTATATGTTCAATTTCCATGCACTTACTAAGTCAGTTTCACTGTCACAACTATCTATCCAGCCTAATTGGACGACTTTTTCGTCCTACAGAGACTCCTGAAAATATCCCGTATGGACACAGAAGGGCACCCCTGAATCTCGAGACGTGAGAGACATGGAATATTTTTTACAGCTCGTCTTATATTTGATAATAGGGTTCACTTAAAACTAAAATAGGGGTCACCGACATGTTGCCCACCTCTTTTAAAATAGCTCACCAGTAACGTTGAGCTATTCTTCAATTCACATTGAAGAATATCATGATTCATTAATAATTACATATATGACAGGTCAATTGAGCAGATGTATTATTCCAGAAGTTTCTATCAAACTGGGAGAGCCCTTTGCTTTAATCAGCAACCAAGTAGCTCTCGTTTTAAAAAAAAAAAAAAAGGTTGGTAACTCCTGTTCTAAATTGTCCATTGTACGAATGTTATTGTGAATGCTAATTTGTCTATTTGGGCCCTGTGACTGACTGGTGACCAGTCCAAGTCAGCATCTGGAGATGGATGGGTGGCTAAATTTCAACATTTCATCCAGTGGATCAGTTGTCACACCACCTTATTTCACGATCATGATCCAGAATTTAAACTGGAATGAAGCAACATAATTGAAAGGCAAATAATCAGTATTGTATTCAAAAACAGT